>WHYT01015414.1:349103-441280 GCA_009806455.1 Tetrax tetrax
AAAAAAAAAAAAAAAGTCCGAAGTAGAAAATTGTGAAGGGCTCTGTATGTCCTTGTTCTTCGTGTCTGGTGCTGTCTGTTAACATCATCCTGTCTGTGGGACTCTCCTCAGCAAAGCTGGACTAAACTAGCACTGTATTTTTTTTTCCTTAGCTCCCCTTTATCTGACTGTCACCACTTCGAGCCCCACCTCCACTGATATTTTCAGAGGGTTTCTTATTTATTTTTTTGACATGTTCAAAACATATCCAGCCACCAAAAGTTACCCCAGCAGAAATTCTGGGAAGCTCTCTTGTTGTGTGTTCAATTCCCTAATAAAAATCATATGAGCTGTCAGGAGAGAGGTCAATTGCCGCGATTCTTTTCCAGAAAACAACAGATGATTCCTAGTCTTTGTGGTTTAGATTAAAATATTGAAGTAAAAATCTGTTTGTTTTTCTCAAGTACAAATGACTTTTAGATGAAGCCATATTAACAGCTTTGTTCAGCAAGTGTATTGTCAGTAGAAAATTGTAGGACTGTAGTTTTAAATCAATTATTTCTAATGTTTTATGTAAATAGATCCTCATTTTTTCTGCACAAAATGAATTTACTTTTTGACTTCACTGAGTTTCTGTTGCTACTTTTTACTCAGTTGATCAGTTAATCAGTATATAGAGTAAGAGCAATTGATTTTCACTGTCTTGCTTCTCTCAGATTATTCCCCAAGTCTCTTTATGGAGAATTCCAGGCAAAGTAACAAATCCATCTTTTTTTTTGAAAACATGTGGGAGGATAGAAATTTTGAGTTAAACCTGTTGTTTTCTGATGTACAAGAGCATCACTGGCAAAAAGACAATGCAGGAATCAATAGATTTTGAGCATTGATTGGGTTCTGATAGTGCTGATATCTTCTTCAAGAAATGAAGTTTCAGTTCAGGACTTTCACCACAAACACATCATATGGGTGGTAGAGCACTGACAGGGCTTTCAGCAGGTACCAGTGCTTCAGTCACCTTGGTTTTTGTCTCATTGCCAGGAAATTTTTACGGTACTCCAAAGCCTCCAGCGGAGCCCAGCCCCTTTCAGCCTGATCCAGTGGATCAAGTTCTTTTTGACAATGATTTTGATACCGAATCTCAGAGGAAGAGAACCACGTCCGTCAGCAAAATGCAAAGGATGGACAGCTCTCTCCCTGAAGAGGAGGAAGAGGAGGAAAAGGAAGCAGTGAACGGCAGCGGAGGGACAGGTCGGTTGACAAGGGGAGAAATTCCCTGCAGTGCTTTGTGAATGAACAAGTAGTATACAAATAATAGTTGTGCTTGCTTAACTGCTTACTTAGTTTTGGTAAAGTTTGAAGGCAGTTTTCTATTCCGACTGGTGTTATTACTTGATTTTGAAATTATCTTTTAAAAAGAAACAGCTGTTCTTCCAGCCAGATGTGCAATTGCATCATAAAATGCACTGCTCATTAGAGAACATGTAGTGCTGGGGACTGGCCAGCTCCATGAGGAGGAAGGAAAAATTTGTCCACTCCTTAACTCATGGAATCCCTTGCAGAATGCAGTTCATACCCTGCAAATGTTACTTGTTTAATTTTGAGGAGATTACTGGGTTTGTATGCAGGAGATACTAGTGAAGCGATGGGTTTAAGGGGCGACACAAGCTGATACTGTAAAATTTTCAGATTATTTTGGTTAAGGGAGCTATCGCACAAGCTGAGGCTGCCTGAAGAGGAGTTTGTAGCGAGAAATAGAGCAGAGTGCGTTGAGACTGCACCAGTGCCCAGTTGGGCGTTCAAAGATTGGCAGGATGCCCTTTTCCTGTCGCTGTCATGGTTGCTGGTTTTGAGGGGGAAGAACTGATGGCGGAGAGAAATCGTCACATTGCATTTGCAGATGATCCTGCGTGTGAGTGTTTAAGGCAGACCAGACCTAATCTTGCAAGCTTTGGGGCTGGTAACACCACGGCACAGAGAGGCTGGTCACGTGAAGGTCACGGACATCGTTGTGTGACAGAGAATACCGCGCATAGCCTCAGAGCTGAAGGGTGGAGGCTTGCCTTGAAAGTTTTCTGCAGGGATTTTTGGGAGCTTTTTCTTGTTGTGGCTTGTGGGGAGGGTGGTGTTTTGATTTATTGGCAGTTTGGGTCTTCTTTATGTTTCATTCTGGTGCTCTGAGGGATATTAGTAGGTTTTGGGGGGTTTTTTTGATGGCATTACAAACACTGTTCTCTGTGTAGGAACGGCAACAAAGTGTAGTCAACATGGATTTCTGCCAGCGTTGATTTTTCAGCGTGGGCTCAGACACATAATACGAGGTTAATTCTGTTTGGCAGGAGAAGAGCAGAGTTCAGTGTTTTCATGTCAGCTTTTCAAAGTTCATAGCTGAAAAAAAGTGGAAAAATGCACATCACATACAGGGACGTGTTTGACATCCACTCGTAGCCAGATTAAGAGGGTGGTTCTTTGTGAGAAACAACATAAACGTCTGACAAATAGTAACACTTTCCCTGAACAACTGCAGAAAGCAAAGAAAAACATTCAGATTCTCCTGACTGGATGAAAACTGTTCCCAGCTACAACCAGACAAGCAGCTCCATGGACTTCAGAAACTATTTGTCAAGGGATGAAACCCTGGAACCGCTACCCAAGAACTGGGAGATGGCCTACACCGACACGGGGATGATCTACTTCATCGAGTGAGTAGACTGGCACCACAGGGGGGTTGCTGTGCCCCTCAGAGGAGAGCAGTGCTGCTGGGCTGCAATCTAGGAAGCTGCCTGCTGCTCTTACGCCTCCCTTCTGCTCTTACTGCTTCTGTTTCTGTGTGAAATGTAAGCTATTCCTGCTGTTTCGTTCCTCACTGATTGCCATCTGTGCTAGGTACTTGGTACAATTGCCAGCGCGCAGGAAAGCCTTACGGTGCCGTGTACAAAGTCACTTTGTTTGTAGTGTGAGTGTTGTATCTCACAAAATACAGAGCTGGGTGGGTATTGCTAGGTGAGGTATGACATCATACAGACCATCACTATGTCAATTTTTTCTGAAGTCTGAGGTCTGAGAGCTGGTTTATTCTTTCTTTGCTGCTTGTGTTCCTTGGTTGGGAATGCTTACTTAAAAATACAAATAGCATAGATTAGAGCCCAGGGTAGGAAAGCAGCTCGTACGTGCACATGTGAAACAGCCTCATTTTTTAATTTTTAAAGGAAACAAAAACCTTACTGAGCATTAAGCATAAGAAGAGGCTAAAAATGTTTTTTTTTCTTTCGGATAGAAACAGCTGATATTCCCACATAAGCTACTGGGGGCAGGGGAGGGTGTTTGTGCCTCTAACATTTCACATCTCTCCTGAGAGTCTCCGTTGTGCTGGTACCTCTGAGCATCATTGTTTCCTTTTTTTAGCATTTTCTGATTGAGGCACAAATAAAGGTTCCATTATCTAAAGGCTACAGTTTAGATTAAAGTAGAGCAAAGTTTCTTCAATCTGAGGGAGTTCTCTTCTTCTAATGGGATGTGTTCTGCTCCACAGTCATAACACCAAGACAACCACGTGGCTCGATCCGCGGCTCTGTAAGAAAGCCAAAGCTCCTGAAGACTGTGAAGATGGAGGTGAGATGTTCAGAATGCGTTTGTGACTGATAAACGTCCGAGTTTATCACAGCTGGGTACGATCTGTTACTGCTCTGGTAGAAGCTGCTTCCTGATGCATGTGTCTCTGCAGCAGGCAGTGTCATGCTGAGTGTCCCTACTTTGGTGGCAACAGGAGTTTACATAAGACTGGGAAAGTCTGGAGTATGTTTTCCCTGGAGCAGTAGGATCTGAGAGAATGGTGGGCTTATCTGCATTCCTGAGATGAGACTGAGCTATTTTCTTCCAGTAGCTGTCATTGCTAGGGAGAAGCTGCATGTGTTAGCGACGAACGCACTGGAAGTGGTTGTGCAGGTGCAGCGTGGCGGGAGGAGAAGGTCCGTAAGAGTTAGGATATAGAGTAATGAGGATAACACCTATTGCCAGCGATCCCTCTCGCACGCGACGTGATCGAGTACTGGAGTGCCTACGCAGGGGGAACAGTCCGACTCCCTTCAGCTCTTCCCACTGTGCTCCAGGACGTACGGGTCAGGTTCATGATCAGCCTACAGACAGTTCCTGCAACCGTTACCTACGTAGCCGTGGATTCAGTCAGCTAGAAAGGAGTACGAATAGCTCTGTCTTCCGCAAATGCCTGACATGTTACAAAGCTGAGGCAGACTCGGAATAGCCTGTCGTCTTCCTAAATTGCACAGCCTAACGATCATGTATTCATAATGAAGCCAGCTGGAGCAATGTACGCATACTGCTGCTTATTAAACATGTGTGCAGCTCACCACAGGATAAAAAGAGCACTTCAAACAGAGAGATGCAGGATAGCCAAACGAACAACATCTAAATGAATAGCCCACTGGGTCTCTTGTCAAACCCTGTGGAGCAATTCTGGTATTAATAATTGGTAACATGCTGTCATGTGCTAGGAAAATTCCTGTTACCATCAACCTTTGGGCACCCTCAGACAAGATTACATAGCAATTGTATCCTTCAAATGTCTAGCTACCTGACTGTGTCCGTTGTTCTAATATTTAAATTTCCACAGTCAACATGGCTAGAACCGTAAAGCTAGAATAATTGGGCCTCTGTGTTAACTGCTTGTCACCTTCAGTCAGTAACGCTCTGCTGCTGGGCGCTGTCTTAGCAGTTCTGAATTTGCCATGAAAAGGAGCTTTTCCCATGTAACTTTCGGTGCCCGTATCAAGCATAGTGAAGCAGCCGACCGCGGTGGGGGCTCTCTTGTTCATCACATGTGGCTGTCGCAGTTTGATTGAAGGTTTCTTATGCTGACTGAAAACTGAAACGTTGTCAGAGTATAGAGGAATATCCCGGTGTTACTGAGAGAGTAAAGGAAGGAGGCATTCCTTCTGCCAGGTGGTCGTAAACAGGAAGCCCAAGAGGGTTGGAGGTACACGGTTTTACAGGCTTGGGGTATGATACCGAGCTTGTGGTGTATTTGGTGGCAGAAGCAGTGCAAGCAGTTAATATTGTATCGTTTTAAAAATTGACAACTATCGAATCACATTAATGATTTATAACTAGCTTAATTTTAAATAATGTATTTTTCTTCCCCTGTATAGGTTCTTCCTATCTAAATAGGTTAGTTTGTATCTTGTCTTTAACTTTATTTTCTGTTTAAAGTGGTGTGATTTTGTTGAATCCAAGTCTCCTCATCTAGTGCAACAAAGAGCGAGAGTTACAGGGCTTCACATTCTCTGGAACGGGCTGATATCCTTTCGTCAGAAGGACCAGCCTCAAACAATGAAAGGAAGAAAAAAGGACCTGTATTTTCTTGTATTTTTCATGAGTCTATAATCTGTCCTCTCGTTCCTTCGTAAGAACTCTGATATTTGCTGATGGTTTTCCACTGTAATGAAGAATTTTGTTCTTTCTGGTTGCAGAACTTCCTTATGGGTGGGAAAAAATCGAAGACCCTCAGTACGGAACGTACTATGTTGAGTAAGTGCTAATTATGAATTTGACATAGTTATATATTGAGCAGAAAATAATGTAGCTCTTGATATGGGGTATGTGTAGGTTGTAATGCAATGCAAGCATTAAACATCCCCAGTAGAAACAGGTCTAGAGGCAACGAACGCATGGCGCGCACTTCGGAAGCACTGCTGCGTGGGAGGGTCCATGGCGTGGCCTTGCCGACTTACTGGAGCGCGTTTCCTTTGGGATGGGAAAGCGAGTCGCAACCGAAGTAATTGATCAGTGGGAGTGAGCTGATGTAGTTGTTCTCAGCTTTAACAAAGAGAAGGGTCCCTTGATTTAAGAGTAGCACCTGATAACTGTAAAAGAGCAAGAGTAACACTTATCTCATTGCTGTCTCCAAAGAGCCGAGTAAATAACTACTGAACTGCTGCAGGAGCTCGTCTGAGTCTCCTCCAGGTCAGAGTCAATGCAATCTCTCTCTAACCGTGGAGAGGAAGATCAGCAGAGTTGAAAATGTTAGCTTCAGGGAACAAGTTAACATTGTTTGACTTCGCACAGCCAGCAGAGGTGTTTAGATTCTACTCGAACTTACTGGTTTTTTCCATTCTGCTGTACTACCCTAGCATCTGCTAGTGAAAACGTGACGTCTGAGTTGTAAATGCTGTAGGTAGAGGGAAGCAACCTGTAATGTCGAGAGGAGAAGCTGATTTTACCAGTTCTAATCTGTTAACAACCTTTTGAAAATTTGCAGGCTGGAATGAAGGTATACACTATGTAATAATTACAGGAAGCAAAATTGTATTGGGTCTTGAAGTAAATTAAGTTGTTGAAAAAACAAAAATGCTTTCAGTTTTGATTATGATAGTTTATCCTTCATTCCTTCAGATCATTAATCTGAGATAATAAAAATAGTTTTTGTAGACGTGTCTTCTGTGGTTGTCTTTTCTATGACATAGGCAGAATGCTTTCTGCTGAAATCCTGATCTGCCTTTTGTGTGTCTGCAGTCATATTAACCAGAAAACTCAGTTTGAAAACCCAGTGTTGGAAGCCAAAAGAAAAAAACAGCTAGGACAGACTGATGTCGGCCCTGCAAAATCAGGTATCACTGAATATTGTGTTCTTTGTCACTGGTATCTTTACCTGCAAGTATGCATCATAAGTAACCGGTTTTGGAATTCATCTAGGCATCAGCCTTGACTTTTTGCTGGCCATTGCGGTGTTGCCCTCCCAAATCTGCAGGATGTTTGGAATGATTTTTTAATGTTAAAATTGAACTGAGACCCTAAGACTGCTTTTACTCATTCTGAAGCTGGTTGTGGTAAGCAGCTTTTGAACATATGGAAGGTTAGAAGAGCCAGCCGGAAGATGCAAGTAAAACCACACCTTGAATTTTTATGCTTTTTACCTACTTTAAGCTTGGTATTCAAGCGTTAGAGTGTAGAACTAGGAACTATGGGTCTGGGAGTTACAGGTGGGAGCTTTAGTTCCAGCTCTGTTGTAATCTGTACTACGGTCTTGAAAAAACTCTAACTTTTCCGTTCACTAAACTTAGCTGTGAAAGGCGTATAGCAGTGTCTTGTTTGCTTTGCTCCATAACAGTGCTGCAGAGGCTAACCAATGTTAACCAAACAAATCAATAACCTTTGTGACACCTTAAAAACCAAACAAACAGAAACTTGTCAAAGCTAACACTGTTTTCCTATCTTCTTGTCTCTCTATTCCATAATTCAAAAGCACCAGAGAAGTCTCTCTTCACGAGAGATCCCTCCCAGCTTACAGGAGCACTTTTACGGACGTCGCTGAAAAAAAGCACCATGGGATTTGGCTTTACAATCATTGGAGGGGACAGACCTGATGAGTTTCTCCAGGTGAAGAATGTGTTAAAAGATGGACCTGCTGCACAAGATGGGAGAATCGCTCCAGGTAAGGTATTGTTTCTCTAAACTTCCATTTCCTGTGGCGCTTTTAGAGAAGGCAGCTTTTGAGGCACGGGAGGTTGGATGACTCCGTCCACGGACTCTGAGTATGAACATCTCACTAAATGGAGCAGTTTTCAGATTTGTGAAAGACCTGTGCAGAGCAGTGGCTGAAAAGGAAAAGAGGCAGTGTTCTAGATACAGGTCTACTTTGAGGACATTTCTGAAGATTTCAGTAGTTCTGCTTCAGCCAAGACTTTGTGATTGTTTACAGAATGGTTTTTTTGTTCCCTCTCTATACACAAAGTAAAACGTGTGTTTGAGTCCTGGTCTGTCTTTTGCCTTGTTGCTGCCAAACAGCATAACACCAAATATTGAAATTGCAAAAAGCCCGCAGCAGGGGCGAGCGAGCAAAGCTATATGAACTGGGCAAGTGAGGAAACGAGAGATGAGAGCTACTGCAGTCCAGGAAGAATTGCACACTTTGTCATTATTACATGTTTAGTAAAGTTACTTGTAAGCTTACTGTAACATAGAGAAGGCAAAATGTTTCTTTCATATCATATAAACTCTCTTACTCTTCAAGAAGAAGAGTAAGAGGAGTTCATGCTTTTGACGATTTAATACTATTTACTTACGAGGTGAAACAATTTCCTGCTTTGTTGCTGACCTATTGTTTGAACTTGTTTGTATGCGGTTCTTTCCTCCACTTAAAAATGGAGATGATCTGGAGCATTGCAGTGTGGTGCACACTCGTTCAGATGAAGAGAAGTGTGTCCATTCCTGTTGTGGTTCCTGTAGTAAGAGAGTTACTGCTGTACTGATGCCCAGACATTACGTGATAAGGCAGTTTTCTGGGAATATTGTATTGCACTTGCAGGGTTTCATGATCAAAATGCTGGAAGTTGTGAAACAAGGTCTCAGGATGTGAAGCCTGCTTCTGCTTCATTTAGAATATACATGCTTAGCCATGTGTAGTGAGAGTGTAGGAGTACAGAAGGTGTGTGGGTGCAATCCTAGCTTAAGTTCAGCCAGCCCTAAAATAAACACAGGGACCCCCTCCCAAAATCCGCTTTATTCGGGATTGGGTTTAGGATGCTGTACGATGTGAATTAAAGTAGAAGACATCTGCTCGCGGTAACGTGTGTGCTCTGCTTCATCTCCTGTGGCTGCACAGTATCATTTTTAAATCTGCTGCAGATTAAACTTTATATATTTAGCACACTGTGTTCTGGGTTGAAATAGAATAAATGCAGAGAGGAAATCCTGCATGCTTTTTGGCAGCAGATAGCAGAGGTAGCAGCACCGCCACCGTTTGTTACAAGTTTTGAAGACTGCACGGTGATTCCCTCCAGCTGGGCTTTTGTCCCGAGGCTCAGAACACAGAGCAGGTGCGGGTGGTTTTGTTTCTGGTTCTGACGCTGTTGAACTTTCTTTTGTAACAGGGGATGTCATTGTGGACATAAATGGAAGTTGTGTCCTTGGCCATACCCATGCAGATGTTGTCCAGATGTTTCAGCTAGTTCCTGTCAATCAGTATGTGAACATGACTTTATGTCGTGGTTATCCTCTTCCTGACGACACGGAGGACCCTGTGGTAGATATAGTGACGGCCACACCGATTATCAACGGACCGCCTGTGACCAAAGGGGATGTTTGTGTGACCAGCCAGGATTTAATAGCGGGAACAGTTGTGTTGGACCAGAATGGGAAAATGGGCCCTATGTTGGTCAACGGTCGTCTGAATGGCCCTTCCGTGGATACAACTGAGCAGAGGATCTCTCTTGCATCTTCAGGAGGCTCTCAGCCAGAGCTGGTCACCATTCCCCTAGTCAAAGGTCCTAAAGGCTTTGGGTTTGCCATTGCGGACAGTCCGACAGGACAGAAGGTGAAAATGATTTTAGACAGCCAGTGGTGCCAAGGCCTTCAGAAGGGGGACGTAATCAAGGAGATCTGCCACCAGAATGAATGGCCCTTCCGTGGATACAACTGAGCAGAGGATCTCTCTTGCATCTTCAGGAGGCTCTCAGCCAGAGCTGGTCACCATTCCCCTAGTCAAAGGTCCTAAAGGCTTTGGGTTTGCCATTGCGGACAGTCCGACAGGACAGAAGGTGAAAATGATTTTAGACAGCCAGTGGTGCCAAGGCCTTCAGAAGGGGGACGTAATCAAGGAGATCTGCCACCAGAACGTACAGAGCTTGACACATCTGCAGGTGGTGGAGGTACTGAAGCAGTTTCCAGTAGGAGCAGAGGTGCCACTGCTTATCTTAAGAGGAGGTACATACGTAAAGTTACCGTTGTCATAAATGGTTATGTGCTTTTTTAAAGTCCTTTTTAGTGCGATCTCTAAGTCATGTCCAGTCTTGGCAGTTAACTAACAGCTTGTTATGCCTCTGCCAGTTTTGTTTTTTTAAAAAAATCATTGTGATATGCTTATGCACTGTCTCTTCCCAGTGTCTCAGGAGAGCAAAACCACAGTCCCTAGCATAGTACGAAGGGTATGATGGGTAGAGTTTTCTGGGGCTCTCCAAATGTATTCCAGCAACTGTGGCTGCAATGGAGAGGTGATTACAGGAGAGCGGACGAAGCATCAGCAGTGGGGTGGAGCTGATCACTGGAAGTACCAGGAAAGCACTCATTTTTGCATTTGCACGTTTATACCTCTTCATAGGCTGTCACTCACAAACCAAAAAGCGTCTTCTCCTCAAAAGCTGACCAGTAGACAACGTGTGTTTGCCAGAGGAGCTGAATGAGTTATGAAGCAACATGTGACTGCTTCACGTCACTTTATGCTTTTCTTTTAGCCCTTAGTGTCACTTCAGTCATCGATATTTGCAAGAATCTCCAGGTCTCTTTCTGTGTTAATGCTACTGGTCCTTAACCAGCTAAGGAAATAACTAGATTTCTTTGGTAGCAAGTGAAATTCCTCTAGACAAGTTCAGACAGTCTCTGTATCCAGCGAACTGCTGTGTGATTTGGTTGACCAGTGTCTAGCGAAAAGAGAGACAGACGTTTGTCACTGTTGTACAGCTAGCAATTCGAATTTGAGAATTCTCTGAAGTGGTGGTTTTGGTCAACCGACTGTTCCCTTTGCCATTTAAAAGCGGAGCGAATGAGCAGTTACTGTTTTCGACTCGGGAGGAGCTGGTTTTATTGCCTTAACGCTCTTGAAACGTGTGATGACCTACTACTGAAACTGCTTTCCACATTGTGTTTTCTTCAGGTCCGCCCTCACCTACTAAAACTGCCAAAGGGGTGAGTACCAGTGACGGATTTAAACTGGTTTCTGATGGAGAATGCTCAGGGGATCTTGGCTGCAAAACAGGCTGATAAGTACGGTCTGCTTAGCAAAACAGATTCCTTCCAGGTTTTGGGTTGGTGAGTGGAGGAGATGGGTATCTCTCTTACTACTGAGCAGTCAGTAATGCAGCCAAGGTCTTGTACGACGATAGGGGTAATACTGTGATTTGTCATCATTTTAAATATGACATTGTCACTGAAGTTCTAGCTTTATTTCGGTTTTTTGCACTATACTTGAAATTGCCATCGATGTGCACGCTTTGACCTGCTTTTGAAGTCTCATCTCCTCCCTGTGGTCACCTGCAGGATGATGTAGCAAAACCAGGTCTGTTTATCCGGCACAAATTCTTTGTCTTAAGTAGCTGCTGTCAGAGCACCCATTAAAAGGGAAACAAAACAGTGTATCTGGGGTGCTTTTCATTGGTAATTCCTGGCATTAAAGTGAAATGGGATATCCAAGGGGAACTTAGGATATTTCGATGTTTCTCCCTTGCATGGACTGGTTATTAAAACACTTGCTTTTCTTTGACTCTTGGAAGTTTGATCTGTTGGGATATCCTGAATATCTATTAGCTCAGTAAAGGATCCTTGGGCTTAATAAAATACCCTCTGATTTGGTAATGCTGAAAATGCATGTTTTTGTCATAAAGACTTCCTTTATGAATTAGGCTAGTTGGTGACCAGAGCTGTTTTTAAAAAATGCTTCTTGTACAGAACAAATTATTTCATTTTAGGAAGACCCCATTGCTAGGATGTAGATGTAGCTTCTTTTTCTGTCTTTCTCCTGCTGTTTGAATTTTGAAGTTGTACCGCAGCGGTGGGGTAACGTAACGCTCGAAACAGCCTGCACGCAGTAAAACGTGCAGATTGCGTTCCTTGCAAGCATACAGCTGCCTGGGCAGAATAAATCATTGCATAAATCTCTGCAGCTTGAGGATGCAGGCCTTGTCAGCGTGGCTCTCGTGTCAGTGCGCTCTGTGCAGGCGTGCTAAAAATACCTAGGACTTGGGGACTGGCATTCTAGCGCACGTGCCGTCACAGCTTCCCACGGAGCACTCGATGTTCAGTGGCATTAAGCAGTGTGGCAAAATAATTCCGTTAAAAAGGGCAAGTTCTTGGGTTTATAAACATAAAACAAGTGTCAAACTGCTAAACCCCTGGGGGAGGTTTTTTCCACTTTTTGTAAAAGGGCATATCTAAGGCTTTTCTGCCCGTGTTTTGTTTAACGTGCTCAGACACACAGGGACTGCCATCTTCCAGTTCTGCAGCTGGGTTTCAGCCTGGAATAAGTATTTAGAGTTACTTCAGTGCATAATCAATTGGAAATCAGAGTGGGAGGCCACAAGGATACTTGGTGTCCTTCCTTAGTGAAACACTGGTAGGGGTGTTGCAGCAATCAGATCATAGAAGAAAAATGCAAAATGGAGTTACTGATGCCTCACACTCCCCGGGTGTATCCCCCTGCTCAGCTGTAATGCTGTTGGGATACCTGCAGCAAACGCCCCGATGCTGGGCACACCTCCCGCTCTTGTTCGGAGCGGTTTGGCAGCGGGCAGGAGGCCGTGCCCGCAGAGCAGCTTGTGCCCGCAGCGGTGAACCGTGGTCTGGAGCTCCGCAGGTGCCTGCCAGGGAAGCAGCCTGTTCTCCAGACTGACCGCTCCTGTAGACCCCGCTTCATCCTGCGTGCCGATAAGAACCGGGAGCTGGCTGCCTTTACTCATCCCTGAGCGTCAGTCACTTCAAACGCCTTTCTGAGCCCAGTCTTCAGGAGAAATCTGTGGCCTGTGAGGAAGACTTCAGTAGTCCAGTCAGACAGATACATTGGAAAAGAGACATGGAGTTGTAGTTTTATTCCCCTGTTCCCTTGTTTTGCCCTGCATTTCACCTTGGTATGATGTTGATTGTCCTTGTGCGCACAAGTGCACAAGTTCAGTGATGCTGTTGATTTAATACGGGGTTTGTGGGGTGGGCTCTGTTTCAGAAGGACAAGCAGGATGGTTCAGGGAGTTTGGAAGCTGTCAGCGATCCCATCCCACAGCCAATGCCATTTCCGCCCACTGCTGTACGGCCAGGCTCTCCTAAACTGGACCCTTCAGAAGTCTACCTGAAGTCTAAGACTATATATGAGGACAAACGTGAGTATATCAACTTCAGCTTGGAAATATTCCATTGTGAAGGAATTTTTTCTTTGTCATATGTGTGATAAAACTACTGTGACTTTCATGTTGAGTTTTTTAACCTCCTGTAGATAAAACATTCATACAGAAACTAGAAAACTGTGGAACCCCTTTTTGAAAAGAAGATGCGATGTTTCAACAATATTCACAATAAAACAGTCAATCGCAGAAATTATCTCAAGGATGATCCAGTTCTGAAGTAAACTGAAGCAGACCTGACTGTTTCGGTGTTATAGAGGGGAGCTCTGAGCTGGTTATGGACTAGATTTTATCCTGGCCCACCATACGAACGCAGCTTGGATTTCCCGTTTGGCATTTGTCAGTCTGTCCTTTCCTTTTTCAGCCTTTTCTTGAAAATTTATTTTTCCATTTTGGAAAGAGAACGTCACTGAAGATTTGACTGTTTGAATTATTTACTGTGTTCTGTCGATAAGCCGAGTCAGAATGTACCACCAAAGCGTAATCTTTCAGTAATCAAAGATGGCTCCTTACATGTTTTGAAATGTTGCTTTGTCTTAGCTCCAAACACAAGGGATTTGGATGTTTTCCTGAGGAAACAAGAGTCGGGTTTTGGTTTCCGGGTGCTTGGAGGGGATGGACCAGATCAGCCGGTGAGTGAACACTTCACGTTGCCTACGTGTTGTCTTACATGATCACAGTTAGAATGGCTCTGCTCTGGCATTCTCACTTCCCTCTCGTTCTAAGCAGTTCCATGATGGCAACGTTCATCAATTCAGTAACGGCCTTTTAAAGATCAGGAATTGACTCAGATTACCTTTCTTTTTTTCCTCTTTGTGGCTGACTTTAGTCTGCCAGGCTCCCATGCCCTTTCCGCTATCTAGAGTCTGTCTTGGCAGCAGTTTTCTCTGTCAGGCTGACAACGCCCCCCCCCTCCCTAATGTGCATTTAAAGAAAAAGAAGAGCAAACCAAAACAATCTTTCTTCTGTTGCACTTTATAGCGTTTGTGGTGTGGTGTTTCCATAACAGCCGTAGCTCTTGGTGAGTCTCCAGCCAGGGCCGTGAGTCATGAGTGCGCTGTGCAGATGGTCTGTCCACCGTTGCTTAACCCCCAACAACCGTTGGCCTGGTTGTTCTTAGCCTTTCATTCAACCTGAATGTGATTCTAGCACATGAAATAGTGTGTGGTGGTCCTATCTGGGTTACATTTAGTAGCAGTTTATGAGGTGGGGGTAGACAAAACTGCTAGAGGGAGAGCATCATCACCCCTAGTCACTGAAAAACCCTCAAGTGTGGAACTGTCTACTTCTCAGCAGTAAATTTGAGTTCTTTTGAAAGCTTTTCCTTCTTCCTCAGTCACTCTGGCCTAGTCTTAGTAAAAAAAAAAAAAAAGTGGAATAAATGACAGAGGCTTTAATTTCAGTAATGTCTGAGAAATCACATAGATGTAATAAGTACATAGTGTATACTTCTGTCGAAAGTTGGGCTTCTAATAAACTGACAAATGTGCTCTGGAAATACTGATGCTTCCAGAATTCAAGGAAATATGGATTAAAATCCCCCCAAACTTGTGCATTTACTGAATACTTTGAGCCCCAAAATTGTATTTACTCAACCAGCTTGTGTGAAGTACACTTGCTGACTGTGTTTCTGCTAGAACTGAGCAGTCAGATAATCTTCAGAAATCTCTTCCCAAAGCCCTCATCTGCCCGGATTCACCTGGGTTCCAATAATTACGTGTTCTGATGAGCCTGTTCTGCCGTTCAAACCCCCTGACTCTGCTCTGCTGACAGATTTATATTGGAGCCATAATCCCGTTGGGAGCAGCAGAAAAAGACGGCAGACTTCGAGCTGCGGATGAGCTGATGTGCATTGATGGGGTCCCCGTGAAGGGGAAGTCGCACAAACAAGTTTTGGACTTAATGACCAGTGCTGCACGGAACGGTCAGGTGCTGCTCACGGTCCGGAGGAAGATCTTCTTTGGTGGTACGTGTCTGTGCGGAGAGGGTCCTGCAGGACACACACCTGGGTTTTGTAATCCAGTCAACTCAAGCTGCTCTGAAATGGAACAATTATTGTGCTAGAGCTGAGCAGCCTGAGATTCAGGAGGGTCAGCTGTAATTCTAAGTGGAGAAAAGCAGAATTTAATAAGGTGATGCTTTGGTGCTTGCTACTTTGCACTGCTCGCACAGGTGAGACTCTGAAGATGACGGTGGCAGTGGAGTTTTCTTCAGAACTTCCTGCAGATACTTGTTAGAACAGCCACTAATGCTATGCCAATCGAGTGACAGCACAGTCTGTTTTCTTTACAACATGCTGCATTCTGAACTGTTTTGGTGTCTGTGTAGGCAAGAATAAGTGCACTCAAACCAGAGGTGACTCTAGGGAGCATCTTGTGGTTCTGCGGCTTTAGGTAGGTACCGGATTGGCAGCGTACGGAATACTGCTGTCCTTGGCTCGATGCTGACAGAGTTGGGATGGGGATCAGGAGAACAGGTCCCCTGTTCTGATTAGCAACCGGTGTTGTTTTCCCGTTGCATTATTCAACCATTAATTCTCAATTTCTTACAGATGCCTTGTGGTAGATAGACTCCTTTAGGACCAAAATTTTGTAGATTTCCTAAAAGAAAGCCCGGCTTCAGTCTTCAAACTGCCTTTTAAAAAATGTTTCCATTGTTGCAAGTAAACAGTTGTTCCTCACTTAATATCACAAGAGCTGTTGTTTGTAGCTGGATCTCTCCCATAGATCTTGTACTTGCAGCATGCAGAAAAGCCGTGATCAGTTTTTTACTATAAAAGGCATCACATCACTCTGGCAGAGGCCGCGTGCGCCCTGCCAGGTCTGTTCTGCTGTGCGCAGCAGGCTTTCCTGGCATAGCTGTGCACACCTCTGTGGGACTATGGCCTTGGATTTCTGTTCGATACGAGTTGTGGTGTTAATAAACTCGCCCCTTACTCTCCCAGGCAGGCAGCGTTTCCTCCTGCTGACACTGGTACTGAGATGGACAGTTTTGCTGCAGTTGCGTGCTGAAACAGCGGTATTGTGTTTTCCTTATTTGTTGTTTCTGTTTACCTGCAAGGGGAAAAGCAACTGGAGGAGGAGGAGTCGCAGCCCGTTCTGACGCAAAATGACTCTCCCCGACTGCATCGGGTAGAGTTTGCAAACCAGCAGCCCCCAGAGGTCTATGATGTCCGTCTGCAGCGGAAGGAGAATGAGGGGTTTGGCTTCGTCATCCTCACGTCAAAGAACAAACCTCCTCCTGGTGGTAAGTGCCAGTTCTGGCGGCATTGTCACCGCCCAACCCTGAGTGGTGCTCGGACCAAAGCTGCTGCTGGCGTTAGCAGGAGCGAGCCGGGCTGCGGCTTCTTCGGGGATTTCTCTGTGTGTGATGTGCTGTGTGCGCTCTGCCTAGGTACAAACATCCTTCACTTACACCATTTCACAGCCCAACCCAAGACAGCTTGGTCTGTCTTGCTTCATGTGTATGCTCTTCAGTAGCTGATGTGGTCTGGATTTCCTGTGTGAAGAGTGATGAACACCCTGACGGTGTGAGTTGTTGCTGATGAGGCCAAGGACGCTGTCCAGCTTCCCGGGTCTCTCTGAGGCATTGATCCCTGAAAGTAAACGACAACTGAAACCAGTTCCAGTACTGGAAATGTAAGCCCTGTGGTCACAGGAGGAGGCACTGGTGCCTCCATGGGCTGTACTGTGCAGAACTCTTCTGTGCCACGATTTAACATGAAGCCACTGCGTTCTCCTAAAGCCAGGATATTTTAAAACAAGTGATCAGCAATTGAGTCTGCAACCCTGCAGTGCTTTACTCTTCACAGTTGGCTTTTAGGTTTATGTAATACTTAAAAAACCCAGTCTATTAAGGGAAGTGTAATTAAAATTTAAACTCATGGTAAATGCTAGAAGGCATCAATGTCTGTTCCTTCACAGTAACTTCTCTGTGTGTGCGAGCTCATTAAAACAATCCTTGATGGCTCTTCAATCTTGGGTGGCTGATGGCACTGTGAAAGTGTTCCTGATTTGCTGTCATGGTTCTGAAAAGTCAGCGATGATCCTGACAAGCATGTAGTGCTCCTCACCTCTCCGATCCTTCAGAGAAAAGCATATTTGGGAGAGCAGACACAGAAAACAGGTGTCCATCAAATCCACTTCAGGCTTTGGAGAGGCAAACAGGCTTTTACCGAAGTGCCAGGAAGAGTGTTTGTGAAAGGTGTGGAGGTCAGTCTGGAGAGGAGCTTGGGAATGAGTTACAAAGGAGCTGTGCAGCGGTTCCTGCGCAGGAGAGCCCCGATGAGATTTGGGAAGGCCAGGAGCCAATTTGCTATGCTTTGAGGCATCCAGATGAGTGAAGGGCTGCTTCAGGCGTGTGAGAAAGCGTGCTGACTGATGTGCTTTGATGGAATGCGGATCTGCTCGGTCAGGGCCACGTCAGCACACAGCAGCTGAGCGAGCCGCTCTTTTGCCCTGGGTTTTGGTAGGCCCCTCCTGCTGCAGCAGCATCTCGCTGGCTGCCGGCTGCCATCTGCCGTGTCGGCGCGTGGGTCGGCAAACCGTGAAACGGGATCTCTCCCCGAGCACCAGCGCGGCTCTTGGCAGGGGAACGCGGGAGCCGCTGGGGCCGGGGCAGTGCTCTCCTGTGAGAGAGGCACTGGAGGAGGCACCGTGCTGGAGTGGAGAATCCCTCCCTCCTTGGGCCTTTTTAGTTCTGCTCATTCCTGCATCTGTGTTCACTGCTGGGAAAGTAACTAAAAGCAGTCTTTTTTCCTTGTAACTCTCGTAAAATTCCCTCTTTTCCCTGTTCTCTCTTTTCTAGCCCCATTGCTTTAGCCTCTGGAGGAGTCTGTACAGTGCAGCGTGTCGCTGTGGGATGAGCTGAGGAAACCAAGCCAGGAGAGCTGGCTAGAACTCAAGCCAGTTATTACAGACACAAGTTAATCTTGGAGAGCAGGAGTAGAGAGCGGGTCTGTGCAGAGCTGATAGCACGCCTTGCTGTGCTGCCTGGGTGTGCCCAGCACCGCTGCCGAGGTGCTTACTGGGTTACTGAGTTAGTCTCTGGCAGAAGGTTGATTTCCTTTGGAAGTGTATTTAAGGCTTAGTTTTTGGTTGCAAGGAGCAGGAGTTAACCCATGCATCGAGGTTTCTAATGATTGTGTTAAACAAGGTGTCCATAACTGTCTCTGAGTCCACGCAGTGCTCCACAGTCTGTGTGTGAAATGGGGAGCAGTGCATGGTACGTGGCCAAACAGGGCGCTTCAGAGCGCTCCTCGGACACGTGGTCCCACCTGTCCGTCCTGCCCCTGCTTTCCTTTGGGCACAGCACCTTGTGTGCGACAGGGCCGTGTTCCAGAAATTGGCACTCCTGTTCTGGCTCTGTGGTGCTGTCTGACACGAGCGTTAACGCTGTCGCTGTGCCTGTTCTTGGTTTCCTAGTGATTCCTCACAAGATCGGGCGAGTTATAGATGGGAGCCCCGCTGACCAGTGTGGGAAGCTGAAGGTGGGAGATCGCATCTCGGCGGTGAACGGGCAGTCGATCGTTGAGCTCTCGCACGACAGCATAGTGCAGCTGATCAAGGACGCGGGCAACGTGGTGACTCTGACTGTCGTGGCTGAGGATGGTAAGGAGGGAGCATGGCCCCGGTGGGCGGGTGGGTCCTTCTGCGCTGCCAGAGTCTGACATTTGTAACTTCTGAAGTTAATTCACTTGAAGTGGAGTATTTGAAGATGTTTGGAAATTAAAGAAAAGAGTAAAGCTCATCCATTTGCTCTGGAGGACCTGAAGGCAGGACGGGCAGGGAGAGAGAGCTGCCAGGGTGGTTATACTGAAAAATAAGATACAAGTACTAACAATACAGTGCAGGGTGAGAGAAATTCTCATGGTGTCTCTCACAAGAGATGGAGACTGCTGCTCCCATGGAAGCATGTCCTGTCCAGACTTTGTATTCTTCAGCCAAAGAGAAATGACCTCTCCTGGGAGAGCTACAGCAGGCTGACGGGACTGTGCTCAGAGGAGAATCTTTTTGCCCCAGACAGGACCTGTCTCCTGCTGCTGCGGTGGCTGCGGGAGCCTTGTTCCAGGCCAGGGAGGTGCTCCCAGGATACTCTGGAGCAGCTCCGCCGGGCAGAGCTAGGGTGCTGTAAGGCCGCAGGGACACCTGCTTTCCAGATCCTCTCCATTTAGGCACTCCGAGCTTTTCCTTCCTGGTGCATTAAAATACACGAATTGCCTAATGCCGCATCCCTGGGCTACAGCAGAAACATCCTGCAGTCCTGTCTGCCACAGCTGTGCTTCCAAAGTGGTCACACCCCACCGTGAAAACCTTCCTCGAGGATTTCCTGCAGAGCCTCCCAGGAGAGCCGGTAAATTCTCACACGCAGCTGCTGTGTCCTCTCGCAGCACAGTGAGTGTTTGCGACGGCCAAGTCCCGTTTCAGAGACCCTCTCTTTAATGAGAGCCCCCACGCAGCACTGCCTTCGCTACGGGGGTGTTCCTGCACAAACAGTGCACTGTGGATACCTAAGACCCAATCATTTGAAGAGCAAAGCTGTTTCCAGCCCTGCTTACCGCTGCATTTTTCTGGATTGCTGCTTGTGGGTGTAATTAAACTTGCTATCATTTTCCCAGAAAGCTGGCTTTCTTCACCTTCTAAATAATGAATACCTAAAGCCAAAACGTGGATAAAGCTAACAGATGATTCTCTAATTTCACATTCATTGCAAATATTTCATATGCTATCTCAGCCTGTGCTACCGAATTTCAAAGACTTGCTTTTCCTTTTTGTTAATGCTTGAAGCAGAGACTTCTATGAATTATTATTTTTCTATTAAGATTTTCATTTTTATCAAACCTAATTCTGTCCCATTTGGCACACCTCAGAGCAGTTGCCCGGGGCAGTGTTTGTAATGCAACTGAAGTTTCAGCTGATTGCGTTCGATCTGTTTCTCCAGGACTCTGTCAGCTTTGTTTTCAATGTAAGCTTTTGGAATATAAAGTTGTTGTCCCTTGTTTAAGCACAATCTCACCTGGACTTTGTGAGAACTTAGCTTTTCCCACTTCCTCAGTTACAGATCTGGAGCCAAAAGAGATAAAACCAGAACCTGAGGAGAATTAAGGGGTGGGGGGGAGCCAGTAGCGAGTGATACAATGAGACTGAAGAGAGAAGTCATGAAAATGTGTGGCTTAGAGGAGCTGGAGTTGGCATGTTCCAGACTTCGTGACAATGAAGGAGAGAGAAGCAGAACCTGTTCCACAGAAACGGGAACGTGTCATCGCTTAAAGTTCCCCTTGCCTTAGCTGGAGAAATACAGTAGCTCACAACACAACCCTGCGCGCAGCAGAAGCCCGTAGGAAGCCAGGGTGGACAGGAGTCAGTCAGGGCTTCAGATGCTTCGCGCTGGGTTGCGTTCTCCCGCAGGGAGAGAGCGGAGGCTCGCAGGGATGGTTCACAGGACGGTCGTTAACGCTGACGAGAATGCGGGATGCAGCTCCAAAGAGAAGAACACGGGTTTTGCCTGAAGCTGTTCAGCATCACAAAGCACAGACCCCGATGTTTGCTGTTCCCCAGTGCATCGTCTTCAGCGCTGGCCCCTGAGACTGGCCGTGCCAATACTGCCTTTACCGCCTCCCGCTCCCTCCCGCCTTTCACAGACCGGGGATCTTTCCTTTTCGTACGAACAAACGAGTTCCACTTCACGTGCCAGAAGACATTCTTTAACATTTTTCACCAAAGCAGGAGCCTGTCGGCTTTTGTCACGTGTTAGCTGGAAGCACAGGAGAGCAGGCTGAAAAGAGGACTGCAGAATTTGTACAAACAGATGGCGTTTTTCTTGCCTGTGCTTCTAAATTAAAACTCTGAGTGTAAACCAGGAGTAAAAGTTGACATTTTGTCTCTAGAGAAAAACCTCTCCAAGGCATGTCGGAGTAATATCACCAGGCAGTCCCGGGAAGGACGGGGAGGTCTGGTGTGCCTGAGAAGCTCACTCCAATACTGTGTGTTGTGTTTTCCTTCCCTGCAGATGCTTGAGCACTCCGTCTGTTTTACTGGGGTTGGTTTGTTCTTCACTGAGAAGTGCAGTGATTTGATGTGCCTGCCAGAGGACTGGGACATCTCCAGTTTTGGTGCTTGGGATTTTTTTTTAACCCTTATAAGGAAAAGGAGTTTATTAGTTTATAATTCAGCACGTAAGGTCACCTTGGCCACTACGTGCCATTTCAGGCTCTAGCTAAGAGGCAGCTTTTTGCACAGACCATGGCTCATTACTCTTAAGCGACAGAGGCGTTTTGTATCCTGAAACATGTTTTTTTTTTCATAAATGCACTGGATTTACTGTAAAGTGCAAAATCAGTATGCTTTGTGTGGAAGGGAAAATAAGCTATTTTAAAAGATTTTATTAAAATGTCATTATACTTTAACTTAGCCTTTGGGAGAACACGAAACACTGAAATTCTCATTGAGAACCTGTCGGTGAACTAGTCCCTCCAGTGTGGTTGTGGGACCAGTTCCACCTTTCCTACAGCTGTCCCATAGCAAACCCTCCATTGTCATCTCTTCAGCAAATTTCTTATTGTGAATATCTGAACCAGCTTCATGGATCTACTAGCCCAAACCCTTTCTGGTGTTTACCAACTTGCAGACAGTCTAAAACTCTTCTGTTCATGTCTGGTTCGGTTAAAATTGTGTTGTTTTTCTGAGGAAAAGCGGTGTAGATAAGAATAAAATTCCTAGGAATTGATTCCATGGAACCAGTGAACTGCAGCTGGGTTCCAGGCTGATGGCGTTAGACCTTGGGAAACCCTCTTCACCTGGTGACCGTGGTGGGCTCAGCTCGACCCCAGCTGCTGTGGCAGTAGCGTCCTTAGGGGCAGCAGGCGCAGCGCTGGCGGTCGCTGTGGGCTTGTGGCGAGCGTGCCTAGCTCTGTGTTTGGGAAGTTCTCTCAGACTGACAGTTCTGTTTGAATTCTGCAGAACACCACAGCCCTCCGTCAGGAACAAACTCCGCGAGGCAGAGCCCAGCGCCGCAGCACCGAGCACTGGGATCGGCACAGATCACCCCTTCCGGAGCAGACAGGTACAGAGCTTTTCCTTCTGGCAAAAGGAGCTGAGAGCGGCTGGAAAAGCTGGACCAGAGCGGTTGTTAATGCAAATATAACATCGCCTCCTTTTACCTCTGCGTAGGGGGGCTACAGAAGGTGAAGCTGTTAAAGAAGTTTCAAGTAGTTACAGGCATTCCTGGTCCGAGCATAAGCACTTGACCCAATCCGACGCCGGCGTTGCTTCGGTTGTTGGCAGCCGTCACTCCCAGGTACGGGTACCGTCCGGAGATGTGCCAGGTATTTGTTCGTCAGGGCACTGCAGTAGCGTTGCCACCCAGTATTCAAAAGCAGAACAATAAAACACTTCCCTGTCAGACGTGGGTAGAAAAGTTGCATCTAAAAAAGCACTAATGTGTTTCACAGCATTTTTTTGCTGATGTTTTAAATTTTATTGTCTCTGTACTATAGTTGAATACCAGTCGTAATTATAAAAGAAACAGCAAATGCTTGCAATGGGGCTACTACAGACCCTTCGACAAAGTTTCTTAAAGAGATTTCATGCATATCTAAAACTCAGAAGGAAAAAAGTTCTCCTTGTTTAGACAGAATGAAACCCTTACCCCTGCTCATACCCGAGTTGTGATGCATCCAGTGGAAATTGTGGGTCACACCATTTTCAAAGCATAGAAATGTATGAAGCGTTCTTCCAGAAAAACAAATGTTTAAATCTGCCTACAGGTCCTCAGCTTTGTTTGTCTGACTTCCCCCACAGAGTCCGGGCTGTTTCCCAGTAGAGTTGGAAAGGGGCCCTCGAGGCTTTGGGTTCAGCCTTCGAGGAGGGAAGGAATACAACATGGGCTTGTTCATCCTTCGGCTTGCTGAGGATGGGCCAGCCGTCAAAGACGGGAGAGTGCACGTGAGTTTGTCTTCTCTATCAAATGTACTGATCAGGTTGGCCTTGTGACATATCAGTTCACTTACAGTGGCAGCAAACCTTGTCCCCCCGCGCGTGCAGAGTCCCAGCAGGCAGAGCAGCCTGGGGACAGCCGCCCTGCTGCCAGCTGCTGCTGTGCAGCGGCAGCGCGTGCTGTGGCTTCTCCAGGAGAGGCGCCCGGGCGGCTCCGGGCGCCCACAACGAGCTGGCCGTCCCTGCTGGGGTTACTGCAACTGCGAGGCCCGGGCGTGAGCTGCGCTGACGCGGGGCGCTTCAGGAGCCCAGGCCAGCAGTCGCGCAGAGGAGAATCGCTGCCCAAGCCGGCGAACGTGTGAGGAATGCTTGTGTGTACGGCTGTTACTGCTGCTCTGTGCTGTGTTTGAGAATATAAGCCTTAGTTTTTTTCCAAGATTATTGTGTTAATTTTTATGTTTGTGTAAGGAATTTGCTTTTAAATATTGTAGTAAAACAAAATATATGGGTGCAATGGCAAAGAGCGATGGTATGTGAGGGTCTGTGACAGCTGCCCGGAGCTGAATTTCCCGAGGCTGGAGCATGAAGCTGAGCCAGGTGCTCGTGAGATGCCGTCCCTCGTGCAGTCCTGCCGCTTCGCCGCACACATGGCCGCTGCCACACGGCTCTGCCTCCGTTTGTGCTACACTTAGCAGAACAGGGCTGGCACAAATACTTGCTGGGGCTACTGTGAGACTTAACTGGATGTGAAATTCTAAGTATTGCTAACTTCTGTTATCCTAATTCTTTACAGTAATTAGCTTTTTTCCCTTCGTGCTTGAGAGACTGCAGGAGCGTAGTGTTCAGTAGGAATATTTTCTCTTGTGTTGCTCCTCAGCTGGTGGTACACTGAGCTCCAGGGCTCTGCTTTCTGGCCCAGAGCAACCAAAATGTTCCCAGCTGAGGGCACTGTGCTTCGCGGGGACGATCTGTGCCAAGGCACGAGTCGTGGGGGCACCGTGATGGCGAGAGGCTGCTGAAAGCGCTCCAGCCCCGCACGGCAATGTCCGCTCTGGACTGCTGGCCCTCAGAAGTCTTGTGTGAATCCTCCTCCCCCCACTTGGCAACAGCACCTTCTTGGGCAGGGGGTGCATGCACGTAGGGACGCGCTCGCTGCCGTGGTGGCTGCAGTCACGTCCCGTGGGGAACGCGAGCGCCCCGCAGCCCATGGCTGGTGGCAGGGCCAGCGCTCGCCCAGCGTGAGGTTATTCACAGTTTTCACGGCGTTCGGTTTGCCCCTCCTCTGCTGGAACGGTGTCGCTTTCTGGCTGTACTTTAAAACAGTGAAGAGGAATTTCTCACCCAGTTGATGGCAGCTGAGGTGACGGGGGGCCGTGGTGCGGTGTGGAGCATCCTGTCCTGCCCGATGAGTAGCCAGCCGGTGAGCTCCCTTGGCAGAGCCCGGTAGTTCAGCAGAGCCCGCTCTCTTGAAACGGCTGCTTTTGCGCACGAGTGACATCGTGCTGGTCCCCGGATTGCAGATCGGGTTCCTGACCCTTTTTGCGGGGCTGCTCCTCCGGCCCCTTTCCAGCAGCCTGCAAAGGCAGCGAGCTGTGATTACCTGCCCAGTGCCCCTGGAAGTTGCTAATTGGCCTCAGAGACCTTAGTGCTGGTAACTGCGTGGTGGTGACCTCTCCTTACGTAAAGCCCGTCCTGCCGCGGTGGCGGTCAGCTCTGCCAAGCGCAGAGGAGTTGCTGCGTTCCGTACCTGGTTAGCGCGGCTCGACACGGGCGCGTGGTGCCAGGTTTGCCGTGGTTCAGCCGTGAGCTCCTCCACGCAGCGATCCAGCATGAAGGCACATTCCAGCACGTGGCTGTGTGTCTGCGCACCTGTACGTCTACAGGAGATGTGTTTAACGTCAGAGTTTTTGATGGAGGTGGCTGAGCAGAAGACCTGCACGAAGAGCTCTGAACCGCCAGAGCGTTGTGTTGTGTCGCGTTGATCAGCAGCCGTGGAACGCTGTTGCTATTGCTGAGGGAATTTTAGCATGAGAGAAAAAACAGAAGCATCTGTCTCTATTTATTTTTGTTTCTAAATTAAAAATCGGTTTACAATGTCAGAGATTCACAAAGACTAACGGGGTTGCTGTTTTCTTGTCAGGTTGGTGATCAGATTGTTGAAATTAATGGAGAACCCACCCAAGGAATCACTCACACGCGAGCCATCGAGCTGATTCAGGCTGGAGGGAATAAGGTTTTGCTGCTGCTGAGACCGGGCACTGGCTTGATACCCGATCACGGTACGTCATCTCCAGCACCGTTCCGCTTTGAGGGTCCAGGGCAGTGCAGTACAGTCTGATACGGGGACTTGTGTGCTTGTTTCTTTTTTGAGAGCTGTGCGGGCTGCTTGGATTTATTTTTAATACAATTAATATTTTTCATAAAATTAACAGGACAAGTACTTAGGAATATGACACAGTGTGAAGTTATGGCATATTTGTAATTGTAATCAGTTGCTCAGCTCTGTCCAAGCTAATCAAGTTTTCCTGTACAAATGTGATAATTAACGCTGATTGCCTTTTAATTTAATTTAAAGTTCTCTATGATACAGCACTCAGTTCAAAATGCCTATGTTGTTAAGGACAGGAAAGCACATCCTTGCAGGAGCTCTGAGTTCAGCTGCAGTCGTGAGCCGGACTTAGGGAGCACTCCAAAACTGCAAATCAGAGCCTTGTGGCTGCGGCAGTATTTTAGAGCAAAGAACCTCTCTAACCCTTGATGCTGACACCGGGTTTCTGATGGGAAACTTCTTAAATTGTAAGGTCTCTTTCTTTGCTGAAGAGCTTTTCATCATTTTAAAACACAGGCTTTGAACTACCAAATAGTTTGTCATGTTCAGTCATTTACAAGCAGCAACTGGCATCCACTCAAGGGATAAAATCTGTGCAGAACTTCTCCATTTATTTCCCCCAGAGAGCTAGAAGATGGCTCTCGACATCCTACAGCTCCAGCCTGCCCGGCGAATTAGCGCGTGGCACGGAAACGGCCATCTGCGAGCCGCGAGGCCTGCTCTGCGCCACGTGCTGGATGCCTGGCTGGCTGGGCTTGTCTCTCACACTGAATTACCGTCTCATTAAGGGTGAAAGTTAAATATAGTTCTCCTTGTGTTCTGATGAGCTTCTGTTGAGGTTCTCTTTACGATCAGCATTTACAAGAGAGGGAGGAGTGCGAGGGCACCTCCAGCGCTCTCCTCACTAACAGCTGCTTCAGCGACAAACGCTGCAGTCCCGCTCCACGAGAGCAGCGCAGTAGTTCTCTGGGATCACTCCTGGCCCTCTTGTTCACAGAAATCTCCTGAGTCAGAGGTAGAAACTCAGAAGAGTCTGGGGGAGCCCCTGGAGACCGTCTGGCCGGGCGCTGTGTCGCAAGCGAGGCCTGGGACGGGGCCAAGGCACTGGGACAGATCAGCAGCTGGGGGGGGGTTGGTGCCTCTCCTCTTGCTGTTAATCATACGTTTCTGATTGAAATCTTGCTTGCTGTACTCTGTGATTTTGGTATGTAGTTCTGGGCTTTTTCTCTTCCTCCTTCAGGTTTGGCTCCTTCCAGTCTGTGTCCCTACGTGAAACCTGAGCAACATTAAGGGCTTTCAGTGCTTTTCTTGGTTTTTCCTTAAAGACTTGGTAAATCTGCATGTCTTGTGTTTCATCTCTTCCTGTTATTGAAGTGCAGAGCTATGAATAACCTCAATTCTTCACCGTTTCCAGTTTTCTTTTAGCATAACAATTTCAGTTCATTTGGTTTTCTTATGTTAAACAACGTAGGTCAGGGACTTTCTAGTTTGCAATTTGCTGTGCAGGCTCTAAGGCTGTGCTGATACAAGCCCGTGTCAGTCCCACAGAGATGTGCCAGCGTTCTAAGCACAGGTTTTTCCCAAATCACATCCTTATGGTGGCTGTAGGCTGTAGAACAATGCCATATAGAAAACTGACTAAACGAGGGGTTGATAGTGTGCCACAACAGCATCTTTTTTAAATTGAAGATTTCATGTAACATGCCAGAACCTCACTAGTATGCACGCTTCTGAAATGTTTAGTTGGTTTTTTGGTAGTCATTTAGTCAAACCTCTCGCTGTTTACTTCCAGGTGATTGGGATAGTTACAATCCATCTTCGTCAAATGTAATACATGAAGAACAGTCACCATTACCTTCATCTTCACATCCTGCTTCCCCATCTGAAGTGTGTTATTTTCCAGTACCAGGAGAAGCTCTAACGAGAGTTCAGCTGTCTGAGAAACTGGAACAAGCAAAGAATACTGTGCCTGATAAGATAAGCACTTTAACTGAAAACCAGTTTGAGATGAAGCCTCAGTCTTCTTCCCAGAGAGCAAAGAACAGATGGGAATGTCCCTCCAGCCCTGGGCTTGGAATCACAAAAGGTAGTTTGGAAGTAGGGACCAGACGAGACAGATCTGCAAGTCCAGAAAAGTTAGTGGCTGCTGAGGGGCACCCTCACGCAGGATTCCACAGCCCCAGGAAAGGGGATCCTGAAAAAAACTATGGCAGTCTCTCACGTAAACCTGACAGTTCCCGAAAGAGTGAGAGTACACCCACAGAAACAGGGATGAACAACAGTAACAAAAGAGAGTATTCCAGTGGAAATGGAGGAAGGTCTGCCGGTCCCCAAAAGCATCTCGGTAAGCAAGGAAACGTAGAAGCGGGAGGGATGTTACAGGAATATCAGGACAGACAAACTGTCGGTGATAAGATGACTGCTGAGCAATTGAAAGGTGGAAATGGTAGAACAGGAGTCACCAGGAGAGACACAAAGCAGAAACCTTCTGCAAAGACAGAAGGGTGGTCTCCAGAGCGGCAACAAGCAACATTTGATGAGAATGATCTTCCATTTGGTGACTTTAAGAGGAACATATCTGAAGAAGAAAAAATGAAGAAGTTGGACCCTGGAGGGCCAAGTTCCATCAGATTCAAAACTTCCAGTCTTTCCAATATTCCACTGCTTTCCATGGAGAAACAAAGGCGGCCAGAAACACAGGAGACTGTTATGCTGAACAGACAACACGGAGAGACACACGTGGAGCTGCCCAGTAAAACCAAAGATGATGGAATTTCCAAATCTGAGCATAGTTCTCCAGTGAAGAAAACACCGATAACTCCTGGACCTTGGAGGGTACCCAGCGCATGTAAAGTCACCCAAACAGCAGGAGTGGCTGAAAAACGGGTTTGACTGACGCTCTTTTTTAATCAGGTTTCTAATAATGGTCATTTAAATGCATTATTTCTTTTCACAAAGTCGTCATTTTTTTCAGAAACTGGTTAGAGGGTGGAAAGTATTTGATTTGTTCTTAAATTATCCAAGCTGCATGAAGGACCTTTTGGATTGCTTAAATGAAACTCCGTAAGCTGCTGTCCCCTGTCCTCTCGAAGGCGTGTTCTGCTGCTCTCAACGTTGCACTGCTACGGCTTTCTCAGATAGTATTGTGAGTTCCTGAACAAATTATTTAATGTCTGTATTGCCAATGTGGTCATGACTCACTTCTTGTTCTTGTGCCAAGTTACCTGCTGTATCAGTCACTCTGTCCTGCTCATACGTGCTCCAGTCGCGGAGGCGAGGTTTTCTTTGGAGTGGGCACTTCCTCAAGAGCACGCTGCGTGCTTGCCTAAGGAAATACGCGTGCTCACTGGTCCCGTAAGGAGATGGGTGAGTTGGTTCTGTCGGTGCTAGGGCAGCAAATGAGCCACACGTGCTGTTCAGCTGGTGGGTTTTCTTAAACTTTTATACCCGACACAAAATCATGTAGATAAAAATTATATTTGACATAATTGATGTTTTGTAATTTTGCTTTTTATGAACCCAGCAAAATTGCTTTATTTTCTCGATCATAAGGATGCTTCTAACAGCTGTTTGCAAACGTCTGTCTGAAAAGAGAGAATCCTGTGTCTGCTGGAGAACAGAATTCCTCTGGTTTCCCCTGTGGCACTGTCACCCTTGGCACGCGTTGTGAACAGCAGCAATGGGCGCACGTTTATTGTCAGCCTCATTGCGGTGCTGTATACAGAGCTCCCATCTTTAATTATTTAATGCTAATTAGGAACTGGATTTTTTTCCCCTCTGTAGAGATAACAACTGACCCTTACGACAGAACCAACTGCCGTAGTAGCTTCTTAAACGAAGTTCCTGCCTGCTAGAAGTCTCCCGTAATTTACTTTGAATGAGTGCGAAATAGGACGGTGCACAGGGTACGGGAGACGGCGTCTGTTGTTTGGGCCGTCGTACACTTCTGTAGAAGAGGAGCGTTACCTGCCAGAACCTGCTGCCACAGCAGTCCTGCAGCGGTAAGAACAGCACACTGCGGAAATGGAAGGTTTTTTCTTCGTAGTTTTAGTGGCGATTTCCTGACATGTTAGGTTTTTAGCGACTGCAGAGAAGTGGTGCGAGCCCACCGGTCCAGTCTGCAGGAGAGAGACGCGTACGCGGTCAAGCTTCACTTAGCGTGTGGAAGTTTAAACTGGTAGGGTTTGCTCTTTGAAAGTGAGTGGCTGAATATCTCATTTTGAAACACTTGATGTGTCTGAAGCTTAGTGAAGCACAGTGACTCAGTTCTAATTCTTTAGCAGTAGGGATAACTACTCAAACAGCTTTTTAAACGGAACTGACAACTGAACAGGCTTTACCGCAGCTCTGAGCGGCGCTCTGCGGCTCGGCCTCGGGTGACCCCTTGACACAACCTGTACCAAGGCTCCATGTTCGGAGCTCGACTGTGAACGTAGCTAATGCTTTGAGGGGGCCTGGGTGGGTAGGTTAGGAGAGGACCGTGTACTCCTAACGAGGTTCTGGTTTACGCTGAGCTGTGTGCACCTGTCCTGACCCTGGTGTTCAGTACAAATTCAGCTGTTTTACAGAGATGAATTAGCACCACTGAAATTAGCTCCCTGTTGTCAGCCACCCCTGTATTTCTCTCTGTTAAGTGATCTGATTTCGTGTCTTACCGGTGTGTGACTTCTTCCATAGAACTCGTGTCCGTGCTTACTGTGTGGGATGACTTAGCGATGTGGCCTTGGAATGCTGAGCAAGGTCTGGATGGGCTGGGTGTAAATGTTTATATACTGTACAGCACCTTTATACACACCTCTGGGGTTCGGACTAGAGAGAGACCTGTAAATCGCGCGTTATTTTTTATAGAGATATTAAAGAGAAACTCCAGCCCCTGGCCTGTTGGTTCTGCGCTGTATGAAACAGATTCATTGCTGACTTTCAGTGGTGTGATCCTTTAACTAGCCAAGTCCGTGACCCAGGCTGTCCCCACAAACAATACTCTTCTGGAAAACAAATGCCATTTATTGTTGGAAGTTTCCTTGACTCCCTGTTCAAATAACAAGTGTTCAGCCAAGGTATAGCCATCATCGAGTCCTGTAGAAGCAGTTGTTAATGATGAAATACTTGTACTGTAGGTTTATTTGTACATTTTGGTATATAAAATTGTCATCTTTTACATCTTACAACTTTTCCTTGTACAGAAAATAGCTGTAAACAGTTTACTACCAACAATTCTTACGCCATCTTACCCTTGTGTGAAAGAATGAAGCTCTGAAAAGTTCCTCAGTTTTTGCTGTTTTCATTACAATAAACAGAAGACAGTAGAGCCCCTTAAGGAAAAGGGAAGTTTACCAGCTGCCTGGGGAACATTTTGGTTCTCTCCCAGGCCCTTTCTGAACATTTATCTGCTTCTGGGGGAGGAAGTCTTGGCCACATCTCACAAGATTTCCTCCTCGGGTGCTGCAGCGCAAGGCACCCTCGCAGCGCAGAGCTGCAACAGCTGCTCACACCACGGAGCAGAGCCGGCTGCCCGGCCAGGCCACGCCGGGACGCCCGCGGCGCAGAGCCCGGGCCAAGCGTAACCGAGGCGTCGCAGGGAACCAACACAGCGAAATACTCTGTAGTTGATAAATACTTTACTTGTAGGTTGTAGTGTAGGTTGTTCTCTTGTAACTCACATTATCAGAAAATGACCATTTATTTGCAGAAGACCCAGCGTCAGGCAGCCAGTGTGACGCTGTTACATCGCTCAACGGTCACCATGGAGTGGAGGTCGTCTTGTCCCTGCACCCTGCAGCTGGTCAGGATAGAGGCAAAGCCTCAAGCGCGCTGAGCCACTTAGAAAATAAATACTCTTCAGCACAGCAGTAAACGCACCTCGGTGCGGTCAGGAGAGCAGAGCGCTGAGAAGGCCCAGCGTGAAAACTTCCAGGGTTGCTCCAGAGCACCCTGAGAAGGGATGCTGCTGCCTGAAGCAGGAGGGCGCTGGTCACTTGTCCCACGCCCAGGATTGCGACGTCGCAGAAACAGGGCTCCTGTGGCATCACCCGTGTCCCTCCAGGAGCAGCTCTCCCACGGCCTCCAGCGGCTCTGCGCACAGGTCCTGGTTTTCAGTGCCAGCTATGGCATTTGGCCCCGTTAATGCTGTTTCACTGTGTGTCCATGGCAGGGGGTGGCTTTGCTAAGTAGACCAGGTTATTCTGTACGTTGTACAACAGTAAAGCAGCGGGAGAACTTCTGATACGTGCACTGAGAGTCTGTTTAAAAAAAATCGCAGTTACAGCTTTCTGGAGTTTGAGGGCACCTCTGCCCTTTGCCCAGGCTGCTGGTTATCCTCCCTGGACTCTGCGGCTCTGGCTGGGTGCTGGTGGGGGCCAGGTCACGGTTTAATCTTCCATAACTGCAAAGAGATGCAGAGAGTGAGCCCGGCTGAACGCTTCTCGCCCGCGGGCAGCCCCGGCCCTCTGCCCGCCCTGCGTCCAGCGCCCGGCTCAGCTCCAGTTTAAGTGTGAGCCCCAGGAGCCCGCGTCTTCCGTCCGAAGGGAAGGAACCCAGGATTCTGAGTACGGGCTTTAAGGGGACACTGAAGACTTCGAGGGGGCTGAAGGTTAAGTTGTCCCTGCCCCCGGCTGGGCTCGGGGAGACGGAGACTCGCCCAGCGTGCTGTGGGCTCCGAACGGCCGGGGAAGGGGAGCCCGCTGCACACCACGGCCTCTGGGTGGGTGGGGGGATGCGGCAGCGGTACAAAAGCGAGCCCTACGCGACGGTTCCTGTTGGCCTCCTCGGGAGTCATACTCACTCTGATATTGAATCCGAGAAGGTCGCTTACAACACCAGAGACAGCAGAGAGGATCACAACACGCGTTATGTTGTAGATCAGTGGATTCATGGTCAGGCCGTACAGCCTAAACGGAGTATCCAGCTCCTGCAGTGAAAGGAGGAGAGAGAGAAAAAGAAAAAAAGTCCATTAGCGTTAGTCCATACCATAAGCAATTAATGTTCTGACTTTTAGCTTAATGCTGGCTCTGGCAGACTTTGCTAACTGTGCCCTGCCTCTGTATCCTTAAATGTATGTACAGAAATTCCCACTCCGTATTTCAGGCCTCCCAGCTCAAAGATGTTTTCTCCCAGCCACGCTGAAGCTGGAAAGTCTCTGTTGTAGCTGCAAAACAAGAGTCGACACAGCAGGCTGTAGCTCCTCTGGACTGACTTACGTGGCTCTTAACTGCCCGTTCCTCTCCACACACCTGCTCCGCTGCCTCAGAGCTGCTGAAGGAACCGATTCAGGCAGGGGGGCGGTGCTGTGCTCACACCAGCCTCTCCTCTCGCTTACAGAAATCATAGTAAGCCGCTACCAATCAAACGTTTGCAGCACTAATTAACCCCACAGTGCCACAGCTGCAGAAGCACAGAAGGCCCTTTGTGCGAGCTGACAGCTCAGCCAGAGCCGCAGACGCGGGGAGAGCAGAGCCGCGCGCTGCCGGCAGCTGCTGCTGCTGCGACACTTGGCAGCTGCCTGCTTTCCGGGAGAGCAGCTTACCTTCAGTAGCTTTGTGGATAGCTTCAGAACGTTGTTTACGAGAGACAGCTGTTCCTTCTTGTTTGGCTTCTTCTCCATCTTCAGGTACAAGTTTATCTGTGGCAGACATCACAGCCCGTGGGGACACGCCAGCGCCAGCCCCCGCCCCTCCCCGGGAGATCACAGCCCTTCCCTGCCGTCTACTGCCGCTGCCTTAGGAGCGCTGCATCCACAGCGGAGCTGAGCACTCCAAGAGCTTTCTTTTTTCGTCTGGTGTGGCGAACACACGCGTGCTAACCCAAAGACAAAACCTGTCTGGAATTTTAGAATTTGAGTCTGTCCAGATGTTGAACAGCTTGCCCTCCCCAGCTGTCCAGGTTTTTACTGCTTTCTGGACAGCGTAAGTGTTGATTTCTAAATTTTAAAATTTTATTCCAGTATTTTTCAACTGGTTTGGAATGGTATAATTATATCCAAACAAGCCACAAAGCCAAAGCGAGAGTAAGCGAAATGGAGGTACCTGCTCGGTGAGCAAGATTGAGATATTGCTGTATTTCTTGTTGGTTTCAGAGCCCAGGGATGCCAGGCGTAGTAAAAAGAGAAGAAGTGCTGCCTCCCAGATTAGGAACTCCCAGTTGTAAGCTGCATTCAGAAATGTCTTGTGACCCTTAAGAACCTGTATTGGAAAAAAAAAAAAAGCCAGTGTGACATGCCTGTTCTTGGGAGAAGTGGGAAAGATTGCCCTTACTGCTCTTCTGAGCAGCTAGCTGTGCTCTGCACTGCTGACCGGTTTCCCTCGAACTGTAATTCGGTCACGGAAGCAGGTTAAAGTAACAGGTCTTGTTCCTAACCTGGCTTTAGGTGGAATTTGATTTTTCTTTCTGCTTAGAAAAGGATGCTGCTTCTTTCTCTTTCCTCCCTCCTTCCAATTAACTGGTAACAAAACGCCTTTCCTTTCATGAGTGCTTATCCCACGGGCCGCCTCAGACCACCCCAGCCCCCCTAAGCTGAGTCTGCCTTTCCCAGTTCGCAGTCATGGGGGCTGTGCCAGCAGGACTGGGATTGTCGGTACCTCCTCCAGATCCCCGTGCCTTAGAAAAGCAATCAGAGCAGGGAGCCAGGAGCTCCTGTCATCCGTCTTACTGCTACCACAACCACGACTTCGTGGAGTCAAGAACTTCCCCACACGCTGTAGTGAATCTCTTGGCAAAAACAAAGAAACCAAGAGAAAGCTCCAGCAGGAACACTGCTCACCGCAACAGCGGGTCTGGTGAGGGGTTACAAGGTGTGCGCGGTAGTTACTGACCGGGGGGTAAAAGGGTGCTGCAGTCCTCTTAAATAAAATCCTGAGGTGCTTGGGCTCCTTTGTGCACAAAAGCCTACATCCTGAATTTCTCCTAATGATCATAAAACGCCAGAATTTCCTCTACAAACACAGAGAATGAACATCTATTACCAACTAAACATTTCAAAGCTTTTAAAAATGCAAACCCCTCCATATCACTTTGGAGATCCACAGCTGCAGTTCAAGCACTTTGTAGGCTGGCAAAAGAAAAGCCTCCAGTAGTTTCAGGTGTTTTCCCCTCACTTCTTTAAGAGAAAAAAAAAAAAAAAAGGTTAAAATCTCACCTGGGCACAGCATATAAAAGCAATTGAAAGAGCCAGTAAAAAGACTGAGGACACAACAACGTCCACGGAGCGCTGGGGGCCTCGGCGCTGCAGAAACAAAGACAGTGAGTGGGGTCTGAGGTCTGGGTGCAGAGCTGTGAACTCGGGGCTCCCCACGAACGGCTGTGACTGTGAAACGCTTCGAGCAGCGCTGCCCAGCGCGCCAGGCAGCAATGAGGACCAGCCCGCGCGCCCCGCGCCTCGGTTACAGCCTCTGCAACACCCAAACGCCTCGGCTCAGCACTCACCTTTAGGTAGGAACGAAGGGATAACCAGATCTTAATGTTCTCCACCTTCTTCAGCCTGAAGTGAGGGATTTCGTATTTCCTGGCTTTCCGAGCAGATGTGATGTGACTGAAAAGCTTGGCAAACAAAAACCTCTGCAAATTAAAAACAAACACATATACACACACAAACATTAATCAGTCTAAAACAAAAAAACCCTGCTTGGGATTGCTTACTGGTAACTGGCGCACTGGGGAAGCCTGACAGGGACCCTGGTGTAGGGCCGGGCAGGGAACAGCGGTCGTCTCACTCCGGCAGTGGAACGGCTGGTGCAGTGCAAGGTGAGGCTCGAGGCGCTCGCTGAAACAGCAACTGCCACCGGCCTGCCTGCCACGCAGCGCTGACAGCCACTCTGGCACAGCTCCTGCCGGCCCTCGCGACAGAGCCCGCTGTGACGCCGCAGCTCCAAACGGGCCAGCTAAGCGGGCTGCTTCCTTCTTCACAGCCAGCTCCGCACCGCAGCGTTCGTGTCCACGCAGAGCGTCATGTCAAGGTGTTAAAGGTTATCTTTCCCCTGGGGGCAGGGCACGAGGGGGGCGCAGGAGGGCTATTGCAGGTTTCAGTTTGTGACTGATGGAGTCTTGCAGGCTCCTACCTGAGCTTGGGCAGCTTTGACACTTCAGCTTGCTGAGACACGCTTGTCTTGCCAGTGTCTCCAGCTGTTGCTGCAGCACAGTTTTGGCAGAACCCTTGCCACAGGGGTCATGAAAGGCCACAGTACATGTAAGCCTACCTGTTTGTATGTTCTCTCGGCAACACACATCATGAAGAAAAACATCCAGGTTAAGCAAAGTCTTTCAAGGAAGTTGATCGCAGACAAAACAATGACAGGGGTGCTGGCAGGGGCTCCACAAAAGATGTGCAAAAGCTCCTTTAGAGAAAAGGAGCAGAGCTGCTCCAGGTTATCTGTGCGGAAGAGTCTGTAGAGGAATGGCAAGAATGCTAATCCAATGGTGATGATGTTTCCCAGCATTTGGTAACCCACTCCTTGCTGGTAGGCATTAACCTGGCGAGCGGGAGCAAAGACAGGATGATCACCTGGGGTTCTGCACCAGGGAAAAGGGGTGCTGTTGTGGCAGCATCATCCAATCCAGCATTCAGTTCCCCTTCCCTGTGAAGCACACAGCCTAAAATAGCTCCAGCCATTTCGGTCCACGACCAACAGCCGTCGCTCAGTAAGTGATAAACCCACCACCCGCAGCACGCGGCAGACAGCCGACACTGCACTCTCCAGCCTTCAGCAGGGCTCGCCCATTTTGGTACAGGCGACTTCTAGGTAGGGACATGTGGGACAACGGCATGCGCAGTTCAGGAGGGGCCGGTTTTATACAGCACTTCATACCGCACGCACTGCTGCGCTCAGGTTTTGTGCTGGTGGGTTTTCAAAGCGGGAGGGAGGGTGCAGTGCCTTACAGCCCCCTTACCCTGCTCATGATAACCCCGCTGATCTCCAGCACAGACATGTCCACCTTCTTACAGTCGTTCCCTTCCCAGATCAGTGCGCTCACTTTCGCAGACGCTGGACTTGTATTCTGCAGCCAAAACAAATGGTTCTGTAAAAGAGAAAAGAACACAAAAGGCTTAGAATCTATTTCTGTCCTGCTATTAAATAACGCTTTTTCCTAGAAAATATTTAGATTGAGAAGGGGATTCCAAATCTGTCTTTGGGTGAAATAAATACTTTGTTTTGGGATTAGCAGTGGCCCAGATAACACAGGGGGAGGAGGGCATTGATCGCTGACGCTATTTAGATAATTCCCAACTCTGTGTGGTTGGCACCATGGACAGAATGGGCTCATGCAGCACCAGGTCGCTCTCGTTACACTTTGTACCAACAGCATTCAGATGTGTCCTTCGTGTTATTTGGACAGACACGGGGAAAAGAGAGGGACCAGACATGGGGAAAGAAAACGAGGAGGGGGACAGAAATCTTTCATAGTGTTCTCAGCTACTGGATAGGAATCAACAAACCTGCTGGAAAACATCTTCCTTCAGATCCCGCCTGGTTCCTCTCACAGTGATCTCCTCGCTGTCGCTGGTGCAGGACGAGCGACACTCTGGGCCGTGAAGCAGATCATCCCACAGCATGTCTTCTGTCTCAGAGTCGTGGCGAGTACTTTCCGAGTCTCTCCGGGTCACGCTGCAGCTCCGGGACCCCACGCTAACGCAGGGCCTCGCGTCCTTGGAAGATGAGTGACATTTACACAGCACAGCCCCACAGCCAGCCTGCAAAACCACCCCCTGCCCCCCAGCAGTCAGGTAAATCGGCCTCCCAGGGCACCGAGAACTCCAGGCCCTCCCCCAGTGCAAACTGTTCAAGACAATTTCACGTGATCGATTTTGCAACCAGCACTTCTACGTGGGAAGTCACACAGATAGTGCCAGTTCCTCACCTCTATTCCCAGCTTTACAAAACAAAAACTTATTCATTCTAATGTAGAAGTGTTCTGGCTTTTGCATAGTCTATTTTAAGATTTCATTTATACTTTATTTATAGAATTTTCTCTTTATAATTCGATATTCATATATTTTATTTGTATTTCTATTTTATTTTCAGATGGGGGGAGGATAAACAAAGTAATGAGTGAATGTGTACCTATCACAGAACTGATTTATGTCTTCATTTTTAAATCAAAATTTGTTAGCACAAAAGCTACAGTGCTGCCTCCCAAATCACAAGAGCAATTGGAGCAACTCAACACGAGCTATTAGGGGCAGCTTGGACCACACTGCACGCCACAGAGCGATTGTTTGTTTGTTTGGTTTGGTTTTGTTAAACAAAGTAGCATACTCACAATTGTGAACAAAGTTTAGAAAGCTGCAAGCAAGCAGGGAGGGAGGCCACACCTTATCCTGAGGGTGTGAAGTCCTGTCCCTCAGTAACCCCCAACCGGAGGCGTCCCTGCACCGCCAGGCTCAGTAACGCTGTCTCCTGAATTCACGACCATACCTGACCGTATAATGCAGACTCTAGTTCGGATTCCACGACACTATCAGAGTCTCTGGCACCCTTAAGGGCTTGCTTGACCTGCCAAAAGCAAAGGAGAAGCAGCTCATTATCCACAGCAAAGAATCGTGGGGAGACCGGCATCAATTCAACGGGAGTACCTGTGAGACAGCCTGCTTCAGAGAAATGAGAGGCCTCCTTTTCTTCTCTTCGTAGCTGTTGTCACTGGAAGCCCCTTCTACATTCTGGCGTAACAAGATCCTTTGTGCCATTGCCTCAGCATCCTCCTCACTGGAAAGCTCATCAGAAACGCCGCCTCTGTTGGCGCAGTCATCCTGGAAACACGGCACTCAAAATAAGCCTACGGCTCCGAGAAAGGACCAACCTCAATGGCACCAAACCAAAGGTGCAAAGCCAGTGCTGCTACTGCACGCAGTAATCTCTGACTACCTGCAAAAGCCAGCAGAAATCTGCACAGACCGTGCAAGAACTCAGCAACACTGAGACCTCCCAAATGTTACCTCCCTACCCCCACCCTCGCCTGGCCACAGAGGTCACGAGAGGGAATCTTGGGTGGGGTGGAGCTGGACTTGGGGCAAGGGCAGGGAGAGGAAGCGGCAGCAGCAGCTCTTGGCTGTGGCTTACCAGCAACCTTAAGCCCAGGAGAACAGATGTGTCTACAAGCTGGTGGCCAGCAGACCCGAAATCATGAGCGGCGTCCCCCTACACCTGGCTCTGCTCCTGCCCAGACGCCTGGGAACAGAGGAGCTGGGATGGCACAGCACTACGGCGTCCGCGCGCAACCCTAGATCCCAACCGAAGTTCCCCGTGTGGGAGTTAACACCCTACCGACCCAGAGGAGCCTCAGACGTAGCTCCACAAAGCTTTATGTTTTAGAGACCCAACAGAGGCCACGATGCTTCAACTGTCTCGCCCTCTCCCCAAGGGTTGTTTCAGTCTTTACCTTCCTGTCTGCGAGGATACCATGGGGAATTGTTCGCAAGGCAAATTATTCTACAGCACTGCTTTTGAGAACTGCTAATCTATTTTTAATCATTATCAGCAGTGTTCCTTAACCGAACGTCTTGTGATCAGGAGTCTCTACAACCCAACAAGCACTGCAGTAGAACGGACATTTTCCAGGTTTGTCTGTCTGACGTGCTTGTCTACCGGAACGGACACAAACACGCTGACAGCGAGGAACCAGCACCACGTCAGCTGCTCAGGCGAGAAGCAGAAATGGTGTTAGGTCTCCTATGTGCAAGCGAAGATCAGCAGAACAGAGTATCTTGTATCAGACCAAACCATCCAGCCAGCATCAGCAAACTGCCGCGCACACAGAGCACGCTGAAATCCGCGACTTGGAAGGGATCTTTCCTGCCAGTACCTGGTGGCTCTTTTCCCCATCGGAAAGTTTATTTTTCTCTTTGAAGTGCAACAGCCTGTATTCAGATCTGGCATGTCTGTGCTTAATGCCACCATTCACAGCATTCACACCATTTTCTGTCTCAGTCCCTTTCTCAGCTACCAACTTTACTCTTCTAATCCTGTGAGAGAAAATACAATTAAATGCTTTCATGTAAGAGAAAAACTCTTTGAGGAAAACATCACGGTCTCTTTCACGTGCCACGCAATTAACCAATACAGCCAAGGGAACACATCATTGTCTTCTGCTGACAGGCTCTGTGTGTCCTGATTCTGTGGAAGAGACTTTTATCTGCTTCACTCTCACTGGGCGGTTCTTTTGTAACTCTAATAGTATCTTAAAATTTCTAAACCAAGAGGGAATTTTTTTTCTTATTATTATTTTACAAAAAATATATGTATGTAAGGGCAATTCAGAAGCCAAGAAGTCCTCACCAAAAGAAAGGACCTGTCAGTTGAAAACTCATCAAGAAACTCACCCAACAAAATAGCAGAAGACAATGAAATATTATCCCAAACAATCTATCCGGCTTTTCCTCAAGTTATTTTCAGAAAAAGTAAGGTGCTACAGTGGGATGACTATCCAAGCAACTTAAACTAGAATGCACAATTGCTTCTGGAAATCAGGTAAAACGGTAATATAATTTGAGCATAGGCATTCCAGAAAGGTCACTCATAAAGAAAAATAAGCTCTGCCACTTTCTGCAACCCATCTAACACTCAGTTTCAGCCACCGTGTGAGATACGGTATGAACTCTAAGGAGGACATACTAAAAATTCATGAGGAATCAGCCTCCTGATGCCAGGAGTGCTTTTAGTTCAAAAGAAGCTGATCAGCAGGCTTTGGGGCTGTCAGCGGCAGCGCGCACTCTGTCTTCATTTTCCAGATTACAAATTGTTCACAGCGCCGCTACAAATGACCAAACCCAGCGACGATCACCTACCTCCTTCGGAAAAGCACGCTAAATAAATTGTTAAGAACGGACGCAGACTCAGACTGCTCTTCTTTATTGCTTTTGTCAGAAGACCAACTGTTCCCATCGACACCCATAGATTTGCGTAACTTCCTGATTTTTAAAAAGAGGAGAATTAAATTTGCAAAGCAAGCTACTTTTAGGTCTTTCTTAAAAGATCTGAATCAGATCTGAACAGCCTTTTAGATGCTATTTTTCTTAAGTCATGCAGACAGAATGCTTATTTCCAAATAAAACAAGTTTTATTTGGATCAACAGGAGTTACACATATACCCACAGAACATCAGTACCTCACTAGTAAATGATGCAGTAGACAAAACCTGGACGAAATCTTTACTATCGAAATGTAATGGAGGCAAAACTCTACCCACCTCTCTCATCCGGTATTCAGACATATGACAGCAGCGTTTCCAGACACCTGACCGCCACGCAGCCGGCTCACAAACGCCTCCCGTGGGCACAAACTGCCGGCCGAGAATCCACCACGGCCCCTCTGTCCCCGTTTGCTGCTCTCGGCACACACCAGCACCTCCCTGAGATGCCTTTGTGCGCAGAATGCCCTCCTCTGGCCACAAAACTAAACTGTGTTAAAAGCTACACTAGAAAAAGGCCCAGCTGACCCCTGAACCAGACCTACCACAGCCTGGCAAACCTGCAGCGTTTGCCTTGGTTACGAGGAGATTATGAGCAAGACAGAAAATACTGATTTTCACATTTATAGTTAAATAACATATTCACATAAAAATAGAGAAGATATTTACCTATAACCTCTACCACAAGCAATCCATCACATGCTTTGAGGCCAAGAGATGAACCCGTTACGCTGCTCACCTCCTCCGCCTGCTGAGGCCGTTGTTTCCTGAAGGTCTGGTGAGCTGGGTGGACACGATTTGGCAGTGAACAGTTCCCATCAGCAACATAAGGCACAAGGGTCCCATGACTTCACTGGCGTTCACAACAGGCATCATGAAATACAACACAACTGCTATGACTGAAAAGGAGAAAATTGTATCAGAGGCAGAAATTAAGAGCATGGCCCAGTTCTGTCTTAACTATTCACTGGTCACTCCATTGTACAATTTCTGCAAACACTAGAGCCACACATCTTGAAATCTCATTTAGTAGGTTTCAGAGAACACCCTTACGCTTTAGCCTATGGACCAAAAAATTACGTCACGTTCCTCGCAGAAAAAAAGACTGGGGCACAGACTGCTGCCAGCCCTTACCTTGCATAACGTAGAGCACCAGGAGCCACATAAAAATACGCTGGGAAGTAACCTGTATCCACCACTGGCTGAATAATGGAAAAAATACAACTCTCACAATTCCTTTCCGAGTTAGCGATGTCCAGGGAATTTCAGGCTTGGCTTTGGCAAAGGTAGAGCCTTGGAATTAAAGGAAAAACAAATAAGTCATTAATTGAGAATTACAAGAATTTCCTTACTGACGGCTTCCTCTGGCTGCGACCAAACCCTGCCAGAAGGCTGCAGTTCAGAAGGGGGCAGCAGCCCACCTTCAGGCGCTCGCCCACTCGATACAGCCCCTCTCGTCTCCCCGCACACCGGCGGCTGACCCGCCCCCGCCTGCCCAAAGCGGGGCCACCCCGCGTCCTCCCGCCTCCGCCTTCAGCGCTCCGCCTGCACCCACGCCGGCACAGGCGGGCACCCCGCCCCGGCGGGCCGGGCTGCGCCAGCCCAGGGACTCGGGCCCAACGGCAGGAGCACTGCCGGGGCAGGCTGGCCCTGCCCGCACAGCGGCGACGCGGGACGCCCGCACCGCTCGGGGGCCGCTCACCTCGGATTAAATCCACGTCGATCAGATCAGGCTGAATGTGACCCTTCTTCTTCGGCTTGGTCTTGAAGGCCTACGAAGCCGAGAACAAAGGCCCGTCAGCCGCCAGGGGAGCCGAGCCCGAGCTGCGAGGGCGGCGGGAGCGCCCCGCCGCCGCCGTTACCTTCATCTCGGTCTGCTCGACGGACTTCTCCCATATCTGCTGGTCGTAGGCCCCGATCTGGAAGGAGAGGAGGCTGAGGGCACGGCCGCGCCCCGCGCCCGCCCGCCCCGCGCCGCACTCACCTTCTTCTGGTACCAGGAAATGGCATCCGTGTCGCGAGAGGCCATGGGGCGCCGCGGGGCGCCGGCGAGCGCGGGGCGGCCCGGCCGCGGCCCCGGTACCGGTACCGGTACCGGCCCCGGCCCCGGCCGCGGTTACCCTGGAGACCGCCGCGAGCCCGGTGCTCGACTGCCTCCGCCTGCCCCCGCCCCGCCCAGGCAGCGCCAGGCGAGCGCCGAGCGCGGCCCCGCCCGCCCGCGGCTGCGGAGCGGGAAGAAGCAGCCAGGCCGGTAAAGGACAAAATCAGACTTTGTTTATTAAAAAAATACTTTACAGGAAAAAGTTCTATGCATTCCGTTGGACTATTTTACAAAGAAATAGCTTAACAGTTCGACACGCGTGTACAGTGCGCTGACGGCAGTGCCTCTCCCGGACTAAGGCCGCGCACAGCAAACGCTCTTCCAGGCAATTGTACACGTCCTCCGTGGGCAGAGACCTCAGATAAATTAAAACCACAGAAAAAAAATCGTAGCTGCCAATCAAAATCAAATTAAATCACAAAACAGCAACACAGAAATCTCTTTACATGTTGTACAAAGGAACCAGAACCGCCCCCGTCTCTACCAGCGCAGCGCGCCCAGGCCCCTCTCAGCCCGCTCCTCCCCGGGCAGCCCGGGAGCAGCCTGCGGGGAGAGGGGTCGCTTTTCTGGGAGTGAAAACAGGCACGGCCCCCCCCTCGGCCCGGCGGCGGGTACAGAGCTGCCAGCACCTGCCCGAGCTGGTTCCTCCGTTGAGTCAGCCCTGAGCAGCAGGCCACGCCAGATTAAGGACCTGAGCTCACGCCTGTGGGAGAAGCTCTGACAACGATCCTTGACCAGGGGAACTAAACTGAGAGTACAGCAGAGAGCCCTTCTGCATGGCAAGATCTACACCTGTGAAAAACGTTGGTCAGAAAGCCCCTGAGAACACTTCATTGAGTGCCCAGGAAGAGAGCGTGCCAAGCACCTGCACAAAATGACCGGTAGCATGTCTACAGGAGAGAGGAAACCGAAGCTAGCTGGTACTTCGTCTTTGAATTGCGTGCTGCAATCCCCTTCAGCACAACTGAGCTGCTCACCGTTACCCCACGCGACATTTTCCATCAACAGCCCTCCGTTTAAACAGAAGCCTAAGCCCAGTTCCTATGTGGAAGCTGATCACTCTTCACAGAGCGCTTGGTCAATGGGCGGTCGTCTCCGGTACAAAGCAGGAGTGTTCTGTTATCAACTGACACTCAGCTCTCAGGGAGAACGGAGGATTTACAGGGACTGACCAGCGCACTCATGTTTATGAGCTGAGATCTAGGAGAACAACCCATGACATCTGCCAGGGTTTGATTATCTCATGATGTAGGCTGTTTTACGACATCTTCTAACAGCCAGCTATTTAACATGAGACATTCAGAAATATTTACGTGGACCTACCCAGAGATTTGTTTTTGTTTTGCTCAGCAAACACTAAGTAGCTTGAATTTGTTACTTCATTGCCAAACAGCTATAGCTTGTAAAAAAACGTATTCTACAAAATATATTCTACACATTTGCATCTTTCACATGAAGGCCTTGTTCTAATTCTGCTCTGTTGTTTTCAGTGCAATCGAAGCAATCTTGAAGCAATGGCTAGACAGAACAGCGATCAGCTTCACCGCAGTCCCTCTCGTACTCGACACCTGGAGCTGAGGTGGAGTTCGAAAGCAGTATGTCATTTTGCTTGAAGCGTACCAAACCTGCTCATGTATTTGGGTAACAGATTTTTGTAAAGCTTGCTCCTCTCTTCCTCAGCCTTCCAAGCATGCTAGAACAGCAACACTCAAGTCATTTGGAGATACGTTTCTGTACCTAAATCTGACATTAGAGAGTACGTCAGCAATGGAATGGGACACAGAGGGCATGACACGGCCATGTCCCTCCATCCAAAGAGATAAGTCAGAGCATTCTCCCGGTATTTCGAGCTGTAGTCAGATTTCACTAAAGCTACAGTTTTGAAAGCAACATGAGCCGCTCTGATCATCTTCCTTTATCCATTTGAAAACGCACTATTAGAGTTTACAGAGGACTTCCAAATGGATTCCCTCTTCATTCTATTTCAACTTTCACTACAAAACAGACAGGTTAGTGTATGGGGGATCTTAACCTGTTCATTCTGCCTTTAAAGTTACATTTGCAGACTCAGTGTAGTATCTGCAGGTTTGCCAGTTCCTGAGTGATTGTACGCAGTGCTGGCTGTCGCAGAACAGCCACCTTATTGATGTACCTCCACTGACACGGCCGAAGAATAGCACATGTGAGAAGTGAAACGGGCACTTGGAAGACTAGCAGACTTTGTAAAAAGGAAAGAACACCCTTGGATAACACGATCTTTGAATGTGAAGGATGAGCTGAAACCACTATTGCCTGTGAGGAATTTTACTTTGCACAACCCTTAAAGCTATGAAATTCCTCTCAACATAAAAAGTGGGAAAAACCCACCAGAGAACAGACAGCTCATTTATGAACCAGTCTGGGTCATCTAGAATTTCTGCTAAGATTAAATTACACCCCTGCATGAATCACATGACTTTTCATCATAAAAGCTTTCCACTCTAACACCTTATTTACACAGATTACTAAACAAGTCACTACCACTTCAATCTGTAAATTAGTTTTAAATTGAAATATTTCCTAGTCCTCATTTTTGTACCGAAGACAATACATACATACACATAAGGAGTAATACAGGTTCTAACTAATCACTGCAGTATCTTCTGATGATTATTTTTCTATCAGTTTAAAATAGTGACCTCTACACTGAGGTGCTAATATGTATATAAAAGCCTACACAAACAATATTGCACAAAGTAAGATTTATAATAGAGTAACATATTTTAGAGACCCTTATAAAGAGAGAGTAATAATTGTTATTAAAAAGATGCATCCAGAACTAACACAGCATCTTCGCTTTTGTCTAGTCTAACATAGTGTTTCAAATCTTTCCTACCTCGGTGAGGATTAAAACAAATAAAATTATCTGGAGACAGCTTAAGTTGCACCAAAACCCAACTTGTACTCTAGATGCGGGGAGGGGGAAGAGAGGGGGAGAAAGGAACAGGGTTTTTCCTTTTGGTGATGGAAAGGGCAGTAATAAACGGGGTGAGTGAAAGGCAAACAGATTACACCTTGACATCCAGAGATATTGAAAGATTGTTTAAAAACGGTTGATAGCTGACACTCTACATATTTAGCATGTGCCACTGAATTTTCCACAGTACCTGGGCACCCAGAAGCTACACATGGAAACAGCAGTCCAATGTCATAACACTTTTTATTGTGAAATAGTAATACAGAACCTCCTAGAGTAAGGACAGCCTTACTGCGTAAGTCAGTTATCAACTCAACGCTATTCTATTAAGTGCATTAGTACACGGGAAAGTGTGGTTCCACTGGACACAGTACGACCTGATCAAAACAAGCTGCCAAGTTGGTTAGTATTTAAAAGCCTTAAAGTGCTCAGAGATAGCAGTTTCCTCCACAAGACTACCGACAGGTTCTCTAATTTTGACAACAGTATTAACCATGTTCGGGGAAGATGTATTTTGGAAGCAAAACCCTCACACCAAACAACATCAGCGGTGCTATGGAAAGTGTTAGGTCAGTAAGTCATCGCATTTCAACAGGATCAGACACTTTCTTCAGTTAATTTTACAGGTCACCTTTGTAGGAACTGTAAGAAATAGAGATCAACTTCTATAACTTGGATATAAACCAACATGTCAAGAACAGACATACCAAAAATTTCACAAATAATCAAAAGTGCTGTGCTTTCTCTTTTTTTTTTTTTTAAGCAATTAAAACGAGATGGGAAACTCACTTGGCAAGTCTTCTACAGAAGCATCACTTTCTGGTGAAGATTAGAGATAAAGTAAAAGTACGGAAATAACACTGACCAATATAGTTCAATCATTTCATGTTCCTGGAGGAATTTCATTTTGACTTGGAGGAGATATTCAATATCTCCTTACTTAAACAGAAAGAAGTGGTAGACCACTGTTACAGGTTGTACTAAGGGGTTAAAATACAACTTGAATTTTGCATAATCTGTGTAAAAAAGATATGCTTGACATTTTGGAATGTCACCTTTCTTTATAGAATTATAGGCAAGATTTCTCCAATAAAACATAAGCCAGTTATAAAACTATAACTTCACATCAAAATTTTAAAAAGTTGTTAAAAAAAGTTTGATTATATACATATCACACAGAAGAGCCTGCATGATCCTGTGGATTGTGTTGCTGATCAGACTCTGTTTTAAAACCTGGAAGGGGCTGGGCCACCTGGTCTGGTTGCAGAAGTCCTGATATTGAAGAAACAGAGGCGGCGAGCACCCCTGTTGTAAGCTGCATTTCTACCCCTGGTTCTTCAGACTCTATTTTTACACTCACACACTGGGGTTCACCGTCAGTCTCTGTCTTTCCAGGGACACTAGTGTTCAAGCTTGAATTGCTTTCTGCATTTTGAGAAGTCTCCCCCACAGGGTGATACTGTTTAAGTCTTATGTGCCAGGCTAAGCTGCAGACTGCCGACACGGTTTTGAACTGATGAATAACATTTCTAGGGATGAAGTAGATGTCATTGTCACACAACTGAATCCTAGCATAGCGAATGCCTTCCCGTCTCATTTGGTTTAGTTTGGCTTCATCCACCCATTGAACACACTGAGAGAAGGAAAGATGGTAAAGTTAGTGGTATACTACGTTCGGAGTAAACAATTCAGAATCCACCCGTTTTCAGCTTACTTTGCACCTAAATCAGAATGTTTCTGTTTAACAGGCAAAACTTCAAATTTAAATTGTATTTTAAAGGCCAATTCTCATTTATCTAATGTGCACATCTCCAGAGATGACAACGAACAGTTAACAGCACTCTGCAGTTACAGTTGGAAAGAGCAGGTTTGACACGCGGCTGCACTGTTCCGGCTGACAGGACTGAGTTTAGATGCCTTCACACCCTAAGACAACATCAGTACGTCAGGAAAAAGAGGCAGAAACAGGCACATACGACTTCTTAAGCAACTTCTCATTGTTTCTACAGCACGTATCATGACTCGGAGCCTGAATCGCAGGTTGGTGGAAAGGAAAAGCAGTTGCACTAGATGATCGTTGTAGGTCCCTTCCAACTGAACTATTCTACTCTGAAACATGAGAAGGGAAATTGCCCAAGAGAACTGCGGACTGAGGGCACCGAGGATACAAAAGGGCTGGCTATACAGTGAACCTGAAAACTGTCAGTGGCTACTTCCAAAATGCTAGGAATGAGCTGTCACTAGAGAAGATTCAATACCTGTGACACTGGAGGTTCATGCAAGTCCAACTGAAGTCTCTGCACAACATCAGTGAAATCTTCAGCATGAAAACAAACCACATCTTTGGTTATACGAGGCTGGTCGCTCCTAAAAAAAAAAATGAGAATTCCAGGAATTTAAGAATTTGATTTAGAGAGAATTACAGCTCTTTCCAGCAGAGAGTTTCATGGAACCAGAGACCTACTTCAGTTCTACACTGCACACCAAGTCTCATCGCTTCTCAATACATGTATTCTTTTGAAAAGGAGGTATAATTCACAGATTTCTTGGGGTTTTTTTAATTTTACTTCTTTCATGATGCATGCACAACAGAAGGGATGTTTTCATGGACAAATACCATACTGAACTGTCCAAGAACCAGCTTCAAATGGCCACTATCAGAGTTTGCTGTATGTTCTAGGAACCACAATTTGCCTCAGCTCTTCCATTCTACAATTAGACAGCAGTTCTACAGAAAGAGAAAACGTAAAGTAACTCCAAAGCTGAAGCCAGGAGGAGCTGGGTTTTATTCATCGGCTCTGAATTAAAGTAGAAGAAGTTCCAGCACCTTTTATTCACATGAAAATCTAATGATATTGCTAATCAAGCTATCCAATTTCTACTGAAATTGCTAGAAATAACAGTGATGCAAATCTAGTTTCTGTGCAAGGTCAACAGTGATGTCCCAAGTACACGAGATGAGAAAGCGCTCTAGTGTGAAATTAATTACTCTGAGTTCCTAGATTACTGTTACAGACATTGCAGCAGTATACCAGTTCAGGAAAACAGCAATCACACACCATGGTGCAGGCATGGTATCTCAAGGCTTGTTTTGTATGCCAGTAAACTTTTCCGCAAACCGCTGCTACAACTTTTCTACTGCCCCCAGAAGAAGGAAGCAGGTGTACAGCTTGTGTTTTTCAAGCTCTACACATCATTTTTCTCATTACAGGGTTTAAATAATTTCTTCAATTAGGCTTGTTTTCCAATGAATTTTCTTAAGAGAGAAAATGTTTAGAATCACCCCCTCCTGCTAGAATAGCTGCACTGCAGTGGCACTTACCATTCCCCAAACTGCACAGCCTTCAGAACACCTACAGCAGCTGTACTCTGCCAGTCAAAGCCCTGACCCACGTGATCAGCGTGAGCTCGTGTTCTGTCTTCAAACAGAACCTCCCGGGGCTCGCTGGTCCGAGGTAGGTACTGGAGGTTCTTTATTTCGTTCATTGACCTACAACATGATGAAAAGATATACTAAAAAAATGTTTCCAACTACTCAAAAATAGATACTTGCATTAAAATAATCTTAAAGTGTTGTGTGCTGTAGGTTTCAAAAATCAAAGAACGAAGCACTTCCCTCTGATTTTTTCTAGGGGTTTTTTCAATAAAAGATTGAAACAAATACAGCCCAGTACAACTCAGGTTACGAGATCAAGCTTTATAAAACAAATTTAATCACATAAAAGAAATATTTTGTTCACTTTGCTGAAAGAATTCTTCCAATAATTTAATGGTATGTAAAACATAGCTATTTTAATAGATACTGAAGTTTAGTTGAGAGTACATCCAAAAATTCTGCTTGAAATTACAATTAAAATACACTTCCAATTCTTTATCTCCTAGAATTTGTTCTACAGCACACTCTGAGAAAGACAACAAGTACGTACGTGTACCACAACATTTCCTGAGAAGGCAGACACTATTACAAGTGCTTTAGCACTAATATTAAAATGGGATATGAGCAGTGTAAGGATCTCTGCTGTTTTAGAGCATGTCACCTGTCCCCACCACCACGTTAGTTCTTTCCACAGAAATAAGATGAATAAAACAAGTCTCCTGAATGATAATAAAAAGAGGTTTCAATCTGAAGAAAGCATTGATCTAGGACATACTACTAGGAAAAGTGGTAAAATAAAATAACCATCACAAACATCGTATCTGTCTTATCCACTGAGCCAGTCGGAAACAGAAACAAAAACTAAACTAAAATCTGTGAATTAGCTTTCTCAAGAACTAGTTATACATAGGTATTTAGGTTTTGTTCTCAAATCTAACACAGACATAACTGCAATGTTTTACCTTTAATACAGTAAGGAAAACAAAACATTACCGGCGCCGTTTGAATGGCGATTTTGGCATATCAGCTGTCGGGATCATCTGCTCTCCTGGTCTCACCCACATGATGGGACCATCATCACTTTGTGACCTGCACTGAAGTCTGAGACTAGAAAGAGTACCCCAGGGCAAAGTCATCTAAGAGAAAACAAAAACAAAACAACCCACAAAACACACATAACACAAAACACTGGGTGAGATAGAAAAATTAAGTGATGCCTTTGGTAAAACTGGTTCAAATTTGCTGCCATAGAAACTAAAGTTCAAGAGGTAAAATCTATTCTGAGCTAACTTTATCAAAATGTAGTTTTTAGGGAAGTATATTAATTTTCAAATTATTTACACAGCTGTAGCTACCTAATTCAGTACCTTTTGTTTGGACACAGGAAAGAACATACCTCAGTAGCCCAAATAAGCACATCAATAGAGAAAACAGAGTTTTTAATTACTTAGAAACAGATGAAACTTAGTAGTAGTTTAAATATCTACAGCACTCTAAACAAAACACCACAAGCTACTGCTTACTCTGAGAAACGGAGATTCTTCTAACATATCTAGAAATTCCGGGAAGTAGTCCCCAACTTCTTCATCCACTGCTCCAACAAGACTGATCTGCCGCATTGGTCCTGCTCTGTAGGTTCCACAGCAGTACGTTCGATTGACCTGAGTGGCCAGAAACGAAGAGACAATACCACCACAGCTTTAGTTCCGCTACAAGAGATTTAAATTGATTGATATAATACACTAGGCCACAGCTGAGATGAATCTTGCACTCATCTACACGACTCACCTACATCTGTTTAACTAGAGATGCCTTTGGGAACACGCAGAGACTGTTTAGAACAGATGTCCAAAGGGTGTCCCAAGACAAAACTCCTGTCTGTCATACCGACAGGAAACACTGCTAAAGTTTGAATAATAGCAAATTAGTATTTGACTAATTCTGGAACAATTCAACACTTCCAGGCTGGCTTCAGAAATTCACCACATGCAGTTTCATTGTGATAGTCTTTCACCCGCAAACTTCAAGTCCCTACTAATTTGTGCAGCTGACTGTTGCTTCTACGTTTCAAACTGTACTCCTGAAATACGTGCATTCTTCACTCCACTCATGGCCTATAGGCCCTTTCCCTACAACTGCAGTGAAAAATCTAGGTGTGCTTCATGTAGTGGTTCTGATAATATTGCTATAGTGTATACAGAAAAATTGACCAAAAATTGAGGAAATGAGAGCTCTAGCTAGAAATCCAGTGCTCATGTACAACAAGTTTAGGATTACGATTTGCAATATAACCTGCTGTCACTGCTGTGGCCAGAAACACTTTAATCTCACTTACAGCTTTTTGACATCTCTGCAGCACAGACTGTCCCACTTTCCCAGGTTATCTGGAACCTCTTCTTGCCAACTCCCCGCTCCCGGAGGAGAACCGCTGGCAAGGCTCCAGCGTGCTCTGGGCTCGCCCTATGGAGCGAAGCTCTGACATGCCACGTGGCCACAGAGTGGGTTGGATGTAGATGCAGCAGCTATTCCATCTTAAAAGACTGGGAATTCTGCCGTAATTAGTCTGTTTGTGTACTCAGTCGTGCCTGAGCCCCAACCTTTCATCGCTCTTCAGCAGCCTCTCCGCGTTCATCGAGCGGTTCTAGCAGTGAAAAACTGCAGCCAGTCTCGACGGCTAAGCGGCAGGACGGGTACAAAGGACAGAGGGTTACTGGTGCATTTGCAGTTTTATAGTCGTGTTCAGAAACTGTGATACCTCTTGTAACTCCATTTATAGATATATGTATGAAGCAGCTTAGTTTTACATTTTTCAGTTTTAAGTTTTGCAGTTTAGCCCACAAACCAGATGTAGTGAAACTACTCCGCAAAGTTGTTAAAGATAAATTAGGAGAGACTAATAAAGCAAGAGTTACAGTTACTGCTGCAATTTTATCCTCTAGCAGCAACCACAGATATTTAGCTGCTTAATTATAGGAGTTCAGCTCACTCTTATTTCCAGAGTCCTTCTTTCTTCAGCTTTTTATACATGCAGCTGGCAGTTCTGCACTGATTGCATACACTTACCTTTTAATTAAAAGCTAAGTAGAAGCTGCAGACAACTTCACATACAGCTTTATTCCTCAGCCCCAAGCCAAGTGCCGCAGCGCGTTACCTCTGCCTGCCCGCGCAGAGCCTCACGCCCCACGTCACTCACAGAACCCACCGCGCAGCTCAAGCTCCAGCCTTCCAGTCCAGCAGCGCTGAACGAGCGCTCACTAACCTTCTGGGCTTGAGCACACAGACATCATGAACCAGGCACTATCTTCAGAGGCTGTTACCTCTTTTTGGCTGTTGCCCTAAGAGAAAGTTAAGTCTCCAAATCCTATTAGAATATTACTGGTCAAGGTTCCTATCTAACACCAGTGCAGTGGAGCGATTTCACCAGCTAGCTAGAACGCCATTCAGAGCAGTAATTCTGGAAAACCGCAGCATGAGTCTAGTTTTGTGCACCTGTGGGACCGCCCTGGTCCTTCAGTCAGTTATGTTCAGCTGCCTGGCACTGTTAAAGTAAGTGGAGACAGACTGCTTCCAGATGAGATTTGCTCTATTGGAGCCACCTGTTGAGATTCCCTAGTATTTCACAGGTGTTTGTCACAACTTAAAATGAATCATACCACCATACACAGTTTTTCCTTGTAATGTTTTCAAAGGGAATGAAAAATTAGACACTAACTTTTTTTTAATGCACCAGAATGCAATGAAAAAAACAGAAAAGAATTCAAGAGCTATAAAGGAGACACTAGAAATACTTTAAGGAAATCTTGGATTTCAGTATTTCACTAGTTTTTAATGGAACTTAAAGAAATACATACATTTGAGAATTAAAACCAGGACATGTTTACATTGAAAATATGCACCAACTCATGGCAATCCCCGGCAGGCTCAAACACCTCAATCACAGGGGAGCAGTCTACAAGGTCAATATGCCGATAAAGATCCCTTCACATACAGTTTCTCTCTCATCTTCAATTCCTCCAGAGCAGCACAAATACTAGTACGACTGGTTAGGTTAGTGGTCTCAAGAATACAGAGTATGCCAAGACTTTGTGTGTAGTAACAGGCATGCTCAGGACCACCTAAAGAACAGGCATCTTACTCATGGGACACCAAACCACTCACCTCTGAAGGAAGACCAAGTAACCTGCTTGCTGCACTTCTTGCAAACGACTTTGACCTTCTATTTGCCAAGTCCTCTAGATGCACTCTTAACAGCTATATTAGTTTCAGAGCCATGTTCATGCACTCTTCAGGGAAGAGTCAAGACTATGAAACACCTGACATCACTTCGTTATATCCACTAGGACTGTTCCCAAAGTGTCTTATTTGTGTTTGAAGTTCAGTTCTTGTTTGGGAACTTAGCCTGGGTCATTCCAGTTCACATGGCTGTCAGAAGTTAGTAACTTACTACCACAGCACCTTCATTTGCATTCATAATCTGCTCACTAGGCTTCTTTAAAAACATTAGTGGATCATATGAGTATTAACTGCTGCTACCTACGTTCAGATCATCCACTACCTCTACTGCTGTAAAGGGACCATCAAGCTAGCAAGACCACTCAGGTGTCCTGTAGCCCTTCAAAATGCCAGACAGCTGTCACTACCCCCAGCATCCCCTACTCCACGCAGTATCACACCAAACCTGAACTTGCAGGCATGTTTAAAATTAGCTCTTCAGTGTTCCTGGAGACATTTTACAGCAGCTGAATGACGCGCCTACCAGTGATTCACACACTTGAGTGAGAACAGAAGTAGACAGCAGTGTTTCCTGCAGAAGTTACAGATCTGGTCTGTGCACGTTAGAGATAATTCAGAGCCCTACCCCATGAAGGGTTCAGCAAGCAGTACGTCTGTAGGGTATGAAGAGCACATTCAGGTGAGGAATAAGCTTGAGACAAATAAGGTGAAGTTTCAGAAGTTCCTATCTAGTTTTGAGAAAAGCAGGAATCAGTTGACAGTGACAATATTTTAGTATGTCAAGTCAGCTATAAACCCAACCAAACATTTTGCTACAAGGAAGGAAGCAACAACACAAGGCTTATACTTACAGCAGAAGGAAAGGAAGACAGTGTGACCTGCCATTACAGCAAGGGTTATGTGTTCGACTAAGACCTGTCAATTTCTCAGTAAAACCACTGGGCATTATTTACATGGCTTAAGTGATTAACCAAATTAAGTTTGTAGTACAGATGCACAACTTCTCCATTTCATTCTTTGATAGCTTCTGCTAAAAAAAAAAAAAAAACACCACACAAAAAAACCCAAAAAAACCCAACCCACACACCCACAAAATCACCCTTCCACAAAACCAGATCTTTTTCCAGGAGTAAGAAAAGTTAAGATGGGACAGACAATCAGTGATACAGTTCATTAACCAAAGCTGTCAGAAAGAGTAACCTTTTCTGACAATATGTTGCAGGAGCAGGAAAACTTAACCTACTATCACCTGTTGGCTGCTTCTCCCACCTGCTTCCCATAAGGAATAGCAGATTATGTAAAACCTACTTCCCCCAGCTCTTTCCTGGCCTGTTCCCAGAACCCCACTCTGTGGGGTTAACTGTTCTTTGCACCACACAGAGAACTGAGTAGGCAGTTGATCAGTTTCTTCTTGGAAAAAAAAAAAGCAGAAGTGGTTTTTCAAGTCTAGCTATATTCCAATTCACTGAGCAGACCTAGAGGCAATTGTACTGAAACAAGTGATAAGGAAAAATAAGAGCTCATTTTAGCTGCACTGCTAAGAACTTTCAAACTGAAGTATGCCCTTACGCCAAGAAAGCTTACAAATTACTCTTCAGTGATTGGAGTCTTGAAAGCTCTTAGTCCAAATGAACAGCTCCAAACTAAAGCTTAGCTTTAGCACCAAAGTATTAGAACAAATAAGCCCAAGCCAACGCAGGCAAAAAAAATCCAGAGAATATTGATGCTTAATCATTTTAGTGTACAGAAACCACACAGAGTACAAACACACATTGGGGTGCTTTGTTACAAAAATTCAGTTTACGTTGCCCTCACTACCCTGAGAACAAAGGAATTCACCTTGCAAGGGAGTTAATTATCACTAGATTTTTATGAAGTCTTCCAGATTAAAGTCCTTATTTTGAATTGGAGACTCTTCCTACTAAAATTCACTTTGTCTGAAGAAGTACACAAACCAGCTGAATGTTGTACAGGCCAAAAGTCCCGCTAATTTTCCATTAACTTGCAGTTTACACATCAAATTGATTTCTTGACACCAGGTTTCCAGGACTCAACACTAATTACCTAATGCTCGAAATCCCCTTGCCACAGTATGGTTCAGGAGAGCAAACAAGTTCATGCATACGGAAGATTCAACCTAGAATGGAGGTGACTTCACTGAGTGTTTTCAATTAAAAGAGTATCAGTATTACAGCATATAACAACACTGCAGCATGCTTACTCTGCAAAGCCGTACCTACAAAGTGCCTTTCTACTGTACGATTCCTCACACAGGACGGTCCACAAGTGACGGCGAGCCAGCCCGTCCACTCCCCAACGCTGTGCCAGACGCCTCCCTGCACTCCCTTACGCTGTGCATTTCAGCCTTCTCTACTTAAACTAGCTTGCAAAACTCGAGCTTTAGCAGCATGCAGCTACCATTCTCAAATCAACAACTTAAACACATCCTTAAACTAGATACTTCATAGTCATCTAAATTCTCTGAAGAGTCCCGTTTCAGCTGTCTCAGGACTTGTGACAGCTATACTTTGTTCGCTCAGTGTGCAAACTGCACTAACACACTTCAGCCAGAGAGGATTAACCAGCTCATGCTGAAGCTGGGTTTAGAGGTGTTTTAGACCAACTGAACCTTACGTCATGACTCAATCTTAATCAAGGTTAGATGGTACTTAAAATAGAATTAGTTGCAATACTAGCACACACTACAGCCCACTGAAGTGTCTCATTTGTTAGCATACATTCCTCACGTGTCTTTATAGTATAAGCTATTCATGTTCACAACACAGGGACATTCACCAGGAAAAAGCGGAATGTTCAATACCCAGCTGGCACTGCTTAGCCATTTTAAGAGGTCACCACATGCACTCAAAGTAAATCACAATGTAACCGTGACAGCAAAGAAGATAGATAAATCACTAATACAGAAGACTAAAACCTAACCTGTGTACAAGTTTCACACGTGCGAAGCACAGGTGTGCACTGTGCAAAAGCACTGCTGACAGCGGTGTTTCCTGCGCTCAGACAGACTGGCTTTGGAGCGCTACGCGCTCTGATGCGGCTCTGCCAGCACAAGGAGTTACTTAAAGCACGAAACAGAAGCTGGTTTAAATAAGTGCTGCAGCAGCTATTCATTGTTAAATGAATTTGTAAGCTTAGTGTCAGAAATACTAATTTAATGGTATCTATGATGACTGTTGGAAAGTATTCAAAGACTCCGCAAGTGACCATGCAGTAATTTCTGTAAAGCAGTAACTTTTTCCAATGCAAATCTTGCTTATAAACATTTGGTAAACTCTGGAGAGAGCCACATAGTCCATCCACAAACATTACCATTTCAAAATCTGTTGAAGTGCACTCCACTACAAAGTTTCAGTGTTTTCCTTCCAACAGGTGAAGGAGTAAAAGTAATTAAGGTCTTCAATAAAGACTTTTAAAGTAATCAGCAGCTGGAATCTGTTCTGGACTAGACTAAGCAGCAAGAGGCTTTATTCCATCTGAGACAAATTTATCTAAATTGTAATGTTGCTGTATGTTAATAGATACATCTAAGCTTGATCACAAGGGTTTTTCATACAGGAATCGTAAATTAGCTTAGTTATTACTGTTGCATCCATTTAAGTTACAGGGAGATACAGTTTGAGAACTTAAGATAGTTTAAGCCTACTATGGAAACAACGTAATATATCAAATGACAGCCCTTTTCAAAGGCAGCTAAAAAGATATTCTAACCACCTCTCTGAAGTTCAAAAGTTTAAACATCCAGCATCAGCTACAGATAGAATTACGACTGTAAAAACCACTTATTTGTGATGAATGATATATTGAAAACTGAGAAGTAATGTCATTGCAAAAACCCCCAGATCTATCAAACAGAAAAAGCAGCGTTAGTGTTTGTAATCTATACAACAAATACAGACTTGCCTATTGGTTTGAACAATGTCAGTGTTCTCCCAAGTTTAGAAGAATAGCTGAAAGTCTGCAAGATGATCACTGCAGACCTTTCTACAGGTCACAGTTAGCAGTGTCTGAAGTGGGATTCACCAGCTACCACTGGGCGCAAAAGGGCTTTAAGCAGAAAGAAAAATAAACAGCACAGTAACAGTATTCCCAACAGCATCTTTGTTCATCTGCTTAGAAAAAAAAAAAAATTGTGCCTCACCTATTTCAGACCATCCCTGCTCTGGATTAATGAGATTAATCAAATCTAGGTGCTATGCAACTTTCATGCCTTTAAGCAGTTCTTACCTGAGAGTGAAAATTTGAAATTGTTGTTGTTTCAATGTCCTTCTTGCCCAAAATTTCCATTTTCACTGGAGTGTTAGGAAAGTTAAAAGCAAAGTAATCCAGGAAGTCAGGTAAGTAAGCAGCTGCTCCATGTACTATGGCTAAAGCATAGTAAGCTGCATTTTTGTCATTTTCACTGAACGACAACGCAAGAAACTCTTCTGCAAATCTCTCCATCTCCACTGGAGACAAAAATGAGAGTTCATCCATGTAAGCGTGAAGGACCAGAGCACCACCATTGGACTGATGTTCTTCATGAATGAAGTTACTAAATTTAGTGCCGGTTTTCAAGAAGCTGCTGCGAACAGAATGCTCCTGGTGTGTCACAAATGGTGTTTGTACTCCCTGGGGTATTCGATATTCCTGCATACCCAAATTCAGTCTGCAGAGCTGCTCATCCTTCAGATACCTGAAGGATTCCTTGTTCATTTCTAAGTTATCACACTGTCCTTGAGACAGAGTCTCCTTGTCAATGCGAGTAAGTCCAGCACACACTGTCTGCACTTCTTTGTTGTACATCTTCAGGCGTTTTCCCCTCACATCTTCCCGGTGTTTCTTTTTCTTTTTCTTCTTTATCTTCTTCATAATAAGACTGTCAGCTCGCTGGGTTTTGCCATTTTCATCTGGAGTTTCTGGCAGCAACAATAAAGAGAAGATTAGAGTTCTGCAGTTTCAGCATATTCGCCCAAAAAGAATTAAGACCTCTCATTTGCTAAAGCTATCTATTCCTAGGAAGTCTGACCAACAGTAATACCTTGACTTTTGACTTACAAGACTTAATTACACAACACAAAAAAAAAAGCAATATATCTAGTTATTATGGAAAGAAAGCCTTGAATTAAGGGAAACTTTCAAAACTCAAGCTTAATATTTTAGAAATTTCAATTTTTAATAGATTTATTAGAATGCCTTTAGAAGCAGTCCATATTTCAGAATATCTGTAATTAAGTACATTAATAACTTCTGACATTTAAGGCAGTGGCAGGCAGGGGAAGAGGATAAACAAGTATGCGTAACCTTTAAACATTAAGCCTTTCATTACAGAACACTTCCTTGATCTTGGATACACAATACAGAAGCAAAACAGAGTGCAACTGAAGACATACAATCATTATTGACATTCAGGGGTAAAAATACTTAAAGCAGCTAGCTTTCTGGGGAAAAACAAAACAAAACACAAAAAACATTAAAACAACCAATCTCTATCTTAGACTGCTGATCTTTTGTATTAAAGTATCTGAATCGTCAAACCCACATCTTCAACTATCTTTTGCTAGTCTTACAGTTAACGATTCAGTTAATTCAGAGCTAGAAACTGAGAGGTTATTGTCTGGATTTTTTTAAAGGTTAATCAACCTGTAAAAGGCTAAAGGCTGAGAGACAAAAATATAAAGTAGTTCTGTTAGGCAAAATGTAATTGTTTAATTGCTCATCTTTTAGGAATAAAAACTAATTCAAATAGTACTTAGCAAGTGACAATAAGTAGCTGGAAAGCTTGATGGCTGAGCTGTTAAAAAACTCAATTGCCAAGATAAGATTTTAATCTGCCTGAATCAAAGAACTATTTCATGCCAACAAGGCACATAAACCTTTAAGAGCCATATTACCAGGACAGCGACGGGGATCAGAACAACCTGCTGCTGAAGGTAACACCTGACTAGAACATGGAATAGCTGAAGTTTTTCCATTTCCTACGGCACAGGGCTTGTGCTAACAAAATTTCCTTTCTTTGTCTGCAAAGGTATCAAATTTGTATTCCCTCTTTTTTCCCTTGCAGTACTTGAAGTTAAAGAAAAAAAACCACGTTACATTGATCTATGCAAAAAGGTGTAACGATAAACACAGGCAGCTCAAGTTACTCATCCTGCCCACAGCATTAACTGCATCACCACTGCTCTGGTCGGGGTGCTCTCCAGCAAAGATGGCTGACCTCCGCGACAGCCCGGGCTCGCGAGCAGAATTACTCACGAAGCAAAGAGAGCCGATTGCTTAATATGAACTCCAGACAATTGTCTTAGGACCTGAAATACAAGTTTTCACAGTACTGCTGTTAGCCTTCACAAACAGCAAATGCCCTTGTTTTTACATTACAGCTAGGGACACCAGGAAAAGAAAGGTGATATCACTTGTTTTGGTAAGCCAACCGAAACAGTTCTCTGCATAAGCTCTTCTGGCCATCTCAGAAGCTAAGTGTGCACAAGCTCACTCAATGACTAAGCTCTCAAGTACAGACACTGCTTTACTAACTGCAATGAACACACTAATCGCACAGAAGATCTTTGTTCTGGTGGGACCAGAGATTCCAAGCTGAAACTAACCAAGAATTTCATGCCACCACTGAGCTGTTAGGAACACTTCCCTATAGATGTGTGTCAGTTCACTTTTGGTTAGAGGTGTCTCACTTTAAACATTTCTAACTTCAGATACAGTTTAAAAGTCTCAGACATGCACTAGTTTTAATTCAGACTATCTTCCTGTTTGAAGGTATTCCCTGATAGCATACGCCTAGCACTCTTGGCATTTTGGAACTGCCAGTGAACACTGGTCTATCCTCGGGATAAAAGCTGCCCTGACCACTGCTGCATGCACTGAACACAGCAGAGCCCCACTGCTACAGTGAGAGTAACTTCTGAAGTAAGTGAAGCTAGACAGTGACATTACGGTAACGCCCGACAATCTCAAAGGAAGTAGTTTTAATTAGTCCTTTAAATAAATTGAAAGCTTCCAGTACCTCAAACGCAAAGAAAACTACAGCCAGGTCCTCAAACTGTAGGCTCCCACAGCAAGGCAGAATAACAGCAGTGCCAATAACTCAGCTCGTCTAGAACTACTAGACATCACATAACTGAATACCCTAGTATCACTAACAAACAGCAAGAACACTGGAGATGTTGACTGTCACCTACGGTCAGAGATAAGAATAATATAATCAAAGAAATAGGCAGTTCAATTAGATTATATATCAAAATAAAAACTGATAGTGAAAGGCAGGAAAAGAAATCCAGCCCCATCGCGAAACCGACCACATATGCAGTCTAGGACAACCAGCAAAGAGCTGCAGACTTCCAGCTACTGAACAGCTTTCCTTTGCAAATCTGCAATTCACAGTAGTGAAAAGTCCCTCCCCGTAATAGTGTTGTCCATTTTTAAGACAGTACTATCTAGAGTTTACACCCCAGACTTAACTTCCGTAAGCACGCGCATCTTTGGTTTCTTTGGCACAATACCTTCACATATAGTCCTGGAGCATAACTCACAACACAGTCTCTATTACAGCAGCTTTTGCAATTGCTTTTTACCCAAGTTGCTCTCACCAAGAAGCTTCTTACTGTCACAGATTCGTGAGCAGAACCCAGTCATTCTGTATTGTTAAAGAGACACATACACACTTCCCCTCAAAATCCAGAGACGTTTTGGCCTTCCTGTCAGAGGAACCTCAGGGCGCTTACTAAAACAAACACCCCCCCCAGCAGCTTCTCAGTTCTAGCACCTGTTAGCGTTCGCGTACTGCCGCGGCACCTGCGCTCTGAACCCGCGACGAGGGCAACTCTGAGGAGCGGCACCCCCGAGCCCCGCTCCCCGCACGGAGCCCGCAGCTCAGCCCCCTCCGGCCCCGCTCAGCCCCGCGCTCCGCGCCCGCACACACGGGCAGGCTCGGGGCTCCGGGAGCCGCGCGCGCCTCTCTCCGCTCCCGCCTTCTCGCGGGCGGGCGAGGCCGAGCTCAGCCGGCCGAGGGACGCGGCGGGCGGGCTCCACCGGCGGCGATCCGCGCCGGCCCAGCCACCGCCGGGCGCCCAAGGCGGCCGGCCGGCCCCGCCGCCCCCCCCCTCACCTCGCTTGCTGGGCCGCCCGGCCGCCCCGTCCGCGGGGCTGCCCCGCCTCGCCTTCTGCGGCTGCCCGGGGGCCAGGCGGCCGGGCTCGGGGCCGGCGGCGGGGCGATGCCGGTGGTGGTGGTGGTGGCGGCGCTCCTCGAGCGCGGCGGGCGGCGGCAGGCTGAGCGGGGAGAAGGTGAAGAGCCCGGCGGCGGGCAGGCCGGGCAGGGCGGCCGGGGGCAGCGGCTCCGCCGGGCCGGGCCCCGCCAGCAGCTGCTGGCTCAGCCGGGCCCGCTTGCCGCCCGCCGCCTCGCCGGGGGGGCCCCGCCGCCGCCGCCCGCTGCCGCGAGGCCGGCCGGGCCGGTCCCCCGAGGGGAGCGGGGGCGGCTCCTCCGGGGCCCGGGACACTGCGCGCACCGCGGCGACCTGCGCAGCCATTTCACAGTCTCCCTCACACACATTTAAATGGCCCGAGCGCCAGGCGGCACTGCGCAGGCGCCCCGCGGCGCCCCCTGGGAGCTGTAGTTCGCGGAGGCGCGCCGGGAAGTGTAGTCCGCCCGCGGGCGCATGCGCGGGCCGCCGGTCACGTGCCCGGGCGGCGGGAGTCGCCGGTTACCGGAGAGCGGGGCCGGGGGGGGCGGGCGAGCCGGCATCCGGTCGCGCCAGCGGCTTCGTGACTGGTGATCATGGAGCGGACCCGTCAGTACAACCCGGCGCGCAGGCCGATAAATAAACTTTATTTTTATGGCTTTCCTCACACGTCATAACACGCTTCATCCGTTAAGCACGCGACCAGCGAACGGCGGTGTGCCTTTCCAGGCAGCAGCACCGGCCAACGTGGGAGAAAGCCGGCGGCGTGACATGGCGGCCAGCGTCACAGTCTGGCTGCGTCACATGGCGGCCGGCGTCACAGTCGGGCGGCGTGACATGGCGGCCGGCGTCGCAGTCTGGCGGCGTGACATGGCGGCCGGCGTCGCAGTCTGGCGGCGTCACATGGCGGCCGGCGTCGCAGTCTGGCGGTGTGACATGGCGGCCGGTGTCACAGTCTGGCGGTGTGACATGGCGGCCAGCGTCGCAGTCTGGCAGCGTGACATGGCGGCCGGTGTCACAGTCTGGCGGTGTGACATGGCGGCCGGTGTCGCAGTCTGGCGGTGTGACATGGCGGCCGGCGTCGCAGTCTGGCGGCGTGACATGGCGGCCGGCGGGCCGAGGCGTCGAGGCTCCCCATGCGCGCTGGCGGCCCGGCTGCTGCGGCGGCTGGCGGCTGGGCTGGGGCAGCTGGAGTGTGAGTTAGGTCAGGTCTTCGGGTGGTGCGCGCTGCTGAGAGAAGGGGTGACTTCAGCGGAAAGTCAGGCAGGCTCCTTCCGGGCTGTGCTAGCCCCTGCTCCAGCAAAAGTGGCATTAAACCAGCTTGAGTGCTCCTGTCCAGTAGTAGTCAGTAGATTCCTCCCTCAACCAAATGCCCCAAATCACACTTTGTCTTTCTCTCTCTACAGGAAAATAATGACATAAAGCCATTTCCAACATCTTTATCCCTTCCCGCTGAGGATATAAATAGCAGTGGAATCTGGTGAGGAATGTCTAGAAATCTCGTCTTCCGAGATACCCATCTGGAATTTTGTGCTGGAGAGTCACATCCTTACAAGCAGCATTGCTTTAAAAATACAGTGATATTTTGCTTGCTGTGGTGGCATTTTGTTCTGTTTTGTTTGTTTGTTTTTTTTTTCCAGATAGCAAGGGCAGTTGGGTCAGCTAATTCTGCAGTCTTTTACACTAGTTTAGTTTCTGTATGTTTAGTCAGCAGCTTAGTCTTATTGACAAATTACCTGATTCGCTCAGATGAAAAAAAAACTTTAGGAAAAATTATTTCTAAACTCTGAGATGCTAATTCTCTTTCAGCCCAAGTAATGTAAACATTTAAGGAAGCGCGGGTCTTTGATTACAGTACACCTCCACATGTGAGTCAAGTTGCACAGATATTACACGTCTGCATGATGCAGAGTCTTGTTCTGCTTTGGTCTGCTCCGCTGTCCTGCTGGGTCTGTGCCTAGTCTTCACTGGATCCTGTCACCAGCTCATACTGCTTTGTTTCAGAAAGCTCAAATGCATCCTTTTGAAGTGAAAACGTTCCAAAACGCAACAAAAATGCATCTCTCCTTAAGATAAAAATATCTTTTCCTGTTTTTAGTTTCCATTCTGTTATAAATTAACTGAAAGTGCTTAGCTGGTGGTACTTTTATATTCTTCTTTACTTTGAAGCTTTAGTTGATGAAGAACGTGCATGTAGTGCCTATGCTGCAAATAACATGCAGCAGCTTTTGATGTATTTATTTTGGTGCAAACCTGATTGGGATGCGCACTCAAGGCGTATCAGAAGGACTTTACAAATCTGTAACGTCAAATCGTAACATGTATCTAAACGTTCCATGCTGGTGGTGGATTCCTCGGGCCTTTAGGTTTTGAAAATCGATTTGCAAAGCCTGGGAAGAAATTATTTTTTTTTAATGCAACAAATTCTGTATGCTATAGATCTTGATTATGTAATTCCTTAAGATAATACAGTATTTGAAAAATACTTATAATTTTAGTTCTTTCCCAAACTTTAAGATATGGTAGACTTAAAGCAACATCCTGTAGTTGTAAGTCAAGCGGTGCAAAAACAGTCTATCAGTGTGTCTATCAACAAATACTGTCATTGTACCATGAATATCAAGATAACTAGATTTTATGCCTAATCTAATAAATTACTACTCTCTAGTAGAAGAATTTGAAGTGGAAAACATGGTATTTCTCCTCTGCCATATTACACAACATAAGGCAGCAGCCTGATGGCAGTGCTACAGCTTTCTCTTTGTCTTTCCGTGTCTCTGTTGCCACATAAAGGCTTTCAGATAAAAGGAAAGACAAATGCACTCTTCAGACTCTTTGCACACCGGAAAACATTTGTCAGAGTAGGTTTCAGGGTTTGTGTTTTCCATCCTTACCTGTTCTTTAAGCAGTTTGTGAATAAAGTTGTAAATGTGTAAAAACTAATAAGCATTGTTTGTGATGTTTATAATTTGTTAGCATTCAGCCTGGTACCTGCATTTAGACTTTCAAAACCCAGGTACTTCCTACGCCAAAACACAAAGAGCAAAACATACCAAAATTAAGGAAAGACCTCGAATGGCTTGGCGCAGCAGATTCCGATGGTTTTGTCAGTGAAGATGGACTACAGATGCCTAGAAATAAAAAAAAATATGAAGACTGAAGCAGTGAGTCACTACGGTAATTCCCTGAAGAGCTGGACTCAGACACACCTCTGGGAAAACACATCCTGCCACACGCACAGCGACGCCGGGCACGGATGCTGTGACAGCACAAGACGAAGTTCAGTGCTTTCCACGCTGGCAGAGCTGGAACGCCACACAGTTTTAATGTTATTTGCTCTTAGCAGGGAGCACAACTGCAGCACAATCCACTGGGAAAATGTTTGCTCAGAAGCGCTTTAAACAATTTTTAGCAGTCCTATTTTCAAGATAAGCATTTTAATTTTAGATCAAAGGAAACTTAATGAGAAACCCCTTATTTATGCCTCAAATAGACCAGGCATAGGATGGGGTTCACGTTCCACACAGCACCCGTATCCCCCATTTTTAGAGTATTTGTCCCACAGTGCTGGTTTGGATGACCTGAAGGACCTGGTAGTTTGGGTACATGGAGCTGTCCCCAGGGTACCCACAGGGCATTACGGGGCACCGCAGCGTCTTTACGATACTCCTGAAACAGCCATTGCTCTCCAGAGGAGATGGATAGCTCTGCGCGTCCTACTCCAAAGCAGGCAGACGTGCAGGGTGTTTCACATTTGACGAGCTCAGGCTCTAGAAAATTCGGTCCCACATATTTTTTATATACTTGTTTAAAGCCATCAGGAAGATGCACATTAGCCTGAAAGACTTACTCTTTCTCACATTTTTCAGTATTTTCAAGCTCTGTAAGAGAAGAAAAAAAAAAAGACCTGTTGGAAAAAATGTAGCAAGCAGTACCTCAGCTCCCATGGTAAAGGGAATTCAGGGGTAAATACGCAGGTATCACAGTCTCGTTACGCAGTCTCGTTACAAGTACTGTGCCCAGCAGCTGAGACTGAAATGCAGACTTTTGCCATTCGCTTTGTCTCTGCCTTTTTTCTAGCCAACTTGAATGCCTCCAGTTTGTGTGATTCTTGCTGTTTTCCTCAAAGGCTTTTCTGCTTAACCATAACATCCCAAAGTACCCGCTCATGAGGATAATTAACTAGGGCCACAATAAGAGGAGACTGGTGGTGAGCAGAGTCTGTCCTGCACAGGAACTCAGACTCCCCTCGAGAGGAACTGGCACTTCAGATGGACGAAGCGCCGAGGCATAACCCTCCACACGGCGTGGCTGTCCTACTCTGCTCCTAGTGCAGACGGCGGTTTGGTTTGCAGTTCTACCACACAGAGTTTTCATCAGCCTTGTTTCCTTGCCCTAAATATGAGTGGTCTCAAAGCAGGCAGTTTTCACAAGCAGTGAGACAGTAGCAATAGCTGCAGCCAGAACAACCTCTTCTCACGCCCCCCCTTTTCAATAGCTTTTGCTTTTACCTTGCTTCTCCTGAAGCATTTCATGGGCTCTTTTGAGGATGTTTTGGAAGCACTGTTCTCCAAGCCCAGAGGACTTACAGAATTTCTTGCTGCGGGCTGCAGACCTGGGAACAGACATCAGAACATTTTCAGTGGTCATTCATGAATCCTCCTGCTTTTTTCTAAGTAAGTGCTTTGTTGCTGCTTTTCATTTCCTGTAATGCAGCAGCTCTGTAAATTTCGAGCAGGTCCCCTGGCTGCGTTTCCTTTCTTTCTATCTGCTGAACTCCCCCACAGCTAAGTCCTGAAGCACTGCCATTGGTAATGGGCCATGATCTCCTCAGCCATCCCCAGGTTTAGGTGTGAGCATAAAACCTCAGTTCCATGCTGAGAAAATAACTCGTCACTTACTTGCCTCATCAGCAAGAACAAATGACTCCGGGGTTCTTTCAGGAAGCGGGGGAGGAGAGTTAGAGCGATCCCAGGTTGTCTCTATGAAAGCAAAGGTGAAAGAGCTTTAAATATACGTGTATATCTCTATCTCAGGTCACTGCACTCTCGCACTCTCATCGGCATATCTCGGTCGTCTCAAAGGAAACACAACATGCAGCAAAAGCTGTGACAGCCTGCGGAGGCTGCAGGGGACGTCATCATTTCGGAGCGAGGCAGGAGCTGGTTAGGAAATGAAAACTACCAGTTCACTGTCTAGTTCTGTTTAGATCTACTTAGTTGCAGGACTATTTAGCAACACAAAATTTCCATTGGACTGGGCACAAATCCTAAAGACATTTACTAAGTACGGTAAAGCAGCTTCAGTCCAGTGAAAAGCAGACCTTATTTCCAAAGATAGCTTACCCCAGCATTAAACTTATACCTGTTTGCGGGCTCTGAAGCTTCACACTCTGGAAACAAAAAAAAAAACCAGAGAAGGTATTTGAAATTCCCACAGCCAAATGTCATTTCTCTTGCACACAAGCAAGCCAGAGAAGATAAGGAAATTATGAGGGTGCAAACACCCTCACCCACACAGCTCCCTGCTTGTGTAATGGAAGGTAGACTTACGCCTTATTGTTTCACTTTACAAAGCAATAACTGTGGGATGATCAAGAGAGGCCTAAATTTCACTCAGCCCCTGCCTGTTCCCCAGGGCGGTATGAATCTCAGCAGACCACTAAATTCCTGTCTTCATTATCCTTCTCTAAACGAGGTACAATATTTTTACTACCTTGCATGGGATTTAGGACCCCCCAAAATAATGTTTGGAGTAAAGCAGGTGTTGATAAGGAGGAGCCTGGCTGAGACCACACCTTCCTCCCAGTCCTGAACCCTGAAACGATGTATGGAAAGTACACAGTGCCACAACCAGGGTCTTTCTCACAAAAGGAAATGTGATAAGGAAATTGGCATAGCGATAGGGCTGGAGAGGAGATAGAAAGGCATGCACTTACCTTACACGGTCTCAGCCTCACCGAGTCGTTAAACACCTCTGAGTGAGACTCACCACTCCACTCCAAAGAGGTTCCGGTATTTGGATTTCTGGCTGGAAGCTGAAAATCAGAAGTGTCCAGAGGAAACTGTCCTAGAAACAGTTGAACACAAGAGAGGTCATTTCTCATCCTGGACAGCCAGGGCAAAGGCAATGCGGAATGCTGCGATACCACACAGACATGAGAGGAGCCCTCAGAGCACTTCTCAGCCCCTGCTTTGTTACACGCACTTACCGAATTCATTGGCCACGATGAAGGACTCAGGGGTTCGCTCGGGCAGGGGCGGAGGTTCGTCATCATCTGGCTGTGGCAGCGTGGCTAATTGGGGAGACACGGACAGATTACCCGCATGGCACGACAGCAGAACTACAGAGCTTTGCAGAGCCTCTGAGAGCCGACTGCTCTTGCCCAGCCACGCACCTGAGGTGATGGTTAAACACCTCTAAGCTGCAGTTAAAAATCCAAACAGTCCACAGCACCGATTCACCTGGCGCTGGCTACGTGGCCCCAAGGGCGTACTGCCAGCAGTGTTGGCAGCAGAATTCCCATTGCAGAGGGGACAGTGGTGAGCACACCCTCAGCACACAAACAAGCTCCCAGCTGGTGGAACCACTGCTGCTTGGCTTGTGTTGCAACTCTGTCACGTTCCGAGAGCCTCTAGCATCTAGATAACGAGCACACTTCTGTGACCCTGGATCCTGAAGGGTCTGGGCAGGACAAAGCTGAGCAAACGCCAAAGCTGCAGACAACGGGACACGTCCGCCTGGGACAGGACTGACCAGATCAAGGAACAATTCTATCTTCACATGGAGGGTGGTGGTTTTAAGGCTACAGATCTAGGTAAACACTCAAGTTGGAGCCCTGGTGCTCTCAGTGGGATGCCAGTGTCCCCCTGCATGACACTCTGCAGAAAGGACTGGTTTTTGACCTGGAAACTAGATCCTCAGAGGAAACCATGTCTGGGAGCTTTCTGAAAGCTTCTCGGAGCGCGTTGGTTTGAGAGTTGGTCAGCACCAATCCCTGCCTTCTTGTGAGAGTCGTGCCGAGGTGGCACAGAGGTCCAGAGCAGCTGTGTAACCCCAGATCATGCTGTTCAAAGACATTGTTTAATTTTATGGGGAAAACTCAAGGCACGATGAAACGAGTGCCCCCTCAGCTCCCGTGGGAATGCAGTCCCAAGAAGAAGCTACAGCCCTGCCTGGATGCCAAAATCCAACGCTCACCTCTCCCTCCACCACACCGAAATCCAGAGTGACTGAGCCCAGCTTGCGGCAGTGCTGCAGCACTTACCTGGGGAGGATATCCTCTCCTCATTCCTCTCCTCGTTCCGCAGGGGAATGTTGTGGGACACAGGCTGGAGTGGCGCGGAGCTGGCTGCGGCAGGCAGCAACGGGGTACTCGCTGCGCAGGAAGGGAGAAGTGCATCCTGCCCCTCCGCAAAGCACTTGGTAAACACCGGGGACACGGGGTCGTCTGGAGAGAGCGAAGAGAAGTAGGGGTCTTCTGCTGAGCAGAAGTAAGGGCAAGGGCATTGCCCACGGTTCCTGTGGCTTGGAGGGCCGTCCATGTCTCTGCTCAAGCAGCTCAGCTCAACAGGGGAAAATCTGTCCTGTTGCTTCACCTGAAAGCTGACCTGCGAACTCACAACAGGCTTCGTATCCCCTCCATCCCATTCCCAGCTTTCTCCCTGCTGCGCCAGCACAAAAGGGGTCGATGCCGTCCGTGTCAGAGGCGCTCTGCCACGAGGCCTCCTCCTGCCTGCTGCCTCCGGTTCCGGGTTCAGAAGCAGCTGCTCGGGAGAGATGCTGTTGAACTCCAAGCTGCGGTGTTTCTGCAGAGCGTCCGCAGCACCCTGCTTCTCCACGGCAGCTGCCTTCCTGCAGCTGATGAAGTTCAGAGTGCCGAAGGAGATGGCCTGTCTGATGGGAGGGACCCCACCTCCAGCACCGTCCCATACTCCCGTGGCAGGCAGCGATGTCGGGGGCACTTCGCTTTGTACTGCCGGAGGAAGACGATGCACGTCCTGTGCCTCCTGCTCTGAGCTGCAATAAAGCACCGTGATGTGAACTCAGAACCATCTGGTACTCCAAAATCTGTTAGCCTACTAGCAAGGGCCCACAGCATTGCTCCTACGAGCAGATCCATCCCACGGGAACGCAGGGCCCGGCTCAGCCCCATTGAGGAGCACAGGGACGGGCTGTGCGCCCTGCGCCCCATTTGAACACGGTGGCAAACAGAGGAGGCCCCTTTATGCAGGTAGACTACACCCTCGGTGCAGGCTGTGCCAAAAAGCACAATTATTTACAGGCACTGCAAACCAAAACATGCCCACAGAAAGGTCCCGCCACCCTCTGAAGCTGCCGTGTCGGGAAGCCAGACTCCTCAGGCCTTCTGTCCCTACGGGAAGGGGCACTGGCGCGGCAGGCACGGGTGGAAGATGGGACCGGTCGGCAGAGATGAACCAGCACTGGGGTGTCTCCCCGTGCCTGAGTCTTTTTTATGCTGCCCTGTGACGTGTGTTCAGTTCGCACGTGAAACACGTAAGCACAACACGAAACAGACCCAGGGGCAGGAGAGACCCTGGCATGCAGGGAACAGGCTGAGGCTCGGCGACTGGTCAGTGAGAAGGGCAGGAATTACGTTAGGAACAAACGTGAGAGTCAAAGTGGGACCCAAGGGAGGCTGCAGGTCCCGCTGACAATGGAAACGCAACATTCAGACAGAACTGAGTCACAAAGCACACAGAAAAATGCATCTTCCTGAACACTTGGGTGACTGAGAATACTGCCCAAGGGGATACTTGTGCGTGGCCTTACCAGGATAGCAATCTCAGAGAATAAATATCTTCCACTGGGGTCAGAGGTGGCTTGGCTAGAGGATGCCCTGTGTGTACCTAGTGAGGGAAAAGGTTAGAAACGAGAGAGTGAGCAGGAAGAATGCAAAGAACACGTACATGCTATTTCAGGAGATGGAATGCGTGTCGACTAGTTTTAATTATTAATGTAGTTTGGAGGTGACAAACACCAACCTGAAAACACAAAGTTGGAGCTGAAAACGGAGGACAGACCCTCCTGAACAGGAACTCCTGTCAGCACCTTTTGCAATGAGCATACAGCAAGCCGTGCCACATCCAGCAGTTCCAAGCGCCTGCACGCAGCTCTGCCTTCGGGACCCCGGGCGGGCACTCGGCCCGGCACACCGGGCACTGCTTTCTTGGTGCCATTGCAGCACGCGACGGTCCCCCAGGCTGTGCAAAGCGCTTTCAGAGGGCAGTGAGGTTCAGGCGGGCGAGAGGTTTGGCCAGGAGCTCCAAAACCACATCCGGATTTGAACTGTTTTCTGCATTTTATGTCAACCTAGCCTTGCATCTCTCCTTTGCTTACAGGCTGCCCACAGCACACAGAAACAGGCTCTTTCCAGCTCTTTTCTCACTCGGCTCTGGCTTGGAATATCCTGCAAATCCTAAGGCAAAACCGAGGCGCGAGTCCCATCACAGGATCCTGTTCCCAAGTCTCTAGATCAAAGCCTCTGACAAAATAAGCTGCCTGTAGCTTTTCAGCCTTCACCTAAGAATGGCAATGCGTGTCCCTCAGCCAGGTTGCAAACAGCCACACCGTGCGTGCCAGCAGTCACGGAACAGCAAGACAAACAAAGGCTTAACCATGGATCTTTTGGATGTCACTGTTTATATGCAACTTTATGTCAAGACCACATTGTTTTTCCTCTGAGATGTGTCAGATTTGAAAGACTTTTGACATGTTTTTTGACAAGATACTTTAGCCTGCTGTCTCCCCAGACAGGCTGTGATGCTAGTTACCTCACTAGAAAGCCACCGTGTTGCAGACAAACAGTTGTGGCCCGTGCACCCGAGCTTCCCAAACTAAACTGAAAGTTTGCAAGCATTCCGTGAAGACAAGTTTCACTGGCACATCCACGTGGAAATCAGCCTCTACTGTAGAAAGTTGGTGCTTTTCAATTCACTCATTACATTGAACAATTATAACAGTATATGTTTTTGAGAATGAAGAAAATTTCTCTCTCCCTTGGGGCCAAATCCTGTGAGGAGCATTGTACGTTCAGGGAAGCAGCTGGATTTTCAGGGGTTAACTTGAGAAGAGGCTCAGTTTGACACAAAGGGTAGCAGAAAGCGTTGGCGATTCACTGCAGGTCTGCAGCAGGAATCTGGGTGAGGGCTGGCGCGCCAGAGGCTGCGAGAGGCAGCGTGTTTGTCCTGGGGACTTTTACCTGTGAAGCAGTGGAATCTTCCTGGGCATCGAGTGCTTTAATCTGCCTTTTGAAGAGCTCGATCATCGCGTCGTACACCAGCTCGTACTGCTCCTGCGTTGCAGACAAATAGAGCAGAGGTGAGCACCAGCACCTGCGGTACCCGTAAGGGGTCACTTGCTACCCAGATCAAGCACCAGCCCCTGAGAGAAGCTGCTGGTTTCCGGTCCATTTGCAGGGTAAATTCTCAGAAGAGGTGGAAGCCACAACTTTCAAAGGGCTCAGACTGAAGTATTTGGGGTTTTTTTTTGGGTGCACAAACAATGCTGTTCTGCATTGAGCTTCCTCTTCAGTCTGAGCTGAGAAGAGTTCCCACTTTTTTTTCCTGGGCAGCCCCTTGTTCCACAGTGCAAGTGTTCAATAAATCAGACTGCAAGCACTAAGCTACTCCAGCTGTCTACAAGGAAATGGTCAGCTACCAAATTCATTTCTGCAAAATCATTCCTTTGTTCAGAAAAGGGACCTTACAGAACATCTACACGCCCCGGTTCCCAGCAGCACAACCGCTCTGTGTTTCCTGGCTGTGCACCCTCCTGGGTGAAGCTGAGGTCCCCGTACGGGGTATACACGTTGGTCAAACTGCCCAAACGTACCTTGGTCTGCACTATGGAAGGCCTTTGCGTGCGCATTTCCTGGATCAGACTGAAAATATTGAAGTTCACTGGAACAATCTTGCAAGAAAGAGAAAAGATGAAAAATTACAGATAGGTCTGATTCCAAGCAGCTCCCAAGCCATGACACAGTTTAGAGCAGTGTCCAAAACTCAGGCCTGCTCTTGCAAGAATTTTTAACAAAGGACCTGCTTAAAACACCCTTTTTTATTACGAACCAGTTTGCCTCCTCCCTTCTGTCTTGCACTGCACAGAAAACCCCCTTTTTATAACGGTGCTGGTAACAGCTGTGAAGAGCACCAAGGGCAGGACGCTGATTTCCCAGATCACTGGGACCGGTTGCTGCGGTACAGAAAGCAGCCGCTCCTCAGAGTCCCAGCAACCTGCTGCAAGGCCAGGGATGACTTAGCTATTGAAACACACGTTTGGTCAAAGAGTCAGAGTAAAGCAAGGTGTTAGTTTGGAAACGCTGGATTTCTGATGCCTAGTGCAGAGAGGCAAATTTAGACAGTAAACTCATGTCGAAGGCTAAAGGCCGGTGTGGAGCCAAGCTCCCTGATGTGAAGATCCTGACAGAGGGAGCCGCAGGAGGGCGGATTCTGCCCCATTGGTAGGAACATCAGGGGTATTCGTATCGGGGTGGGGAGGGGAGCAATGGCAATGGACAGTGCATGAATAATGCAGAGCATGAAGAGAGAGAAGCAGCACAAACTGGGAATGGGCTATCAGAGGTTTGGCCACCACTGTTCCCCCCTCAGGCTGCTGAGAGTTCTCCTTCATGGCTGCCATCTGAAATACGTCTGCGTGCAGTCAGAACAGGGCGAAGGGGACAGTAAAGGGAGAGAGGAGGTGAGAGAGAGACAGAGAGCTGCAGCACTGCTGCACGCGGGCGCATTTGAAGGCACGGCGCGGGCTGGCACTCACTCCGTCCTTCAGCAGCTTCTGGATGTAGTCGATAGCGCAGATGACTCCAGTTCTCCCGCAGCCAGCACTGCAACGACAGGCACAGCAGGGTCACTAGCAGAGGTCAGAGGATGGGCACGCTGTGTTTTCTGACAGGGATATTTGAAAAAGACCCAGAGCCTCCTGCGACCCTCTCGTCCCACACCGCAGAGGGTGCCAACCCGCACGAGGGTCCTCCTGCTCCTGCAGCCCCATATCAGGCTCCTCCTGCTCCTGGCTTTGCTGCCGGCGGCAAGGCACAGCTCGTGCTCCTGCCAGCGGCTCTCGGTGCTCCTGCGGTGAGCAGCCCACCCACGCACATACCCAGTGGTGGTGGTCTCTTAACTAGACGTGCTACCACTGGCCTGCCGCTACCTGTCTCCCCTCCTGCCTGCCGGCCGTGCTAACTGTCCCCAGAGGACACCTTTGCCACGGGACGTCCTACAAGAGGGGCTTGGCTGCAGGCTTGTGCTGGCTGCCACCCGCACTGCACTCACTTGGGAAGCGAGAGCGCAGGGGCTGGGGGCTGGCAGCCCTTCCCCGCCGGTGACCGGCTCGCTCACCTGCAGTGGACGCAGATGGGGACGTTGTCGTCTGGCTGGTAGCAGCGAATCTCGCTGATGAGCTCCAGGATGGGGTCAATGGACGAGGGGACGTCGTGGTCCGGCCAGGTTATGTAGTGGAACTGGTGGACAGTGCGAATTTCCTGCAAGAGGAGAAGAGTGCTGGCAGGGTGCAGGGATGCTGCCGCAGCTCCCGGGCACGGACAGTGACATCGGCAAGGGGAGGCTGGCGTGCTGCAGACACCTCCAGTTCCCCTCTGCATCCGTAGGCAAAGGTTAGAGGGGCAGTTTGCAGCTGTTCTTGCTGCAAAAGCAGCATTGCCATTTTATGATGTTCTTGATGTTATCTGTTGGCCTCACTTACCCAGGGTCTGATTTGCCACAACTGACAAACAGCTTCAGAAACTGAGGTTTGAGTTAATTATTTTTTCACTTTCTTTGTTCCTTCAGCTACTGTCAAATCTAACGTAGTAGGCTCAGCAGCGTCAGATTTTCTGCACAGTGTGCCATGTTTTAATGTATTATTAATAAAGCTGGCCAAGATGCATTCCCTGCCTTGACCTTTCCTACTTACCTCATTCAGGGTCACCTTTAAAGTCCTAATCACATACTCATTTTTCTTCTCCTCAGCTTCCTGCAGAACAAGAAGTTAGAGTCACATTTTCTGCGGATGACACAAGTTTCCAACACTCGTGATGTGCCGTGGTGCTCATGGCCGCTGTACTCACACAGGCGACGGAGAAAGGACCGCACTGCACGGGAGAGCCGTCCGCCTCTGCCCAGTACCGCTCACATTTCTTCTGTTGCGAGAAGCAGGACGTGTTTGGTTACTCACCGCCAGCCCACCCGCAGGGTCTCTGTCTCTTCGCAGGACAGAACCCTTGCCGGAGGAGGCCCGGCTCTTGCTGACAGACAGCCCCAGCCTCCCCTTCCCTGGAGCCACCATTGCTGTTTTTTCCCTTCCAGAGAGGCTGGCTACACTACTGGAAATGGTTTAAGAATCTGCAGCTGGAGACTCAGGAAACAGCTCGTATCAAGCAGAAGCTCACTGTCACTAATGAGATTTAACGAAAATCTGCACCTCCCTGCCCTGCCCGGCGCTGTCACGGCAGAGGCAGGCTCTAACACGTTACTCACCTTTCCCATTTCAAACTCCATACAAGCCATGACCACAATCTGCAGAAAGAAGGTTCATTAGAAAAGTCTGAACACAAGGTTCTCATGCAGCAAAATGAAAGTCATCACTTGTGGTTATGTATCAGCAACAGAGGAGTTCTGGGGGCTGCCTTCCCCAGAGCCCCGGCTGCTGGCAAATGAAACTCAGGACACCATCCACAGCCCGGGCGTGAGGACCTTTCCTGCTCAGAGCCCGAACGCGGAGACAGCCACGAGTGGGCTCCTGTCTCCGCACCAGCGCGGAGGCGGCTGGCGGGACGGATGGGGGCACTCACAACATCTGGAGTAAAACCCTGACCTCCCCACTGTCTGCTTGGTCAAAAAGGCCTCCTGGCTGGCCATATAGTCAACTTTTCTTATTTAAAAAAAGAAAGGCATATAAATCTGCACCTTACCAGAACTTCATACTCCCAAATCATCCTCCAAAAGTCAGTGACAGTAGTGGGGAGAGGACCCTGGGTTGCAATGTACGCTCTTGGCCCATAGACGCCCTGAAACAGCATTCAGATCAGACATGGAGACACCCTGGCATAGTTCTAGCAGAAATAAAGTCATTCCTCTTTCCGAGTCTGACTTCTATTCAATGAGCCCATTAAGGATTTAGAAGGGCTTTGATACAGTTCAATTTTAGGTGCCTACATTAAATTAAGCCACCAGGGACCAGTGGCGTGCAAGCCCCCAAAGGCAGGCGGAGCCGGGAGCTGGGCGGGAGGTGACACCCACTCCCAGAGACCACCAGCTCTGGCCGAGCGTTTGGGAGCTGGGGGACGTTGCAGCAGCAGATCCACTCTGCAGCGGGCAGCTCGGCACCTCTGAGGCTGTTGGCCACAGAACGAACCGCGATCCCTGTGTGAAGGGCTGTTCTGCGGACAGGCTGCACGCAGCCCTCGGCCGCTGGTGGAAGGAGACCTTCCGTCTGTTTATCAGAGAAGGTTTGTGAGCGCGGGAGAGTCCCAAAACGCATGCAGCTCCTGACGGAGATCCGGCCTGGGCTGACCTGCCCCGCGGCTCGCTGCTGCGGTGAGTCTCTGCTGCGCGGCAGTGCAAGGCTTCCTGCCCACACGCCGGTTTCAGGCAAGGCGATTCTGGCCACAGGCAAGTTTGCACCACTGCCACCTCCCAAAGGCGGTAACACCGACAAGGAAGCCGGGGCTGCGAGCCACAAACTGTTCCACCACCTGCCCCAAGACAAGCACACAAGCACCCTGTGGCCTGGTGCCTCTGTGCTGCGGGGGTGTTGTTGAAGGGCTCGCTGATGGCTCCCGTCTTCTGTACATCAGTCATCCTTGAGCACGGCCCAGAACCTACGGCACGGTCCTGGCACTCGCCAGAGCCGCAGGAGCCGCTCCTCCTGGCGCAACTCAACCGGGGGCACTGACAGCTGCTACCAACACCTCTGCACGGCAAAACACCACGGAAGAGGCAATACCTTGATGAAGTTGGCGTTAATGTAATGAGAATCGGCATCTGATGTAATCAGGGACAGCTCCACTCTGCTGTGGTCAACTGCAGGCACAAAAGCAGAAGCAGCAGCCGTTACTGTTTGTCCCGCCTGGCAGCTGGGCTCCGGCAGCGGTGCAGGGCGCTTTGGAGGAGCGCGGACATCGCAGCGCTCAGCCCAGAGCAGGGGAGTGCGGCTGTGCGAGCAGCTAATGCCTCCTCCCGCGCGGCCACTGCCGCATCCAGCCAGGACAACCACAGCGGTTTTGGCCTATAGTCTGCTGTGTACATCACGGAGACTCCTTTGTCCAAAGCCGTTCTCTACAAGGCCTTGGAAAACAGGTGGTTGCAAGGCTACCTGACCTTTAAAGGCCCCTTCCAACCCAACTGTTCTAGGACTCTGTGATAATCATTAGAGAATGTGTTTCCTACAGAACAGACGTTCTTCTGTCTGTAGAAAATACGTGCCAAACTCTTCCAGAGCCTGCACTGCAAGAGTCAAAGATAAAGCCTTAAACCTAAACAGCCGAATTCAAGGCCAAGTCACAGCCAGTGACGTGCTCACATGCAAGCAACCCTGCAGGCAGGTACTGGAGGATGAGGATGGGCTCAAGCTAGGAGAAAAACCCAAAAGGCTGAACAGGAACATTTGCCATTTCCAACCTACAGGGTAAGATGTCCTTGTATCTGTTCTTCTTCATGTTCTCTGGCTGCTCAGATGCTGCTGTAGGGTAGATTTTATCCAATCTGTATGTTGTTGACTGCCTTTTCAGCTTCTGTGATAAAAGAATGGAACAAATTACAGCAGAGGTGCTAACACAATGCGCTACTACAGAGTACGTGTGAAGGTCTCCAGGGGTCAGGTTCGCTACCACAGAGCAAGGTCTGCACGATTAATTCTTTCCTGAGTGACTTTTCTCAAGGCACTTAGAGCAAGAATAGAGCCAGGAGCCACCCCAGAGCCCCAGCACAGGCTTCTGAAGAATGGAAAGTGTGCGCTGAGGCAGTGCCCACACATAGGCTTCTGAAGTGAGAAGATGCCTTTATACAGCATCTAAAGCATTACCCTCACAAGTAAGTGAGACACGAGGGAATCTTTCTCCGGATAAATGGCACCCAATAAGAGGAGTTAATCCACCTTTAACAAATGATATCAGAAAAGGCAGATAAATCGATTGATTTTCCTGACTTTGGTGAAGATGCTCCCATCTGTCACTGCAAACAGCAAGGCTCAAGCCACTAAAGGAGCAAAAGGGATGGGGGCAAAGTAGCTGCACGCGCTGATGAGAGGGAGAGGAGAAGGAGTCCTAGGACAGACCCTTAGGGCTACGAATCCCTCGTCTCCTTCATTTCCAGGATAAAGCAGCAGCACTCCTGCAGAGTTCCAGCATCTTTTTCCTGCCAAAGCACAGCATTTTATTTCACTGACAGCAGCTTCTAAATAACACGCGCTGTTCATTACCATCACTCCAAAAGCACCATTCTTGCTGTGTTTTTTTTATTCTTTCATGATTTTTTTTCTCCCTGACCACTTCTCTTGCCACCAAGGGGTGCTTTCGATTTAAAACAAAAGGCCATTTCTCCAATCAGTGTCTCTGAGTCGGCCGACACAAGAGAACCCTCAGGATTGCATGCAGGGGCGAAGAGTAAAGCGAAGGGACCGCGGGCACGCCTGAGCCGCAAGGTGAGAGGGTTTCTCCTGCCTCCTGCACCCCTCACGGTGACCCACCTGAGCTGCCAGCGGGACGTGGGAACCGTGGCTCAGCCGCTCACTGCGCAGGGAGCAACAGCCCCCGGTCTGGGGGCCACCAAACCGAAATAGTGCCGTGGCCAAGGGGGTCAGCGCCGAGGAGGCGGCAGTCCTGCCCTGGGATGGACAAAGCCCTCCCAGCGTGCCAGGGGCTCCAGGTTGCAGCTCTGGCCCGGCAGCGCGCGAGCAGGAATTGCAGGAGTCCTGATGGGTTCGGGGCCCTGCCTTTCGGGTGCCCGCCATAAATCGCTTCGAGAGTCAGCTCCCAGTCACCGTCCCACGGGAGCTCGTAAGTGCCTGTGTTTCAGCTCTCCCCAAAATTCTCCTCCAGTTTTGAGGATCCTGTCCCCTGTCCTGCCTTGCACAGATTCAACATATTAGCAGTTGCAGGAGAGCTGCAAAACTCCCCTCGACTCCAGCGGGCCCTAGAACGCACGGCTGGGACACGACACCCCTCAGGGCCTGCAGGCGTTAAGCTGCAGGATGGCGATGTTTGCCGAAATGCCGCATCAGGAGCTCAGGGCTCTGCAGCTCTACAGACCCGACCCAGCCGAGCAGCCCCGAAGCAATACCACAGTTAGAAGGTGCGTGCAGCAACGCGTGCCTCATCTCCGCAGTGTTTCTGTACACAGATATTCCAGTTCAGACTCAAGTCAGAGCTGCTGGTTTTGGAGATTAAACTGCAATTTTTAATCCCTAAATTCTGCTGCTTTCCTGCCACAATACCACGGGAGTTGCACCTCACCGACCTGGACGGAACGGGTCGGGAAGCAGGTACAGAACTCCACGTGTCCCATCTCTTAATCAAGAACATGGGGGCAGGCATGGTGTGATAGAAGTTGTGGGAGCAGGACGGCTGTTGTAGACTGCACATCCCTGCACCCTCCTGAGCTCTCCTGGTGTCGGTCGCATCCTCCCCCTCCTGCTCCCCGCGCACCCCCAGCTGCCAGGGCCAGCTCTCATGGCAGGGGCATCACTTGGCACTGAAGCCAGTTTTCTCATAGCTGGGGCTCTGAATCGCCTCACCTTTCTGTCCCTGCATAAACTGACCTAAAATCGCTTGGGAGCTTGGGAAAGGCCTGCGTGTGAGAAAGCAAGCGCGAGCGGTAAGGCTGAGACCGCACAAACAGAAGAAAGGGACTTAAACAAAACTCCCATTGTTTACAGTAATAACACCACAATTTGCAAGTACAAATGCTTGTTCACACAAAGTGGGGGGCAGGCACTGAACATTTCTACCAAGTTTGGAAACGTGAGCCGTCGCCATGGCCTGTTAAGGCTTCCGCACTTGCAAAAGCGGCCGGCAACTCAGGCCACCCTGGGAAGATCTCTTCCCAGTAGGAGAGGAAATGCAGCCTTGACCACTTCTACCTGCCGTTTTGGTCAGAAAGTTAACCGTATGCTTGGCTGCTAGATCTGGCTCATGCAGCAGGGCTCGGCAGCCCGCTGCCTCGCACGGCGCAGGACAGCAGCGAGGGGGAAATTCAGCAGCCTGTGACAGCGCTTTGTTCCATGGAACAACAGATTGTCACTGCAGACTCAGATTAATCACTTCCCTCCGACCCAGACACCTGGAAACCGAGCACTAAGCTTTTCCCCACTGCTGGAGCTGCCAGTCGTCGCTGGTACGACGCAGCGGGGCTGGGTCTCCTGGGCACTGCTGAGGGACCCCTGCGCTTCCCCCCAGAGATGGCTGCCTGCTGCAGCCCTTATCCGGCGGGGGTGGCTCACGGCCAGCGGTTATTCTGGTGTCTGAGATGTCTCAGATCTTACCGATGGACCAGTTTCACCCTTCCCCATATCTCCCAAAGCTGGGCAATGCCTTTGCTTCTCAGAGCAGCCCAGACAGCCTGCCCAAGCAGCCTTCCTCCAGCGGATGGATCAGCAGCCATCGCCAGCCATCAGCCCCAGCTGTGAGGGAGTGGATTGCCAGCTAAGACTCACCCTGCCACCCAAAGCAATAAAAAGATGTCAGGGAGCTCACAGATTGGTGCACTGCACACATCTCAACCAGCTAGGCACTGCAGAACACCGGGGAAGGCCAGAGCCATCAGCGTTTTTTGCCAGCTTTGCCTTTAGGGGACAATAATCTCCAGGAGGGTCCAGAAGCGCCGTGGGACGCAGAGCACACACCCTCGTTGCGAACGGGTGCACGAGCCCTTCCACGCCAGAGCCCAGCGCTGGCGGCTGGAGAAACGGCCCCTGCAGCTGCTCGGGTCGCCGTCTCCTCGCGCCTGGCTGCGGCGCCCAGTGCCGACGAGAGCTGGAAGGATCTGGGGCACACAGGGCGTTTCTGACCAGCCGCTCCCTGCTCTGCAGCTGGCGCAGGGGCAGGGTGGGGGGCTTCTATTGGGATGAAAAAGGAAAAGCTGTCTCAAGGAGCAGCCGGAGGTCCCTGGCAGGAGCACATGCATCAGAGACTGAACAGACGGCAGTGAGGAGAAGCGGCCACGGCTCCGCAATCCTCACGGCACCCCAGCTCTATCGCCAGGCAAAGCGAAACCGTGCCTTGGCAAGCGTGTTCACAAAGTGGAAAACAGGAAGCACTTGGGTAATTATTTAAAAAGCACACAGTTGTATTTTGAATGCAAACTATTAAATTACTCCTGCCTTTACATTCCTTTCATTGCAGTTAACGTCTGCATCTCTTTCTGCTGTAAAATTCTTAGAAAATCTTATTGTCACACGCAAATCACATCCCTGTTCGAGGAGAAGTGACTGAGCGCTTCCCATTAAAATCAACTGAAACACAGAACCGCGGCTCAAGCGAACTTACCAAAAACTCATCTGTGAACTCTTCTCGGTTGAGCTTCTTGCCTTGGGCCCTTTCCAGGTTTTGCAGCAGAATCTCCCTCTGGTCCATGTTGCTGGCGTGAGCGTGACTGGCCTGCCGAACCTGGGAACGGACATGTCAAGTGCGTGCCGCGGCGGAAAGCGCCCGCCCGGAGAGCGCTGGCGGCAGGCTGTGGTTTACTGGCTTCGTCACAAGCCGTGAAGGAAATTAGTGCGTAACAGATACCGTGGCCAAACAGCAAAACAAACCAGGCGACCTGGGGCTCTCGCACCTCCTTTCCAAACCCGGCGCCTTGGCGTGTGCCCCGCAGCGAGGGCAGCGCTGGGCTGGCAGGAGCCTCGTGGCCACAGCAGAGCTGCCCTGGCCCTCGGCCGCAACGTGTCCGGCCGTTCGCCCACGCTGTGCCGCGGCGCTGGTCAGATCTCGGAGACCAGAGCCAGGCACCCCGGCATCTGGCTTCCTCAAGGCCACGTCCAGCCGCCCGCAGGCCCGCTGGGCCGGGGGCCGCAGGGGCGAGCAGGGGGCAGCAGCCAAGCGCCCAGGGCTGCAGGCACTGCCAGACACCAGGAAGGTTTCAGGCTCGGAACACGCTGCCTCCAGAAGAGGAGGAACAGAGGAACAGAGGAACAGAGATCTCTAGAATAACTAATGGAAATGTGTTTCAAAACAAATTCTCACCTGAGGAGCCTGCAGCACTGAGCACTAACTTAGAAACCTTGAACAAGAGTGAAGCCCAGCGTTATGGCCAAATTTAAGAGAAATGCAAGAACAATTAATAACAAAAACAATTTATTAATTTTTGCTTGTGACACAGAATCTCTTTTACATGGTGCTTATGTGTAGAGTTCTGCATGCAGCCTCCTGAAGAAATACAACAGCATTTCCCCCAGTTAAATTACTGAAAAGCCCAGCTTCGCCTTCTGGAAAGTAGTACAGCCCTTTCTATCAATTGTCCAAGTTCTCCTGAAAAAAAAAACAAAAACCCCCATGTGCTTGTGTTTTAGAGAAAGAACTCAAGGCAGATTTAAAGGAACTAGCAGGAAGAGAAGGATGCAGGATGGAGGGATGAGCAGCCTGCCTCCCACGGTGACCCTGTCCCAGACCAATTTCATCCCTTCCCCTGGTAAAAGGCACCGAGCGGGGCCTGTAAAGCTGCGTGAGCAGGACGGTGTTTTTTGTGTGGCCCAGCCTTCGTTATTTTGATTCAAGCTGAGCTCCCGAGATAAGGAATTAAACCCTGAGACAGAGAAGCAGATGGGAGGTTTGACGCTGACTCCAGTCAGACTTCACCGAGGTGTTTCGGTACAGCCACGGGAGCACGCTGGTGCCCGTGCCCTGGGGACACGCGGGGTACCAGTGACGCGCCAAGCGAGGCAGGTGGGAGAGGTGAGAGACACAAAGCAGGAGCCACAAATGTCCAGGCAAACATCACTACCACCTTCACATCCTTACCCATCCTCCACGGGCCTCGATGTAGTTCCTCACTTGAGAATTTCCATTAATCGCTTCTATCAGTTGGCTGGGATGCAGCATAGCTGGGACTTTCTTAGCAATATGCATTAGCAATTTCACAGAAACACAGAGAAAAGCTCTCTCATAGACCAGCTCAGGGTTCTGGTCACTCCAGCTCCTGCTGAGAGAGTCCACGGCAGCCCCAAACTTCTCCACCTGCGAGCACCGAGAGGACAGTCTGAGCTGCGTTTTAAACGGCAGCGTGGTGAGTCAGCCCTGGCTCCTGAGTTCGGACAATTCCCGCCTTTGCTTCTCCTGCCCACGATGAGAGCAGGTGACCCCACAGCTCCCTGCTGACGCCCGCGCAGCGTGGGACGCTCAAGGCAGAGCTCGCCTCTACCACGGCTTGCGCGATCCGCAGCACGGCTGGGCAGCGGGAGCCCAACCGGAGCTGCGACGAACCTGCAGCCGAGCTGCCCGCACCAGGAGCGCGCTGGTGCGAGAGCTGTGCCGCAGAGCGCCCGCTCTGCCCCTCGCGCCGCAGCCTTCCTCCCTTCGCCCTGCGCACGCCGGCTGCCCCCGCCAGCGCCAGACTGCAGAGCGTCTCCTGCACCACCCCGGGCAGCTCTGGGGCTTCTGGCGGGGTGAAAAGCAGCTCCTTCGGAGTGGAGAAGGAGAAACGGCAGCTCCCACAGCGCCTTGGCCGGCTTTCGTCCTGGCGGCTCGCACGCTGCCCGCAGCACGGAAATGGAGGGAGGCTGCAGCGTGTCGTGCCCCTTCCTGCAGACCTCCCGCCTGCTGCGGCCCAAGCCGTGCTGCTCCCCGGGCGTTTGCTGTTCCCCAGCACGGGGCTGCCCTGCAGACAGGGAGCAGGCCTGGCCGGACACGGCGCGCTTTACCTTTCCCATCAGCACTTCAGTGAGAGCCTCTGAGGAAACCCGCTCAAAATCCATGTTGCACTGGTCCCCCATCCGCCGCAGGCGACTGGCGACCACGACCGGGTCGAAGCGCGTTGGAGGCTGTCCTGCAGACCACACGGGCCCTAGGGCAGAGGGGGCAGGCTGAGGGGCTTCAGCACAATGTGTGAGGGGCACGCCAACAGCCCAGCCTCTTCAGCTGCCAGCTGCAGCCAAAACGCTGCCTTCAACAGGCGCTGCGGCAGTTACTGCCCCGGGCGCTCAGTGCCTCTGACAAGGCACGCTGGTAAATGTAAACCCAAAGTCCTTAAGAACTCTCGTGCAGCCATTCAGGTGTTCACTGACTCACAGGGACCAAAGGACTCCGTCCAGGTCTCTTTCCTCCCGTCTCAGTTGCTTCATGCTCAACTCTCAGTTCATCCCCACTCCTGTTTCCCTGAGGGCACCCATCCCCAGGGGCTCTCTTCTACCCCTCCGGGTTTCCGGCAGCTCCTTCCTCCCAGGCTGACAGAAGCAAGCAAGAAATGTCAAAGGAGTGGGGAAACATCTCATCTCTCTTCTGCCTGCAGCGTCGAGCGGATGGCAAAGCCCTGCCTGCCTTCCCCCAGCATGTCGAGGCTGCAGAGCATCACGGGGTCTTTGGGGAATTTAGGTGTTACACTCAAGGTCTCTTCTGAGCAACTGCAAATGGCAACGTTTCAAAGTCTCACAGTGAGCCAAAGCAAAAGGTGTACTTTACAAATTTCAAGTACGTAAAACCATTAGAATTTCTCAGCTAAACTACTTAAAGGGTGTAGAGGGGAGCAGCTCAGTTAAAGCATTTTTCCCTTAAAGCACCCTGAGGGGAATAAAACAATAGACTATTATTTATTTTTTTCTGAATATTACAAGGTTCAGCTAGGAGCCAACACTGAAAGTTTCAGCAAAACTGTTTCCACTCTTGACAAAGCCACAAGGAACCGAAAGCAGGATCTTTCGACACAGAGCGGAGGGCAACTTGATCTGGAGGCATTGCTTCCTGATCCAACCCCCTCCCTCATCGAGCCGCTAATTCCAGTTTAGCTCATCTCGCTCAGGTGCCAGCACCTGGCGCCTGCAGCCCTGGGCAGAACCCGCGTCTCCCGGGGCTGGGGGCAGCTTCACAGCGCCCGGCACAGCGCAGGCACAGGCACGAGCAGCTGCTCCAGGGGAGGAAACAAGCAATGTGCCAAGGGAGACTTCTTTAGGCAAAACAGCAGACTTCCATGAAGCTTTGGAGAACTTGACTTTGCGTAGTATTTGTTGTCAGCAAGATCCCAGTGTCTTTTGGGACTTTTGAACTGGTTTGTAGCCGAAAAAAATAATGGGAAGTGTGATACGAATGCAGGTTAAGTTCTGTGTTTCTTGCAGCATTGCCCAGCAAACCGAAGTAGCCCAGATGATACTGGGAGCTTCGTGAAGCAAAGACCACACTCTGTCTTACGTGTTAAAGCAACTGCTTTATCTGATAAGCAGTATGAGCATTCTTTTTGATAATGACAGTTAAATCTTGTCCCACTCTGTTGGTCTGGAGCAAGTTACTCGGGACCTGCAGACCCGTGTGGAGCACAGCAGCCAGCAGCACCTTCCCCACCAGCACTGCCCGCTCCCAGCACCCGCAGCCCCAAGGAGCGGGAAGCGTGGCAGCCATCCCTCACAGCCCCCATTGCGTGACCCTGCCAAGGCAGGCTGCAGCTGTGGGTGGCCTGGGATTCAAACAATTTTGCTTTGCTCTTAACTTTTCCCCCAAAACAGAGAGAGCTTGGATGTCATCACAAGCCTGCATTTCAGGAAACTCAGCAACCCCAAGCTACAGCCTCCTTCCTTTCAGTGTTCAGCCAAAACGCTCCTCTGTCATCTGCAGCAGACCAACCATTTTTCCTCCCGCAACGCCCTACCTCCAGAGTCTGTCTCCAGACTGCGGTAGTCACTCTCATCTTCACCTAGGAGGTCAGAGAACAAGGCTTCCACAACGCACGCCGTCTGCTCCTCGAAGGTTGCCATTGCAGTGTGACTGTGCACGGCAGTGGGCAGGGACACCTCTTTCAGGTGAACTTTGCCTCTGAATTTTGGCTTCCTTTTCCCAGAGCTGCACAGGTTCTTCCTTCTGGGAAGAGCATGGCCCCAGACTCCACCCCGGTGCAGCACAATACGCCAGTATTTGCTCTCTTAACTATCGTCACCCAAGCTATGGGTGTGGCTTAGTTTCAAAATAAGTCATTTCTGATAAGATCAGCTGAAAGAAGTATTTACAAGTTCTTGAAGGCTGTTGACCTGTTCATTCATCGAGAAAGGTGTCAGGATAAAAGGCTGGAAGCTCCAAGTCCCATCCAGGCAAAGACCAGAGCGAGTCTACCCACAGCGGAGTAAATGATAGCTTGCCAACAAGCTATTAACTGTTTTTTTTTTAATGAAAACTGCATAATGCCAATGCTCCAATGTAGCTCTCCGTAAGGACAGGAATAGAACATACACATAAAGACACTGGAAGTGTTAATGGGAGCCCTGCTACAGCTGGCTTCTTACCTACCTTTGAACTCGCCTGTAGGTAGCTCACTCCTGACAGTCATATGAGGCAAATTGTGGCACAATTGCTCCTGAAAGCCCTGCTTCAAGGGAGCCGAGAGAGAAAAGCCCCGATAGAGGCAGGAGCTGGACTGCAGCTCTCTCTGGATCCACAGGAGAGACTGGACGACTCCATCCCGCAGACTTCAGAGACAAATGAACAAGTACTCCAGAAAACAGCCAGGATTGATTCATGTTTTTATTAGGACAATTAGAAATAAAATCTAAAACCTGTTGTTTAACAACAACAGCAGTGCTTCAGTGAAGTGCATGGAAGGTGTATTGCAATTTAAAGAAACAATACAGTCATTAAATAAATTTAAAGTTATAAGAAATCTTAGGGAATAGTTAACAAAGCCACTCCTTGCAGAGCGGGATGAAGCCCTGCTACAGTGACCTACGTACCTCAGCCTTCGCCAAGGAGCCTGCCTGAGGGCTCTGCCTCTCTGTAGAACACAGCTGTGACAAGGACACTCTTCGTGACACCATACAAAGTCCGACTCACCGTGCCTTTCATAACACACAGGTTAATGATCTAACCAGCAATTCTCCCATTGCTGGTGTTTGAACTAAGGAGTGACAGCTCACCAACGTGGCCAAAGCAATGCAGGCTACCAAACTCACACAAACATCACACAACCTGCACACTGCTGCCTTGTCTCACGATAGCCCTCAGAGGGATATTTCAGAGAGGGTGATTCATTATTACAGTAACACATTTCAATGAGAAAATACACTTCTTTCTCTTGAAAAAGCAGCACGCTGTTTCTAGCGAGCACCATGTACCCTGTCCACCGATCTCTGACACTGCAGAGCCCCGTTCGCCCGTAAGCGAAGCTGCTATCGAAATCCGTCTATCAGACAGCAAACTGAACCACCTGTAAAGGGAGCCAAGAACTAAACACTTCTCTCTTAACGCAAGACAAGCGGCAGAGCCCTGGAGTCTCTGAACTGTTTTTTGAATTATTTACAACTCTCATAAACCCCCCCAAAACACATCCCTGAACTGTGCTCATTTCTGGTTCCATCAGTCACGCCCATGTCTTGTGACAATCGCCACAGATGCCCCCACTTCTGTGACTCATGCCGGAAGCAGCAGGCTCACGATGCGTTACCTGGTCTTCTCCCCAGCCCAGGGAGGACAGATGTTCACCCTGCCCCACTCACCAGCTGCAGCTAGCCCCACAGCACACATGCTTGCTAGGCCCAGCTCTGCTCCAGGGAAGGGCTGCTAACACTCCTGCCACTTAAAAGTACAAAACCAGCATCAAATGTAGCAAATGAAGCCAGAGAAAGGAACTTTTCCTGTGCCCTGAGCAAGCATCCTACTGGGAGGGGGGAGCAATCAGGACTCCAGTCCGGCAACTGCCCCCATGACCGTCCTTAACGCCGAAACAAAGGTTTGCAGTGCCTCCGGCTTTGCCTCGCTCTGCTTCACCGAAACCTGCATCTCTGAATCCACTGCCTCAAGCAAGAGCTCTGTTAGGAAGAGGCAACCTGCATCATCCTGAGCACTGAGATAAGCTTTCCACGGCTGGACACCAGCTTTGCTCATGGCGATAGTCTGGATGTGGACAACGTGAAGAGCTGTCTGTACAGTATCCGGATGAACAGTCCCACGCCAGGGCAGAGAGAGCTGGCAGCTCACGTCCAAGCTCAGCCAGGTCTTCTCAAACTGCTCTGCAGTCAGGTAAACATCAGGAATTAAAGTCAGACTTCCTGTATCGGGATGAACCTTGAGGACTTCTTTATTCTCTTCAGAAATCAGTGACTCTGAAATGAAACCACAAACACGTAAGATGCAGATTATAAAGCGCAGCTCCCATTTTCCCCAAGAACATCTTAGGAAGCCATCAGATGAAGAGTGCTGGAATCACAGTGCCTTCAGTGGTGATCAGCCACTAGCACAGCACACTAGCACAGCATTCTCAAAGCACTGTCATCTTCTTCCAAAGAAACCCACGTGAGAACATCTACTGACAAGGGGAAAACGGATCCCAGATGAAGTCAGGAGGTTACCTGCGTCTCTGCTCCCAGAGTCAATGCAAGGAGAAGTGTAAGAAGGTTCTGCTGGCTGGTGAGCACTGACAAGTGCCCAGTGCTCTCTGCCATAAACTGCTGCAAGAGTATTAAACTCCGAAGCCCATGTATTCACGGGTTGCTCAGTCCGGTCTTCCAGAAGCCCCAGAGAGGGGTCAGACTTGGGGCTACACAGGACCCGTTTCACTTCCTCCACACCGGACTGCAAAAGGCGATAGTAGAACAATCCACGGTCTCGTACTGCCATGTCCATCTCCTCCTCTGGGAATTAGAGGAACATAATTTATGGAGATTTCTATCACCCAGATTTCCCCAAAATACTAACCCTTAATTACTAAAAACAGTGTAAGCCTGTTACACTCACCAACCAGACAGCCCGGGGCCAAGCAGCAGCCTAAGGCCCTTGCCCTCCTGGGTGGTCTCACAGACAGGATGCCGGCACACAGCATCCATACACTGGGGACACAGCCAGACCCGATCCCAAAAAGCCTGTACTACAGCTTCAGTGAAACAGAATGCAGGGAACCCACCTATGCAGTAATAGAGCAGTCTCCCTAGCATGTCCTGACACTCCGCAGGGCGAGACAGGAACAGTCGCACCAGCGCTGTCAGAAGCTCCATCTTCACTGCTGGGAACATCTCCGATTTCACGTTCTCCACAAAATCCTCTAAAACATAGGGGGCATTCGGTACTTCCTCACCGTGTGCGCCCAGGAGCCAGATCAGCGCTTGCTTGCCCTGAGGGAATCACAGGCAAAACAGCAAACAGGCACTGTTCACCAGAAGGACAGTGCTGCCGTGAAATAAACAGATAAAGGGAACAAGTCTTCTGAAGATTTCTGATCTCTGCCCGCCAATCGTGAGCCAAAGGAAAGTCAAACAGCCATTGTCCGCTCAACAGCTGCCAGCCCAAGGCACAAAGCCCCCTTACCTCACTGTCCTGGATGGCGTCCTCGCAGCCAGGCAGTGCCCGACACACGGCATCCGTGCACTGGGGGCACAGCCAAACCAGGTCCCGAAAAGCCTGTACTACCGCTGCAATGAAACAAAATACTCAGCATTTCCCAGGAGTTACAAAGCTGGTAGGGGAAAAAAAATAAAATCCAAAAAACCCCACTCGAGAGACTTCGCAAATCTTAGCTAGGGAGGTCAGTGCCTCACTTGTGACTGCAGTTTGAGACATCCTTCTTAAAAGTCTCATGACACCACATTTGTCAGAGCAAAGTTGCACCAAGTCTGAAATAAAGCACTGAAACTTCAGATTGTTCCCCTGGCTTCTGGAAAGTAATCTCTCTTCTGGACATTCCCCAGCCTTTAAAAAGACACTGACTCACGATGCTTCAGACACAGAAGGCGAGAATGACAAATTAAAACTAACACCAACTCAAAGCAAGTCTCATGAACTTTAGGTCAAAATTTTAAAGGCTCTGCTGCCCACTTACAGAAACACCAGCAGCTTCTAAGACCTAACTCAAGAGCTGAGTGCAAGCGTGTCATTTTCAAAACTGAAAGCAAGACCATTTAAAAGAGAGACTAGAAACAGCAACGATACGAAGTTAGATCTGAGAGCAGCAGCAGAAAAAGAGAAGCCTGGGTACAACTTAATCAGATTATTGTATGAGGAACAGAAATCACAAAGATTTAAACGATCTATTAATCATCTTGGCCCTCAAATAATCACTAAAACATCTCTGCCGAGTCCCTCAGTCAGCCGGCAGCAGCCAGAAAGGAGCCTCCGTATTGGCCCACAAATGCAGCTGTGACCCTCTCCCCCTTCACCACAGAGCTCCTAAGGAAGGAAAAGCTACGACGTCAGGTCACACTACATACCCTCACTCCACGACGAAGCCTTCCAGCTGAGGATGCCAATTCAAAACCAAGAGCCTCGAGTTTGGGATGACAAGCCCCAACAAGGCCACCTCTGGAACGCATAAGGCAGGCAAACAACCTGCAGTGATTACCTGAAGTGATATGCTCCTGCTGAAGCCCCAGGAGCTCCGCCAGAATCCCCACACACTGTTCTGTGTATGTCCTAGCAATATTGCCTGCAGACGCAAAGGACACAAAAGTTAACCTTTTGTCAGAGTGGAATAGGAACTACGAGCCCAACTATTCATCACAAACTCCCTTTAAAGAAACGGTCTTTCCCTTTTCCTTTTGACTGTGATTTCTGGAAGTGCAGTCTAATGAGCTTGTTCCCCACACAAGGGGAGTGTTCCTTTCTCTGAAGCCACATCTCAGAAGAAATCTGAACCTTTCTTAAACATAACACATGAAGAAAGGCATTTTATCATCCCTGGCTGTCTCCTTATGCATACTACAGAAACTCACCTACTTCAAAGTGCCCCAAATCACCTTAACTCTGCCCCCATCATGACTCAAAGAACAAGCAGGTATTAGAGCAGCTCCTCCACCCGCTGCACAGTTACATTCAACGCTATAAGGCTCATTAATAAGATGAAATGACGCAGCTTCTTTAGAGCATCTCACCAGAACACAGACATTTGAACAAGATGCAAAGACGTTATACGCAATCTGAAAAAGCTCTACACCAGGACTTCTAACAGAATCGGCAGAATCCCGGTTTAGAAACACACTCACACACAACATTCCTGTGGAGGCTGGTCTACAGAGGGCTATAGTGCTTCAGCACAGACAGCTATTTGGCATTTGTCCAGACAGACTTCAGCAGAGAAAGGCCCTCTGTAAAGGTCTTCGGCTGCAGCTGCTCCCAAGGCAAATACAGCTCTTACCTATGGCGAAGATGGCGCCTTGGGCCAGCTCTACTGACACATCTGTGCAATAGCCCTTCAGCTCCTCCAGCACTTGCTGCACGTTTTCATCATTCACCAGCTCACACAATATCTCCATCTTCTGGCATTTGATGTAGTGGGGCTCCGAATACGAACAGAAGAACTTTTTGTAGTGGCTGCTAAAATGGCCAGGAAGGCTACGGAGGATCTGACGCACGTGGCACAGCGCAGTGAAGCAGAGCTCCCTGCTCTCAGAAGTGCAGGCAGACAGCAGCGGCCCCTTCACTCTCACCAAAACATCTGCCTGCACATGTGGGTACTCCCTGGCCAGCACTAGGAAAAGCTTGGTGGCCGCCATCACAACGCTGGGGCTGCTGCTTTTGAGATAGCCATCCAGTAAATTGAGTATGTCGAAGAGCTCCTCCTCGCTGCGCGGTCTGTAACGCAGAAGGAAGGTCAGCACCTCACTCTGCCCCCACTGATCCAGATCAGCCATCCTGCCAAGAGAATAAACACGGTGCGCGGGAGTCAAGAAGTGCACAAAGATCTGTGCTGTGCAGTGCAGAGGCCTTAGCCTCCAAGTTTCTCATGGTCTCCGTTCCAAACCAAATGCTACACTTCAGAAGCAGATAACCACAATTTTATCTCAAGAGAATTGACCAGCACATAGGCTTAACCCAGTATCAGTCATGCACATTTTGCTGGTGCTCTAAGCAACATTGACAAGAACCCCGAGCAGAACAATATCCCTCTTTTGCCAGATCATGTAGAATTATCTGTAGAAAAGTTATTTCTTCAAGCAATGGCTAAGTTCTGTATCTTTCAACGGATTGGGAGAGACATACTAGAACATACCTGTCCCACAAATGTATCATGTATACTGTCAGAAAAAAAACCCCCACCAAACTAATCACATTAACTTACAACTCCAAAACAAACCACCAGCTGAAGCAAAGACTCCCTGAAAAAGCAGGGCATCTCAGATTTCTCTTAAGATCTTAGCATAAAAGTAATTTGGTTTCTCCATCTTTGGGTGCCTGACTCTTTCCTTCAAGCTCTGACAGGAGCCCAGAAACACCTGCTTTGCTAGCATGCAAAATATAAGAAGAATGAAGCTTCCGGCACCATCTTAAAGAAACCATCAAAGAAAACAAACCTGTTGAGGAGATGATGGGCAATGGGTTTGTTGATGACAACTCCTCCCTCCTTCTTCAAGATCTCCTCTAAGGCCCGCAGACAATTTACGACGACAATAGGATCCTGATCACGGAGCAAACTGTACAGCTCGTTCACCAATGCCCCATCTACAAAGAAGCAGAGGTCTCTATAACAAATTCTGTTGACACGCTGCAATTTAATCACCGTCTATAAGCATTTAACACAAAGAAAGATATGGCTTGAACTGGGAGAAGCAGTCCACAAAACCTCAGCTCTACAGCAGTGCCTGCCCTTGGCACAGCTTTTCCCTGAACGCGTGTGGATGTGAGAAGGGCACTTGGCTGGCCAGAGGCTGTGGAAACAGGCAGGTGCTGGGGGAGGCCCTCTAAAAGGGGGTACAAAAGGGGCACCCATGTGGAACCTCGCAGTGCCCGGTGTTGTGCTAATGATCCTATACACAGCAATAGCCCAGTCATCTCCCTCCTTCTCTCCTGCAGCCACGACAGCCCAGAGACCCCGGGACCAGTGGCTGTGTGCCCCCGCTCCCCGGGGCGCTGCACCCTGCCCTGCCCCAGGCCAGCCCGGGCAGCCCAGCGCGACCCGCTTACCCACTTCGGAGTCCCCCTGCAGCTTCAGCATCTTGGCGCAGCCGAGCACGGCCGCTCTCCGCACGTAGGAGGCCTTGTCCCGCAGGCCGTCGAGCAGGGGCTGCCGCAGGTACTCCTGCAGCCCGGGCATCCTGCGGGCGGGCGGGCGTCAGCGGGCAGCTCCGGGACCCTCCTGCCTCCCCGGGCCCCCTCCTGCCGCGGCTCTGCGCCTCCCCTCGCCCCCTGGGACCCCTCCTGCCGCCCCGGGACCCC
>WHYT01015414.1:441555-493586 GCA_009806455.1 Tetrax tetrax
GTCCTGCCCCACCCCGCCACACCCTGCCCCACCCCACCCGGCTCTGCCCTCCCTCATGCTCGGCCCCCGCAGGTGCCGACGCGCTGGATCCGGCCGCTGGAGGTGGGGCAGAGCCACGTGCTGGGCGAGGAGGTGACGGTGACGCTGCTCGACTCCAACCACTGCCCCGGCTCCGTCATGTTCCTCTTCGAGGGCGCCTTTGGCACCATCCTCTACACAGGTACGGGGCAGGCCCCCGCCGCCCCCGCCGCAGCCCCCACCTCGCCCTGACGGCCCTGTCCTTGCAGGGGACTTCCGCTACACGAGTGCCATGCAGGGCGAGCCGGTGCTTAGGGGCCGCCACATCGACCGCCTCTACCTGGACAACACCCACTGCCACCCGCACCGGCCCCTGCCCTCGCGGCAGCATGCCACGCGCCAGGCCGCCCACGTCATCCGCACGCACCCGCAGCACCAAGTCGTCATCGGTGAGTGCTGCCTCACGCCACAGCGTACTCGCCTTCCCCTCCCGTCCCCTTGGCACCCTCCCCTCGGCAGGGGCTCGTGCCCCCCTGCCCCATCCCTGGTGCATTACTCTCCTCGCAGGTGTGTACAGCCTGGGGAAGGAGATGCTGCTGGTGGACCTGGCCGTGGAGTTCAGCACCTGGGTTGTGGTGAGCCCCTGGCGCCTGGAACAGATGCGGCTGCTGGAGCTGCCTGACGTGTTCACCACCGAGGAGGGGGCCGGCTGGATCCGTGCTGTGGATGTCACTGAGATCCGCTGGGATACCCTCGTTAGCTGGAACATGCTGCACCCCACCATTGCCATTCTCCCTACCGGCAGGCCTGTGAAGGTCACCCACCCCAACATCCACCCCATTCCGTACTCGGATCACTCGTCCTTTTCAGAGCTGTGCGAGTTTGTCAAGTGGCTGAAGCCTTGCTCAGTCATTCCAATTGTGAAGGGCGGCATGTGCCAGGCTTACTTTCAGAAATACTTAAGTTCTGCCCCCCAGGCACTTCCTGACCTTAAAATCCCAAAGCCTGTGCAAGAGTCTGCAAAGCAGCAAAGCAACAGGAAGCAGCAGGAACCCATGTGTCTCTTGAAAAGAGCTGCTCGGTATTCTGTCCCCCGAGGAGTTGTTTATGAGTCCCCAGAGAAACATACTGAGAAATCTGAAGAGTTTACGGGTGTTCAGGTTCCTCAGCAGAACTACTGCGAGTCAGTTTTCTGCTCAAAAGAAGGTTGCACTTGTTCTCACACACGCGAGGAGAAAGGGAAGGAAGAACTGAGTGGAGAACAGCCGGGACTAGCAAGAGCAGCTGGCACTGTTAGCCAGGCACTCATTTCTGATAAGCACTTTCCAACTGGATTTGCAGAGCAGTATTTACTCGCTCCCTTAAATGTCCTAAAGCAGAATTCCTCACAGAAATTTGACAAGCTGGTAGAAGACTTCTTTAGGAGGGGAGAAGAGTCCTGAAAAATTGTGAGAGATTTGCCAGTGCCAATGCAGGTGATAGCAGTGATTCCAGAGGTCTTACCACTGCATCCCCTTCTGTGTGCCCATCAGGAGACAGGACCTCAGGTATGGGGTTCTACTGTCTTTACCTCATATTAGAGGACAAGGGAGAAACCAGAACCAGTTTGTAGGTGTTAGATTTTTTTAAAGTATTTATTTTTATATCTGTCTACATCTGTTGGGTCTCCACACTACACTCGGGCAGCGTGGCCCCACTGCGTGTGCACCTTGTATCTACTTTTTGCAGTGGCTTGCCCGTCTCTTGTGACAGGAGACACTGCCAGGTCGATTCAAGCTGAGCTGCAGAGCATGAGCTGCCTGCAGCTGAAGTAATGAATGAGGATGGATGTGATGAAAGAAGCAAGGAGGGGGAATGTGAGAGCCCCAAAGATTCTTTCTATATGTCAGTAATGTGTTATTGACAAAGATTAGTTCATTCCAGGATGGATTATAACTATGATGTATTAAGGTACATTTAAAAAATGGTGCTCAAAGAAATCTAGAAAATGAAGTGCCTCTAAGCCTATTAATCTATTTTCTATCTCTAATACCTCCAGGTAGCACTGCTTTTCTATCCAGCCAACTGCAGCTGGACACAGTTCTGCTCTCCTGAAAGCACCATCTTAATGTTAACTGTCAGTGGTTTTTCAATTTACTGGTTGGAAAAAATAGTAATTGTCTGGGTTTTTGAGTTCTGGACTTTCCAGAATGGGTGACTATATCCTCTGCAATCTCTGCACTCAAGTCTGCATGCCTGAGTTCTGCTTGACTGCACAGCACTTCTGGTGACTGTCGGTGTCCTGCTAGGCCTGCTGCCTGTTTTTATCACACAGTGGCAAATGGGATGGAAGATAGTGAAATATCTGCTTAGTGGTAGAAAGTGCTCAGTCTGAGCAGCATTGTTTGGAAAGAATACTGTGGCTGAACAGAAAACTGGTCTGTTAGTTAGAGATCAGGCACTTTCTCGTTGCAGATCAAGCAGAGAGCCACAGCCTGGCTGGCACAGTCGGGAAGCGTCAGCGCCGTGAGCAGCCAGCAGGTGCTCGCGGAGCCTGCAAACGCTGTGGCTGTCTCTGCCAAACTGCACTAGCAACACTACAGACTGGCTCCCCACGGGGTCCAGGCAGCAACACTAGAGTGGAACGGTCACTAGGTGCTTTCCTGGAGCAACAAACCAGCTTGTTATTCAGCTTTTTCTAGCTTTTTCTAGCCTCCTTTTCATTACTGTCAACACAAAATGTTTAACGTATTCCTGATCGGGATCAGTCTCTTCTGAATCCTGCGAGGTCTCTCCAAGACCAGTCAGCTGGATGGATTGAGCTCCGCGAATCCAGCCAGAAAAGGAAGCGTTTGCTCTTTGAGAAAGCTAGGGCTTGTGAAAGCAAAGCTGCCTGTAGATGCAGCAGCCACACCTGTTAAAAACAAGGCTTTCGTGAACAGTAATCATGATGACAGCCAGAGTGGGTATGTTTGGAAAGCTGTTTGGCAAACATGAGTCCTAACTCGCAACCCCGTGCCTTCCAGGCACTGGAACGTTTATCACTGTAGTATAAGCAGTGAGTCCCTCTGCTGGGACAGCCTGCTGGTTCTGCCTGCCAGCTGCTAAGGGAGCGTTGGAAATGACAGAGCAGTGTTCTGCGAAACACACTTCCAAGGGGGGGCTAAGGCAGCTCAAGCTTCTTGCTGTGGTCTGTATGGTCCCATTCCTTGGAGGTTTCTGTAGGGATTGTTTGCTAATCGAACTAAACGGCAGTGTGAGCGGAGACACGTGCATCTTCTGTAACATCTGAGACTGCCAGAGAAAGACTTGTGCTATGCTTGTAGTGTTTTGTCTGCTGCTGGCTGCCTTGGAGATGCAGGCTGTTATTTTAATATTGTTGAAATGCAAGTGACTCATTTGACAGGCAGGTGAGTGAAGCACTGCCTGAACTCCCGGATTCCGCGTCCTGCTCTGGAGCGCAGCCTCTCCATGGCTCAGAAGGAATGCTTGCAGTCTGAGTCACCGCTCCATTTAGGTATGTTGCAAATGACATCTGATGCATTTCACTGCTGATGTTTTGTGGCATCCAGCCTTTCCTCTTTTATGCTTATCAACTGTTCTTAGCAATCGTTTATTCAAGTAAATGAAGTAGAGAACCTCCTGGTGAACCTCTGGGCAAAGTGGAGTTGTAAATGGTAATTCTTTACAGAGGCAACTCTGATCTTTAGATCACACAAAAAGAAGTTAAAATTGCAGAGACTTCAAAAGCTGGGGATCTGCAGCACCCCATTTCTGAACGCTTAGTTAAAACCGCAGAAGAAATGCTGGCTTCTGTACTACAGCTTAAAAGGTAATTCCTGCCACTTCAGAAAGAAATTATCCAAATCACATTAAGCCAAGGAAACCTAAAATCTCTCCATGGTCTTGAAAGGCAGTAGAAGCAGGAGAGAGATGACCAACAGTCAGCATGTTGGAGATCTTTGACTCAGCACAGCAGGTGCATTTCGGAGGGCCACACGTTTCTTCCCTCTTTTAGGCGTTAAAATACTACTTTTGTGTGTTATCCTAAAATCCTGGAAAACAAAACGTGGCCTTGTGGGGAAAACTGGCAGGACAGTCCTGCTGAACTCTAAGTTTCTGAGAGTCCTTCAGCCTCCCCTGAAGTCTCCTGGCAGTAAATAGCTGGTCTCTTACAGGCCTTGTTCTCCCTCATGCTTGTTTCTGAAGTTTCCCTCTTTTCCTGGCCCACAGGGCAGCGTTAGTGCAGCTGCGAGCTGGAGCGTCGCGTACCTCGGGGTCTGAACGTGCAGCTTCCAGCTCAGCTGCACAGGGCTCTGTCAGCGCTGCTAACACAGGTGTGCTTTGTGTTTTGCTCACAACAGGGACAATGAGAAGCTGTAGCCAAGTATTAGCTTGATTGTGGGGTATCTAAGGGCCGCATGCCTGTAAACTTACAGTTATCCCAGCAGGAAAAAAAAATGGTGCTCAGACCAAAGCCCTCCCAAATCTACATGTGCAGAGCATGCTTGAGCTGCTTATCTCTGTTCCACAGTTGGGAACCAAGCCCCAGTGGGATGAAACAACCCACCCAAGGCCTTGCAGGGCCTACAGAGGCACTAGGAATGAGTGAGTTCCTTTTTGCAAGTTTTCAGCCCCGTTTTAACAAGCTGTGACCAAATGCTGGTGTGTCACGAGGGCAGGGCAGGCTTATGGTTCTGGGAGCAGGGCTGCCTGCCGAGCTCCCTCCGCAGAGTTGCCTCTGAAAGTCCAGTCACCAAACTATGGAGCAGTTTAATTGGCTCTAGCTTCTCTAAAACAGTAGAAAACCATGCAGGGGTACCCTGCCTACGCTGTGGAGAGGGGGAAAGGTACTCTTTAGGTTGCTGCCAGGAGATTGAGGTAAAACTTAACCTAGCTCAGGCGCCCCACAGCAAACAAGTGTGTAATGTGACTTTGTCGGGAGCTCTAGAGCGCTCTGCTCAGTCGTTTCTAACTGCTGCGCACACTACAAGGCTAAAGCACTTCTGACAGCTTCTCTCCTCTCTGCTGCAGGGCTGCTGCCCATTTCTGCAGCACAGGTTCTTCTTATTGTTATCTTCTAGGTAAAAATAATTGTGTACTGGGGAAATATTTTCTTCTTCACCAAGAAAACTGTTTTAGTGAGTTTGCGTAATTTCCTGTATGATGTGTTGTAGCTTTGAGTTTATTCCAAATTGACCTCCAGCCTGAAATCTTTATGCTCTTTTATGGAGTCCCCTGCAGTATGAGAACATGTAGAAAAGGACAAAAGGTAGAGCGACCCTGATAATAATGTGAGGTGCCTTCTTCAAATGAGCTGCTGTCTGGCTGTGCATTTGCGATTCCTTCTGCTAAATTTGGGCTCTTTTGCTAAGGTCACTAGAGTGCTTAAATTTTCCTTGCTGTCACTTTGTACTTGGCCAAATGCCAGCCTCAGCACACGCGGCCATGAGCGTGCAGTAAATTGTTTGCGACAGACCTTACTTGACAGCAAGCCTCTTGGCGCTGGCTCGGGGAGTCTGGGGCTCTGCGAGCAGGTGCCCAGGCAGATGAGAGTGTTTGCATTTTGTGTGCGTGCTCCGCTCATGACGGGCGTTGGCGTGCAGCACCACACCGGGCCAGTCCCACGATTGCTGCCCAGGCATTGCTACCGGTAAGCGGCGGGCGCAGGACTCGCCACGCTCCTCACCCCACCGGGCGGGAGCTGCAGACTGCATGGTGGGGGAGGAGGGAGAGCCTGGAGAGGCCAGTTCCCTCCTTCCCGTACGGGACGAGTTGCACAGTGAGCCCAGGGCACCAGCCATGTCAGGCTCCCTCCCATTTCAAGGGGCTCTGAGCCAAGCCCTCGCTGAAGTGTGTTCCGTGCTTTCCTGCTTTGGAGCTCACTGTAAAGAAGAAAATAAGGCCAAGAGAAATGCAGCCCCCAAGTCCTCCGTGTGGGACCGAGGCCTTCCTTTAGCACATAGTCCAGAGGGGTGAGCTTCTGAACAGAGTTTTCCTGGAGGAAGAAAGTGGACAATGTTATTTCCTGAATCTTAAGCACACACACTCTTGTAGAATTTTACACAAGAGCAATGCTGTCCTGTCCGTGCTTCTCTGCTGGCAGCTTGTCTCACTGTCCGTTGCAATGTTACTTAGCGCCCTAAGTCGTGGCTGCAGTTAGTTGCCCAGCACTCTCTCATGGAAAAAAGGTGCACTTAAGTTTCTGCAAAGCAGAAAAGCCCCTCAGCAGGCCCCAGCGTTGTCCCTCCCTGGGGGGGCCGACAGTGGCCCCGCGGATGGTTTAGAAGGGCGCTGTGTAACAAGGGACACCGAGATGCAGGCTGGCAGTGTGCGTTCCCGGATTTGAGTTTTCGTGTGGACCCGCGTGCGTTCTCCCCCCCGTCTGCGGGGCAGCGCTGTGGATGTGTGGATGCCTCAGCTGCAGGAGCCCCGCGTGTCAGGGGGACCACCAGCCCCTGCGGGGAGAATCCAGCCCTCGCGGCAGGGCGAGGGGGTGCTGCGGAGGGTCCCCGGCAGCGCGTTCTTCCCTGGGCTTGCGTTGCGTTCAGCCGTCTCGGTTACAGCACCGGGCTTCAACAGCCTCCAAAGACGGGGTGACGACGCGCAGGGGCTCTTCCTGGGCTGGTGTCGGCTCCGTCTTTCCCCTTGTTCACGTCCCTGCCTGTAACCATCCAACTGTAGCAGAGTGGATTGCCAGATCAGGGTATTCTGATTTTTTTTTTATTGCATGTTCTTTTTCCCCGCTAATCTTCATCTCCATCTGGATGGAAACTGCTCGCCTTGATTCTTTATGCTCGTTAAAAGGTGCAAGTTCGTGCTTGTTGCACCACTGTTCATGTAAGAGTATGAAGCTGTGAAAGCTGGGATTTTAGTTAGGGTACTTGTAAACGCTTTAAAATCCTGTAAGCTTTTGAAAGAACACCAATAAACATCACCGTAATATAACTCTGACTCCGGAGAGGCTGAATTAAAAACCCTAGCGATGGAGATCCTGGGCGGGCGATGCCTCATCCCCTCCAGCAGCGCCTGGCCGCCGAGCAGGGGGCCGGGCCCGGCCCATCCTTCCCAGCCGCTGCGCTGCGCTCCCGCGGGGGCTCCGCGTAACGGACACCGGCTGCGGGAGACACGAGGGCCCGGCGGCGGGCCCGGGCTGCTGGGAAGGCTCCCGGGTACCGGGACGGAACCGACGCTTGGCCCTCGCGTGGCCGCCCCCGCCAGCCCGGGCGGAGGGGCGGAGGGGCGGCGGCCCCGGGCCCGCGGGGCTCCGCGCTGCCGCCGCTGGGGCGGCCCCGGCCCGGCCCGGCTCCGCGCGCCCGCCCCCTCCGGCCGCGCATGCGTGGCGGCGGCGGCGCGCGGCTCGGCGCGTCACCCGTCACGTGGGCGGGCTCGGCGCTCGGCCCGCCTGGCCGGCTCGGGGCTCGGCTGGCTCAGTCTGGCGCGAGCGGCCGAGGGGCCCGGAGCGGCGCGGCGGGAGCGCGGCGGGGGCGCTCGGGCCCGGGCGGCGGCGCGGGGCGGCGGGGGCCCGGCGGGCCCGGCCGGGCCGTGAGGGCGCGGCGGAGCCTGGCGGCGGCGGCGGCGGAGCGGCCTGGGGGCTCCCCCCGGCGTGCGCGGGCCGAGCGGGCCGGGCCGGCGGCCGCGGCGGGGCTATGATGCGCCCGCTGCGGGGCTCCGCACCCCCGTGTGTCCCCCAGGCAGGTCCGGCCCGCGGCTGAGAACCCCCCACCGGCGGTGAGTGCGGGCGGGCCGGCCCCGCCGGCGGCGGGGCGCGGGGAGGGCCGGCGCGGCCCGGCGGGCTCGGGAAGCCTCGGTGCCCGCGCGGCGGAGGCCCGGCCCTCCCCCGCCCCCCCGCTCGGAGCGGGACGCGGCGGGGCGGCGCCGCGGGCTTCCTCCGCGCCGGGGCAGGGAGCGGCTGTGCCGGCCGCCCGCCGCGGGGCCTGGCCTGCCCAGCGCCGGGCCGGGCGAGCAGGCGGGCGGCGCGTTCCTGCCGCCGTCCTCCGGTCGCGGCGTGTCCGACCGCGCGGCGGGCGCTGCCCCCGGTGCGCTCCGCCGGAGCGGCCCCGGTCGGGAGTTTGGCTGGCCTGTGCTGGACCTGCCGGAGGCTCCGTTTTACCGTGAAGGGGGAGCAGGTCTGGGGCGGGAGCGAGACTGATCCTAATTTTCTCAGCATCTTCCCGCCTCCGCGCTGTTGCCGTTCTTCAGTGCTGTTTTCCCACCTTGTGCAGGCATTTCTTTAGCCTTTAGAAAGCTCGATGAAGAGTTGTCTGCTTCTTGTACTGTAGGCAGTGAGGTAAAATGCAGTAATCCCACCGGAGAGCCTCGCTCTGTGATGCCTTTGGGATCAGCAGTTGGGAGGGTTGCCTTCCTAGGTGGTAGGCACCGTATGGTGCTTAGAAAAATACTTGTCATTCCTTCTTGTGCGGATGGAGGATCTCAGTCCATCACAACCTTCTGCTGCTAAGCAGCCCTAATGAGTTCTCCTCTCCTTTTTCAGGTATGGCCTCACAGCTGCAGGTGTTTTCCCCTCCGTCAGTATCCTCGAGTGCCTTCTGCAGTGCCAAGAAACTGAAAGTGGAGCCCTCTGTCTGGGATGTTTCAGGACAGAGCAGTAGTGACAAGTATTATACCCACAGCAAAAACCTCCCAGCAGCTCAAGGGCAAGCAAGCTCCTCTCATCAGGTAGCCAATTTCAGCATCCCTTCTTACGATCAGAACCTCCTTCTCCCTGCTCCTTCAGTTGAGCACATTGTGGTTACAGCAGCCGACAGCACAGGCAGCAGTGCAACGGCGTCCTTCCAGAACAGCCAAACCCTAACGCATAGGAGCAACGTTTCTTTACTGGAACCGTACCAAAAATGTGGATTAAAAAGGAAAAGTGAAGAGGTCGACAGCAACGGTAGTGTGCAGATAATTGAGGAACATCCACCTCTCATGCTGCAAAACAGACCTGCGGTGGGTGCTGTGGCCACAACCACCACAGTAACCACCAAAAGCAGCAGTTCCAGTGGTGAGGGAGATTATCAGCTGGTCCAGCATGAGATCCTGTGCTCTATGACAAACAGCTACGAGGTCTTGGAATTCCTGGGCCGAGGGACGTTTGGGCAGGTGGCGAAATGCTGGAAACGTAGCACGAAGGAGATTGTAGCCATCAAAATCCTGAAGAACCATCCTTCCTATGCTAGGCAGGGCCAGATAGAGGTGAGCATCCTCTCCCGCTTGAGCAGCGAGAATGCTGATGAATATAACTTTGTTCGCTCCTATGAGTGCTTTCAACACAAGAATCATACATGCCTTGTATTTGAGATGCTAGAACAAAACTTATATGATTTCTTAAAGCAAAATAAGTTCAGTCCATTGCCCCTGAAATACATCCGGCCAATTCTGCAGCAAGTGGCTACTGCCTTGATGAAGTTGAAGAGCTTGGGTCTGATCCATGCCGATTTGAAACCAGAAAACATCATGTTGGTGGATCCTGCGCGCCAGCCCTACAGAGTGAAGGTGATAGACTTTGGTTCGGCCAGCCACGTCTCTAAAGCGGTGTGCTCCACTTATCTGCAGTCGCGCTATTACAGGTAGGTCCTGACACAGTGCTCGCTTTCACACGCGGCGCGAGCAAGGTAAAGCTGATCCCGGTGGGGTGCCAGGGGTTTGCTTCTACAGATACTTACCTCTTCTGCCATCAGGTCTAATCCCAGTTGAGGGGGAGGAGGAAACGATCAGCCTATCCACAGTTCTGCATGTTTCCTGGAGATTTCTTCTGAAATTTGTGTGTAAATAAGTAGAAGTGCTGCTTTGCAAGTGTGACATAGTATGCTACCCAGTGCCTTCCCTTCACTACAGGTTAGTGCAGGAAGTTGATTTCACGCCAGTTTGTGGCGATGTGTGAAGTGGCAAACTGGGGAAGCAGTACGCTACCAGTAAGTAGGGCGTTTTGCGTTGTTTGCCGTGATCTGAAACTAGTCCACTGACCATGGTCATTTAGAAGGGACAGAAGTCAAAGAGGTGCCAGTTTCTTTTTATTCTGTTTCCTCTGGTTCCATCTTTGTCTGAACCCACTTGATGAGCACATGACTTCCTGTGTCAACTCTTGATAAGTCACGCTTTTGTGAGACCTGTAACTCTTATAAAACTCTGCCTCCCTTAGCAAAATGTAGTAAAAATAAACTATGGGCAAAAAAGTTAAAACTCAGAAACTGTGTGGCTAAAGCAAGCTGTGCTTTTTCTTTCAGTTATTCCTCAGCTTTGTTCTGACAATATTGTGTATTTCAATATAAGTAGCAGTAGACATAAATGGACACAGAAGTAACTTCTGGCATCAAAGGGGCCTGAAAAAGTCTGTGCTGTGTTGTCAGGGTTGCTTTCAGTGGAATGTGAGCTCACTTGACGCAAAACTTCACTAATATCTGGTCCTTCCAGCTGGGACAGACAGAGGACTCTAGACACTCCACCCCACCCTGTGTCTCTGCCCTGTTTGATGTCTTTCCTGGCGTCCTAGCTTCGGTTTAAAGCCCTAGCTTGTTGTAGGCTTCTGTTCGTTCCTCGTACTCCCTGTATCCTTGCCCTCTTTGTTTTGTTTTTGTTTGTTTGTTTTTTTTTCTCCCTCTAACACCAAATGCCAGCTTTCTGTGCTGTTTCTTTCATGTGATACAGACTTGTCTTAATCCATTCCTCATGATCTTCACCCAGCTTGTTGGCACCAATCTTTCCAATTCTAAACTATTGATTGTTATTTTTTGTAACACAGTTGTCTTCTTCTGTGCGCCATAGCTCTGTTAAAACGCTCGCTGTCTGAAATGCATCATCGATTTTGTTGTTGCTGCGCTGAAAGAGGTGACCATTGATCAAGAATCTGCTCTATCTGTCTAGCAACACATGTGAGCAAAGCAGTTTGGGGAGGCATATGGTGCTTTCCAGTTTCTGATATCGCAGACCCCAGATTTGACTGAGGCAGAAGCGCAAGGGATGATAAGTATCTTGAAGGCGCTGCTGGGAAGGAGGCTGGCTGCTTCGTCGTTGTGTGCAGCGCTGAGCTCCAGGCCGCTTCCCTCTCCTTGACAAGGGGGGGTGGACGCTGCCAGGAAGGCAAATAACCTGAGATTAGATGGCGTTGAAGACTGTCCACCTGACTGAAGTTAAGAATGCTGTGATGTGGAAATCTAATATTTAGGGGTGTGTAATTAGCTTAATGGTGATGATTACTACAATCCATAATCTAGGAATTTATGGAGATGATGTAGAAATCAGCTTATTGTGGGAGAACTGGATTGCTTTAACCATATTCACATAAAACTAGTATTCAGATGAGTTCCAGGTTGGAAACTTTTAATACTGTGTTTGCTTTTTTGTCAGCTGTTAAAAATAACCTTCTCATCCTGTATTCCCTCTTTTTTGTTTTTAATATCTGTTACTGGCGCTTGGTAACCTCTGTCTGTCGTGGAGACATCCAAACCAGCCAGGCTCAGGTACTGCAAGGTGAACTGTCTGATATATATATACCCTGAGGGAAAAAACCCTTCCTTTGTTAATTATACTCAGTGCTGCTGGAGGTCATCTTGTCCAGCAGCCCTGCTCACTCCGGGTTCTGGCTGTGCTTCTGGCAGGTGGACGGCATGCATCGGTCTCGATGGCGCTGCTGGAGCCGTGCTTCAGCTGGGATGTAGAACTGGGTTTGTCAGGGCGAGAACGCGAAGGCTGGGGCAGGTTTGCGCTCCCGACGGGCGCTGCTGGAGCCTCTGCAGTGTGACTCCAGCCAAGAAGGGCAGTTGCACTGCTGTTGTATGAGTGTGAGTAGAAGTGCCCGGGAAGAATTCTTTGGCTCCGAAGCCAGACGTGGACTAGGAGTAGACCAGCTCTGGCAGTCGTACTTCTGTCCAGTGAGAAGTTTCTGTGGCAGTCCTGAGGTCTGTTAGCAGTAATTCCTGACCTGAAAACCAGAATATATGCTTGTTACATCAGGTGCGGAAGGGTATGGATGCTTTTGCTCTCCTTGGGGAGGATAAACAGTAGAAGGAAGCAGACAGCTCGCAGAAATGAAAAATCTTTGGGAAGATTGACCTCCCTGCTGTTCAGAGAGCGAGGTTCACTCGTGTCCTGTGTTATATGGAAGCACAGCCATCGTGTGAGTCGTGCTCGGATCCCTGCCTCCTGATGTTTCCTGTGGGTCAGCGCAGCCTAGCAAACTGAAGATACTGGGCTGAAGGACTGAACGATTTGGGCCTGGAGAAAGGGCACTGAGTGTTGAGGGAGCTTGCAGGGTGCAGTAGCGTCTATTTCTTACCCCTGCTTTGGGCTACGTGACCTACTTCTGTCCCAGTCATGTTGGCCTGGGAAGCAGCAGTGCATGCTGCCAAATCTGACTCTGCTTGCTAAACCAACTCCGAGAGGTGATCACGTTGTTCGCTGCATTGCTAGCTGCAGTTGTACAAGCTTCATATTACCATCATTCTTCACAAGACAGGGCTGAAGACCCATGTGTAAACATGGTGTGTTTTGAAATGCTGAAAGTAAGTCTTGGATTTTTCCACTACTGCTGTGAATCCTCTCTCTTCTGAGAGTGCCTGAGTGTATTTGCCAACTTGGGAAGTCAGAGTTTGGCAAGCATCTATGCAAAGAATGAATGTTGTTGATTTCTATTTCAAAGAGCTTAAGATCGTAAAATCACTTTAATGTCTGGCAGCCCAGCTATAAAAGTGACCTCTGCCTGGTGTCCCGTTTCAGCTGACATCTCGTAAGGCCCTTTACACCATTGTAGTGGGGGATGAGGGAGATTATGATTTACCAGCTCGGTCTTGCAGTCAAAATGAGATCAAGTGGCTTGTGAGAAGTTCATTTATTTAGTTTTAGCGAATAAATTCATAGAGTTCAACTTGCTATCATCTGATATTGAGTTTTCAGAATATGTAAGTCTATTCCAGCGTGTAAAGACTAACAAACTGTCACATCCAGCCTTTGTTGCTACTAATCTCTCTTTCTGTTGGAATTGGTGAGATTACGTTTTTTTAATGCACTTGTGAATGATTAGCATGCTTTGCTTTTTAGTTTGTTTGCCAGTCCAAACCAAGGAAACTTATGCATGCAGCTTTCCTTATGGGACAGGTTTGGGTCCTCTCTGAATTGGAAATTCCTGCCAAAGTGGGATAATCAAGAGGATCAATACAGTTTTTTGATGATGACTAGTAGACTAATGAAAATCCTGAGTGCATCATACTCGCTCTGTTTGTGAAGATCAAAGTACTACAGAAAGGGATTCCTCTTGTTTGCACCTGTTAGCCTGTAGAAAGTTAGATCTGTTCTAGCACAGTTCTTCAAAATATGAATGTTTAACAGAACACTCAACGTTCAAATGTCAGATACTTATCGTATTTGCATAATCATTCTATGTTTTCGCATATGAGAAACCATTCCAAAGTCAACGACTGCCGGGGACTGACGAATAAGAAGGCAGCAACAGATCAGTGTCAGCTGAGCAAGTGTCAGAGTGTCTTAGCTGAAATGATCTATTATTCTGGTCACAAAAGGTATATCATGGCTCTGGTTTTGAGGGACTCAGGCTTACAGAAGAACCTCCTTGCTTTAAAGCTGAACGACAGAGAATAGGTATGGCCTCCCTGCAGCAAACAGCTGGTTCGGTTATCTGCCTTTTTTTGTAGATCTCGTGCTGTCTCAGCGGCACTGTGCCTGCGCAACTGGGACGGGCGCATTTGTTTTGGAGACTGGCTAATGGTAATTGCGTAGTCACCTAAAACACAGGCTGTATCTGTGTCACCACAGCACGAAGGGTGATTAATTGGAGAGTCACTTTGTCCTACGTACAAACACTTGGGAGGTACGTTCAGGTTGAACAGTTGAGGAAGGTGTCAGATCTATTGACACCTGTGTTTTAGAATTCTGTAGAAGGATCAGAACTCCTTTCAGAGCCTTTTTTAATAACAGAAATATCCACACTGTAACACAAAAAATGTCACGCAAGCCCTGGGGCATGCTACCTGAGTCACGACCAGAAAATAGATACCCTGGAGTTTAGGACTTTTCTGTCTTCCTCTGCGCTTGTGTTAGTTATGCGTGAAGAAGATCAAGGTTTTCGTGTTTCCTGTACTTTCCAGAGTAAATTCCCACACCACTTCACATGGTTTCTGCAGCACTTGGGTTTTATGCTGTATGCAAATGTATGACCAGAATTTAGCCTGACAGAAGGGCATTGGTCTGTTTCAGAACTGTGTGTAAGTGAAGAGCTGTACTAAAACATCCTTTTTTGTTATGAGTCAGTTCCAGACAGAAATCTCCCTGAAATTCCACCCTGTTGCAGAAGCAAGCCTTGCCTGGAGTTTGAGTTTTTTTTCATCACCTTCTCGTAAAGGCTAGGCCAGACAGGTAAATTTTGCATTAGGTGTGGTTCAGTGCACAGAAACCTGTAACACAACCTTGCAAAGCAGTCACAATCTCCAGCTGTGTTCTCTCCGTCCATTTTAAACTCGAAACTCTCCAAACAAACCCTGTGTGAAAGCCCACTGATAGAAACTGAGCAACTCTCTGAAGAGCTTTTCCTGGCTCTGCAGATACTGTTCTTTTCCACAAGAAAACAGGCAGCCTTCTGCAGCTGGTTACCTGAGATCTTGAGACCTTCTTTTGAGAAAAGTGTGAGCACTGCTTGCTGTAACTTTTCTCCCCAGTTCTGTTAGGATAGGTTGTGTGCTGTCTCGGGGATGCTTCACACCGTACATACTGTCAAGTGTAATTGAACTGGTTATTGAGGGAGGAACTCCGTATCACAGTTGCATAAAGCCACCTAGGAGCTGGAGGGCACCACGGCAATATAACAAATCCAGCCGTGCCACAAAATGATGAAAAGGTTGGATCTGTTAGGCCACTTGAGGAAACATCTGCTTTGAAGTGAATCACTTAGTTTCACACAGATTTACTTTTGCGAGGAGGAGAGGAGGAGGAGGGTCATCCAGAGCGATTTATAGGAAAGAACTGCATGCTTTCAGATTTTACTTTTATTATTATTATTATTATTATTGTTATTATTATTATTATTATTATTTTTCTTCTCCCTCTGAACAGGGCTCCTGAAATCATACTGGGTTTGCCGTTCTGTGAAGCTATTGACATGTGGTCACTGGGCTGTGTGATAGCTGAGCTGTTTCTAGGCTGGCCTCTGTATCCAGGAGCATCTGAGTATGATCAGGTGAGAGTGCGTGGCGGATGTGTAGATGTTCAAATGAAATCACAGTGATCTGTGTCTGGACCCTCTGAACCCAATGTGTCAAATTCATCCAGTACAGATCGCTGTTGCCTGTCGCCTTAAGTTCATTTTCTCTCTGTGGTGTTCCCGTTGCCTGCCTGTCTCTATTGTACAGGAGAGCATGGAGTTCTGTGTGTTTTAACTTGAGCTGAACGTCATCCAATATAGAGAGTCAATTTATGGTTAACCCCCTGGCTTCCAAAGCCCAAAGCTTTTGAAATACTTTCCTGTCAAAGCAGAAGTGAGGTGTGTATCCTGACTTGAAACGCCCTCTGTAATTTCACCATGAGGGCGGTTTTTCCGTGTGGAGACAGAGCAAGCCTATCATTCCTGTTCTGTTAGTACCTACAGCAGCCCTCATTTTGAAGGCAAAGTGTGGGCCCCAAGCTCTCCTGAAATACAGGGGCAAGAGTCTAAAAAGGCGTCTTGAACTAATTAGTTCTTTCCATGGATAATTAACATTACTACCTGGGCTGGTCAGTTGCCTATAAAAGGACAAAAAGTCTTACGAGAGGTTTTTTGAGGGTAACTTTTCCACTGTGGTTTTTATGGTGGTATCTTGTTACAATGCTTGGTATACTTTTCCTTATGTGATAAAATACATGAAAATTACTAAGTTTGAAAGCTGACTTGTGTTATGTCTTCCCAGCGATGTAAATTTCCAAAGGAAACACAGTGGTACCTTAATGAAAATAACTGAGGTACAGCGTGGTGGTTTCCTTGCACACGGAGCTTTGTGTGATTCTGAGAACCTTATCTAGTCATGTGGGTGGGCGGGGAGGAGGTGCTTTTTCCATTGCTTAGCAGACAGGATTTTGCAGTCCTTTGTGAGGCAGCATGAGGGGTGACTTCAAGTGGTTGATTTTGATATCTGAATTGCTTTTCAAAAGTAAGGACGATGTGTTTTCATGTTTTCTGAGATTCTGCAGCAGCAAGTAAAAGCTCAGGCAGAACTTGAGAGAGGACCTGAGAGCAACCTGATCTAGTCAGGGATGTCCCTGCTTCTTACAGGGGGGTTGGACTAGATGACCTTTGAAGGTCCCTTCCAACCCTAACCATTCTATGATTCTATGATTCTATGATTCTATGACCTCTCCAGGAATGAGTTCGTGGATTGGGATGGGATTTACAATTAATTTTTAAACACCCTTTGGCTGTAAAGCAAAAGTTAGTATCTCATAAAAATAGCAGAACTCTTAGCTGAACTATTGTGTAGATACAAAAAATATTAAGCTGTAGACACTTCAGATCCACACTGGCATAAATGAGAAGTGAGTCAATAAATTTGTGCGGGTCACAAACTGTAACGGTGGGTGAAGTGCCCTGCAAGGTGCTGCTGTTTTGGCACGGCAGAATAGCAGGAGTTTTGCAAGTAAGAAATGAGACATGCTAAAGGACTTATGATTGGTAATTCAAACAAAGCCGAATTACCGTAACACTGTTTCCTTCCTCATTTTATAAATTAGACTTATTGGGTTTTTTTCTGAATCTTTTAAATAGACTCCTTTGAGGGGAGAGTCATGACAAAGGTGGTGTCACGTTTCTCACTGCGCATCTTGAGAGCAAATAGCGTTAGCAATTGGACAAGATTTGGAATATTTTAAAAAGCTTGCTATTGTGGTTTTTTGTAGCTTGCTATTCTCTTTCCTTTTGAGCATAACTTTTGATTTCTTAGATCTTTCCCAATGTCTTACTGATACCACCACAAGTATTCAGGTGCATTTTCCAAATTGTGAGCCTTTTTTTGGTTTGTTTTTTTTTTGTTTGTTTGTTTTTTTGTTACATGTAAAGTATATTAAATGTTTTTGAGGATGTAGGAATCTGATTGTACTAGAGGTTTGGTCTTGCTTTCTTGGTCAGTGAAAGCTTCGCCATGACTTTATTCTCAGTTGTGTACCTAGAGTATATGTAGCCAGTCACAACTATGTTGCTTGGATACTTATGCCTTTAATTATATATCCATACATGATAACTTCTGTGGTACTTTTCTCTCAAAATGTATACTTATTACATTGCTGATGTTAAAGACTATTGGCATTACTTCATCCATGTCACAAAAGCTTATAGTCTACCCACGTATACTTGGGCAAAAAATATTTCTATAAAATAAGAAAAATGTATTTCAAACCTAAAATTTCCGTAGATAAGAGATTGAAAAAAGTTAAGTGTCCTTATAGATACTTGAGCTAGTCCCTTTACCTTTGCAGTTTGCAGTTTCCGAATCCGGGCATTCATTATTTACAGTTTATTTCCTATCCACTGTGAACAAACCTGGCTGATAATTACTCCATTAGCTGTGAGTTTTTTGTATTGGGAGTCCTCATTCTTTTAATTTTCTTTCCCAGATTCGCTATATTTCACAAACTCAAGGCCTTCCAGCAGAGTATCTTCTCAGCGCGGGAACGAAAACAAGCAGGTTTTTTAACAGAGATCCAAATTTGGGATACCCACTGTGGAGGCTGAAGGTTTGTCTGTCTCTTTAATTTCCAATGCTGTTTTGTTCATTGAGGACTTGATATAAATTCACAGTTAGTTTTAGTGTGCTGTGAAAGCACTCAGAGTGCAGACTGGATTTGAAATGCCATTCAAATATAGCTGATTTGTGTATTTCATTTCAGAAACTGTACAGACCTCCCGGTACTCATCTGACAATCGCAGCTGTGCGTGATAGTACCAGCACAGAGTGGGTGTTAACGTAGTTGAGATAATGGGTACTTATTATGGCCTGCTCACGCTTGGTGAAGTATGTCATCTTGTTGTCATCTCCTGACAACACAAAGAGTAAAACAGAGTATTTGATGGCGGTGTTTGTTAGTTTAACAGAAATCTGGTTGTGTATTGGCAGAGGACAGGAGAGAATCACATGTACACTTAATTTACCTTTAAAGCTGAGCAGCAAAAGGAAGGAGATTTTGCCTTTCTTCTTCTTTGTAAAGAGGGTTTAAAAATATTCATAGCCTCTTCTCTTCCTAATTCAGAAACCTTCAGTTCTTCTGACAGAGCCTTGAAATGAAGTCATTCTGTTGCTAGTTCAGTTTCACAATGAATGATCTTTCCAGCTGAAGAAATGAGAACCCATGGCTGTTCTGGTTTGGTCTGACATGTGATTCGTCTCAAAGCAGGCAAAAGATCACCTGGCTCGGCTCTTTTCTTGCTGCTTTTTCTTTATCAGTATGAAATATCTCAGTTTATATTAACAAATGCTTTATTTTATAGACCCCAGAAGAACATGAGTTGGAGACAGGAATAAAATCAAAAGAAGCTCGGAAATATATATTCAACTGTTTGGATGATATGGCGCAGGTGTGTGGAGATCTCGTAACACACAGATAACTAGCACGTTAATTGCATACGTTATTGGGATCTCTGGAAGTGAGGCTCCTGTGCTGGAGTGGAGCACTCCTCTTCCACATCCTGTTGAGAATGCTGATTTAGGTTTGCCATGTGCCAATTTGCATCAGAAATCACTGTATTAAAGACTATCAAAATGTTAATTATGAAGCTGTTAGAAATTTCTCGTTTTTCCTTGGGCCTGGTCGGGTAGATGCAACAAGTGTGCGTAGCCTGTTATCCCTAGGAGTAGTCAAGCAGCAGGAAAGCTAAGCGTCTCCAGATGTGGTTGTAGGATTAGACCTCTTATTGGACTTTGGAAGTGCTGACAGGAACTACAGATCGTTCTATTTTTTTTTATTCTATTTTCAGAGGTAAAATGAAGGAATATCTGAGTGGTTTTAATATCATGAGGACTTGAATCTTAAATATGTTAGTCTCAATTTTCTATTGCTTTTGTAGCTGTTATTATCACTTTACATCTGTACAGAGAATGTAGAATCTTGCCATTCTGAATTGCTAGCCCCTTATAGCCCCACACAAAAATTGAGCGCAAATCACCAGGCGGTGGAGAATGAAGCCTGGCTGATATCTGTTGAACAGACCAACTTCCTGTTGGGATGAGAATTCCATGTGTGTTTGACTTCCTTTTATAGAGTGAGCAAGGGAGAGATGATGTGTTAGTGCTGTAGGACCTAAAATTAAGCTAAGAGACAGAAATGCTTAATAAATATTTCTGTGTTGTGAAATTACTGAATTGCTAGGTAGCAACTAATTTGGTGTTTGTGTGAACTACTTCGTTTTATTTTCAAGGTGAATATGTCTACTGACTTAGAAGGGACTGACATGTTGGCGGAGAAGGCTGACCGAAGGGAATATATTGATTTGTTGAAGAAAATGTTGACAATTGATGCAGATAAGAGAATTACTCCACTGAAGACTTTGAACCATCCATTTGTTACAATGACACATCTCCTGGATTTCCCACACAGTAATCAGTAGGCTTCCTTAGATTTCTTGTTTTGTTTCTGGAGGACTTACTGGAAACACAGAACAGCACTTTTTTGCTTTCTGTCAATGCTGTTTTCTGCAGTTTCTAGCTGATCTGAAAATAGCAATGGCATATGTAAGGAGTGGAATGTTCATAAACTTGCTTTTAATGATTTAGAACATTCTTTTTTGTTTGTTTGTTTTAAAAAAAAAGAACCTAAGCCTAAAGGCACATGCATAAAGTCGGGAACCTGTCGTATCTCTGTTGTGCTGTTTTTACATATCTGATATTTTCCTTCTGTCATTCTGTTTCAGTGTGAAGTCTTGCTTTCAGAATATGGAGATCTGCAAGCGAAGAGTTAATATGTATGATACAGTGAATCAGATTAAGAGCCCATTCACGACTCATGTTGCTCCTAATACAAGCACAAACCTGACAATGAGCTTTAACAACCAGCTCAATACAGTACACAATCAGGTATAGCATCTTTTAGTTCATTTATACCAATCAAAGAAATGGACTAGTCTAATTTCGTGCATTCAGCCCAAATTTTGTTCTGCAAAATGCTATATTTAAATTGCTCTCCATAATTTGTAGTCGTCTTGGAATTTATTTTTCCAAAACTCAGGCCAAGGCAGTCTCTCTGCTCCACCTAATCACATTTGCCTGTCAGTTCAGCAACATAAGTGAAGTTGGTGCAATTCATGTTTTTTCTCCTATGTTGTCTTATGCCTTTTACCTGAACCCTTTTCCTGGTGCTTCCTTCATAGTATGTACTGATGATTCCTGTTGTTTGTTTTATAACAAGTACGAGTGAAAGTGACTTTTTAAAATTCTTTTCCCCTCCAGGCCAGTGTATTGGCTTCCAATTCTACTGCTGCTGCTACCCTTTCCCTGGCAAACTCGGACGTCTCACTGCTAAATTACCAGTCTGCTCTGTATCCATCATCTGCAGCGCCAGTTGCAGGAGTGGCCCAACAGAGCGTTTCCTTGCAACCTGGAACCACCCAGATCTGCACACAGACTGACCCATTCCAGCAGACGTTCATTGTTTGTCCCCCTGCTTTTCAAAGTAAGCAGAAAAACCCTTTGTGTGGTACTGTGGTTTCAGTCTGTAGAAATGAGAAGTTGTAATTTGCACTAAACTGAGAAAGTACGTGCACCACTCTGTGCGTGTCACATTGTGCTCTTGCGTCAGATGTCGGTGCAGAATCAGGTCAGATGTGTGTAGACAATTTGGTTCTCTTCCAGGTCACGCTTGAACAGGTGACAGTGTCTTCCCTGCCTAGCTTGCAGTCTTCATCTGGTTGCTCAACCAGTTTTTCTCCCCAAACCGAACACAACAGCATTCCACAGAAAGCAGGGAACAGAGGAGCCAGGCCTAACTGAAAATGAGAAAGTGGTGTGCTATGTTTTGTGTGTCAGAGTGAATATCTGGTCCTTGAGTCTCTGTTCACACACACTGATGCAGCTGCGTAGTTTGCTAGCAACAAATTGTCACAGACTGCAAACAAGTGAGGCTGGCGCAAGCGCAGCTCTGTTAATCCTGACAGTTCTCTGTGCTTATATCTGGATTGTGTCAGTATGGAGGGTTGTACGTGAAATGGGCACTGAACTGTAAGGTTTGAACTCTGATCTTCCTCTCAAGCGACACAGAATTAGATGTGTCTGTTATCTGTGTTTCTGGAAACGGGACTGTGAGCTTTAACAGCAGCAAGCCTTTGAGGACTGGTTGTCCATCATTGCCCTTTGGCGTGCTGGGGCTGCAGAAGTTTGTACTTCAGCTGGTGTTTATTAGTGTGCTTTTGTCAAAGGGAACGGCTTTTCTTTCTCTTCATCCGACCCCGTGTTCTGCCCTTACCTGGTAGGAGTTTGATTTTGGAAAGAAACCTAGAGAGTAGTAAAGCAGCTTAGTGGTGATGTATTCTTGTACTCCACAGCCGGACTTCAGGCAACAACAAAGCATTCTGCGTTCCCAGTAAGGATGGAGAATGCTGTCCCGATTGTACCACAGGCACCTGCAGCACAGCCACTGCAGATCCAGTCTGGAGTTCTCACACAGGTAAAAAGAAAAAACCAGAAACCCGATAGTTAACTGCAATTCCTGCCACCGCCCAGGAGAAGGTGACCTCCCCTCTGGTGCTAGGGTGAATGCCGGGGGTTCTCAGAACGCTCTGAAGGGTTAAATGCAGATCACTTCTAAGATGGTGTTTTCTTGTTTTCTTTTATTTTTCTGGAACATTCAAAGTCTGAACTATTTTACATCATGTGCCTCCCTGGTTTTAGGAGTTTGATTTAATAATGGGAATAAATATGTAGTTTTCAGCTGCTGAGAACAGGCTGTCTTTTTTCACAGGTGTGCACTGCCTTATAGGTGGTGGTGTACGTTTCTGCCTACGTACACTTTACAAATGTGGCAGAAAATTTTAGAATAAATCATTTCTGTGCGAAGCAAGAACCCAGTAAACCCGGCAATGCAGATTACTTATATTGAAATTTCATCTTTAAATCAATGAAATTATTTCTGATTCCTTCGCAATTAGTTACATTGTTAGTGTGAACTCGTGTAGCGATGACATACCTATTTCTGTTGTTTGCAGTTTAAACAATATGTGATGACAAAATTTACAAATAATTCTAAAAATGATATTGTAAACATTAGTAATGTGTCATAAATAGAACAATTTTTATTTCCAAAAAGTAACGTTTTAATATATAGCAAGTGTCCAGTGATTCACAGGCTTTGTTCACTGAAAAATTGTAATTGCCTTTATAATTAAGTGCACTTTTATTATTTGCATAGTTTTAGTTTCTGCTGACATTAACACGTACTTTATTAGTTTTACTTTCCAGGCAGGATGTTGTACTTACTGACCTACTCGTAGAGCAGTCGTTTTTAGATTGTGCAGTCCAAATACTTTTGGTGGCATCCTGTGATCTCTGGTTTGTTCAGCATAATTATACAGGTGACGGTATCCAAAAAGCAGAATATCCTTGAAGGAAGCCCACCTGAATTCAAACGCTGCTTTTAGTGAGAGGGCAAATCGTACACCAAGAACATCGTTTTAATTAGACATGTGTTGGACTAATATGTGTCTGGGTAGTTTCATCACAGATGACTTTGCTCTTTCACGATACAAAAGACCTACCGTGCCTTCTATGAAATCCGTTACTTTATCTTTTTCCCAGAGGACTGTATGTGAATTTGGAGGTACGATAGTACGTGCTGTGTCCTGCTAGGGGTGCTGTGTTATGGCTTAGTGCAGCGTACGTAGCGTAACTTGCTCTCTGGGACTCAGTAAAGTATCAATAGCTGAACACTGTCTTGTTTTTACCTTTTAACTATGTCATCAGAGAGGTCCTGTTCCTTGTGTTCCCTTCAGGGAACTGCTTAGCGGAACGTCCCCAGAGGGTCTGGGTGTTGGTTTCACTGTGTCCATTACAATTCTGGAGTCTGCTCAAGAACCGTAGAATGCCAGTGAGGTGAAACCTTTTCTGGCCCTATTGCTGAACCCACTTGTCCTGCCTCAGTACGTGTGTTTCACTCACTGCCTGATCTACATTTCAGGGAAGCTGTACACCACTAATGGTAGCAACTCTTCATCCTCAAGTAGCCACCATCACGCCGCAGTATGCGGTCCCCTTTACCCTGAACTGCGCAGCCGGCCGGCCAGCGCTAGTAGAACAGACGGCTGCAGTACTGGTAATTGCCTCCCTTGATTGTGTTCACTAACTGAGTTTTTGTTTTAACTTAGACTTGCAGAGGGCATGGAAGCATGTGCCATCTTGTGGCTGTGTTCTTGCTACATCTTAATGTCTTGTTGTTTTCCTCCCCAACATCGCTGAAGCACTGTCTGACTCTGACGTTTAGTGTGGCTCTGTAAAGAATCCAGATCCATTGACCATTACTTTTTACCAGCTTAGTATTACAAAGCTCTTCTAAGCTATACTATAGAAGAGTTATAATCGTTCTTTTTCTTCGCTTACTATCCTATCTCTGCCTTTTGATTGTTGAATACGAAGGAATCAGTCTTTAGCTTGACTCTGCTACAGGTACCTGGATGGCCAGAATTTGAGCTACTTGGCAAGTTAGCTACGATTTTGTTTTGAACACGTGTAAAGCTGCTTTGCATGTAGAAATGTTTCAGGTCGTTAAGCTCAGGCTAAAATCTCTAATGGTAGCAAATTCTTTAATGTATTGCTTTAGCAGTTGATTTCTCTTAACCTCTGTTGAACATTGACAATAATTTTCTGGCCTTTTGTTATTTATAGCCAATCACAGGTAGCTTGCTTCATCCAGATAAAGATACCGTTCCTCACAGATACTTTCAGTTCGTATGTATTTCTTGGTTGAAGTTAAAGGTGAGCTCTGGTACCCAGAACGGCAATAGCTAGCTTTTAGGCTATTTGGAAGATTTTTATTTTTTTTTTAAATGATGGGGGGAAGGGAATAAGCACACCTGTAAGAAGTGTATGTTTTCAAAATTATCCTCTCCTGTATTCACTTGGCACCTGCAGCAGAACAACTTTGCAAGTGCCACAGATCAGTCATTATAAAACTCCAGAATCAGATCAGTGAAGCTTATGAAAACGTTGCAGTGCACTTAAGTGCTGCTATGCTCACATGTCTTTCTAAGCACATTCCATTCTGTGAACCATGTTGTTTCTTGTGGCTTTAAAGTGGTAGTTTGAGTGTCGTTTTCTTCCAAGGGGGAGACCTCTGCTGAAGGGGAATTTGCTCAAGCCATGCCCACTCTCTGGAGCTCTTCTGAACAGAGTGACCTGATCCCTGTTTCTGAGGACGGGAGGCAGGAGAGTGGGGTTCTCCTGGATCCCAGCTCTGAGCTGAACAGACCCAGGGCTGTATCTCCTTTCCTCCTCTTGAATTTTGATTGCTGAAAGGCTGTAATCTAGGCTCTGAAAACAGCAAGGGGTGACTGTAGCAGAGCTTGGGACACAAGTGAGTTGTTAGGGATGTTTTCAAAAGCGTGTTTGGGCTGTTGGTTCAAGAGGCCAATTCTGTTCCCCTGGGTGTGCAGTGGACTTGGCGCTCAGCTGCCCTGAACAGCGGTGGAGATCAGAGCCAGCTGTCTCCAGACTTTGAGCCTGGATTCTGAGTTTCTCTGGAGAATGTAGTATTTCTGTTGGATTCTGGGAGCCTTTGGCGTGAATCTGCTCACCTTTAGTGCTTCCGACACTTCTCCCTTGCTGCTTCCCCTGAGTTTGCATTAGCCATTTGCTAAGCTTTGCATATTTTTGTCCTTCCTCTGTCAAAACAGTTCGTCGCTTGGAAGGCCCGGTTTCTGCCTCTCATTGGGAATTTATATCTTGCTGTATTAAACTCTCTGCTTTGTCTTGTGCAGGTGTTGGCTTTTGGAAAGACGCATGGTGTGACTTTTTAACATATTTCTCTTTTTTTTTTTTTTTTCCCCCTTTTTTTTTTTTTTTTTTTTTAATTTTTTTTTTTTTTTTTTTTAAATATTATTCTGCTTATGTTGGCAGAGGTTTTAGCAGTTCTCTGCTTTGAAGGCTTCTTGTTTGGAACCAGTATTTGTAATAAGTAGATCTGTTACTTGCAGAAATATTTAAAACAGCAAGTGTTTATGGTGTTGCAGTTTAAACTGCAAGAAAGAGAACCATGTATTTTCAAAATCATAGCAATATTGTACTGCCAAATTTATTTTGGTTTTTGTTTGGATTATTGTTTTCCAGGAAAAAAAAATAATTTTGTCAATTTGGACAGGAATATTAATAATATTAATGAATTGAAAGTATCTTCACTTGTATCCCTTGTAACTAATGTTTCTCCCAGTGTGGCTTTTCTTAAATACTTTTGTTGAGATGGGGTGAATTTCCACAATAATAACACTGTCCCAGCTCTCCCAATGTGAGCACTGTAAGGCAGAAAAACAGAAAGGACCAAATTGGCTTCATATTTTGGAGTCCTTCAGCACAGCAATGTGCATAAACTTCCAGGCAGAAACAGCCCTGAACACCTGTGCTTCATCTGGCAGTGCAATATCTGGCTGCGTTCTGCAGTGCAGTATTAACGCTCTTTTCCCCAGGTGACATCTGTGATACAAAAGGTTAGCAAAGTGTCGGGGAAAGCTTGTTTTTCTGGTTTTCTTGTTCTCTTACTATACCGAGACCTTTTGAGAGAGGCCAATGATGTGCTGTTATCTCTGCAAGCTAACAATCTACACCAGTGCATTTATTGCTCAGAACGAATCTCTCTCCGACCGTAGGAACTGAAATCTAGTGAACCTGTGCATCTGTTTGTTGTCTTGCAGCAGGCCTGGCCTGGGGGAACCCAGCAGATACTGCTTCCTTCCACCTGGCAGCAGCTCCCGGGGGTCGCTTTGCACAACTCGGTTCAGCCCGCGGCTGTGATTCCGGAGACGATCGGCAGCAGCCAGCAGTTAGCTGACTGGAGGTAGGGATTGCGCAGGGTCCAGCTCCGTGCCAAATGGAAGTACGTGCCATCGCAGTACTGCCTGCAGTGCACAATTTCTCCCTTCCCTTCAGAATCACGCAGGGTGCAGCTTGCGGTGCTGGCAGTGTAGTCATGGGATTTTGGTCTTTTTTCTTTTCTGCCCTAGGAATGCTCATTCCCATGGAAATCAGTATAGCACTCTGGTGCAGCAGCCATCACTGCTGACCAACCACGTGACGTTAGCTACGGCGCAGCCTCTGAACGTTGGAGTTGCTCATGTTGTTAGGCAGCAGCAAAGCAGCAATGTTCCAGCAAAGAAGAACAAGCAACCGGCACAAAGTGCGGCCAAGTAAGGCTTCCTTTCCCAGCCCTGGCAGGACCGCGAGTGCATTTGTGGAGGCTGCTTTTGTGGTGTGAAAAACTGGTCTTCTGATCACAGGGGTGTTTCCTGTGTAGCTTTTTAATGTGCTACAGTTGCTTTTAAAGATGTCTTGGAAAAAGTCTCTGTGCTGTAGTCACCGATGCATTAATTTCAGTGAGAGTGCAAGGAACGCGACTGACCAAGTGCTTTGCTGTGCTGGTCAGCGGGGGTTTTGCACACACAGGGTGTGTCGTGCCGTAGCAAACTAAGGGACGTCTGCCGAACAAGGGATGGCCGGCTTCTGGCAGTGTTCAGATGAATCGGTCCTGTTCAGAGCACCACTGAGTGCATCGGTCCTGTCTGGGATGCGTTCTGTGGCGCTCTCCTGTATGAGTATCTGCGCTGAGGTTCTCTCTGTGTGTTTCAAGATGTTCCTTGTATGTGTGCTCCAGCCTGCTGGAGCATGGCTGTTGTTAATGCTGGTTTGTCCTAGCCTGCTGACGCGTAGCTGAATGCTGCTTTGGTTTTCCTTCAGGCCCAGCTCAACTCTAGAGACTGTGCCCTCCCAAGTTTACTCGCTCATTGGGAGCAGTCCTCTGCGCTCCACCTCCTCCTCTTCCAATGTGCTCGTCCCAGTGCAGGAGCAGCACCAGCCCATTGTGATCCCAGACACTCCAAGCCCACCCGTCAGTGTCATCACCATTCGCAGCGACACTGATGAGGAAGAGGACAGCAAATACAAACCTGCCAGGTAGGAAGTTCATTCAGGTCGCCAGTACTGATTTGTCCTGAGCTCAGCCCAAGCACCAAGGAGAGTGGAGAACATTACACGCAAAGCCCTGGCTAGGCTAAGAAGCACTGTATAAGACAGAAAATTCTGCATCATGTCTGCTGTGCTGTTTGTGTCTCTAGTTAATCAGAATTTCATCTGACAAGAAGAGAGGGTATCAGCTCCCAGAGGGAGATCTCCTGTATCTTGTGGGGAAAAGCTAGAATGTTTCTGGTTTGATTTTTTCAGTTTTTTTTTTTTTTATCTTTTTTCCCCCTCTGCAGTTTGGGTATGAAGCAGAGATCCAACGTCATCAGCTACGTTACTGTTAATGACTCCCCTGATTCCGATTCCTCCCTGAACAGCCCCTATGCCACAGACCCACTTTCCTCTCTCAGGAGCACAGGTGGTGCCCTGGAGCTGCCAAGTAGAGGAGCAGCTGACAGCTCCAGCTCCCGGACTATCATTGTGCCACCGTTGAAAACACAGCTCAACGACTGCATTGTAGCTACCCAGGCTTCAGGTAGGTGTACTCTCCTAGGTTACTGTGCTCGGTAGTTTTTACCAAAGTTCAGATGCTGTCTTAGCCCTGACAGCTTTGTCCTCAACGGTTTTGGACTAGCTGCATCGGGTCTTCAGCAGCTTTAGGTTTCACAAGTGCTGTTCTGAGAGTGGAAGCCTCGGTCTGTTTTCAGTTTCGTTGGTAGATTTACCTTTTGTATATGGCTGCATTTAGAAAGATCTGTAAAAATTCTCAATGATTTCTTGCACAATCAGATTTTAAATCATAATTGAAGAAAAGCTCTGTTAAGGAAATAGTCCCTGTGAGTTCCTCAGTTACCTAAGCCACTTATCACAGCGCGTGGCATGTGAGAGGGAAGAATGGACTAAGCTTTTGACATCTTTCAGGCATCCTGAGCACCACGAGTAAGACCAAGCCGGTGGCCTCTGTGAGTGGGCAGTCGTCAGGATGCTGTATAACACCCACGGGGTACCGCTCGCATCGTGTGGTGACAAACGGTGTGCAGCCTCTCAATCTCAGCCAGGTAAGCACTGTGTGACTTCTGCTGACCTTCAAACAGGATGCTTTAGAAACACCGCGCTGTATGGCAGGGGATTGACTTGGTTGCAAGAGGATCGAGAGCTGCCACCTAATTAATTATTTGAAGCGATTCTGTGGCTATGCAGGGTAGGGTAAACTCTGTAGGAAGTGTAGGTGAAGTTTCTCCGGCAAAGAACTTGTTACTGCACTGGAGGGCAGCAGAAGGAAGAGTGGTTATGCCTGTGTTCTTCGTGCTCCGAGTCACACCTGCCTTGCAGTGAGTCATTCCCGCCACTCGGGTGGGAGCGGCACCCGGATCCGGCTGTAGCACTGAAGGCTCTCAGCAGCATGAGGAGAGGAGATTCTTCTGCTCCTTACCTTCCTTGTCTAGATCTCACAAAGGCCTTACCCGGGGATTAAGGCTGGACCTTGTCTTTCAAACTAAGCATTGGCACTTGACTTCCCTTGAAACTTTCAGAGATTAGTTTCACTTCAGTTTGTATCACTGCTCTTGATCTTTGAGTCAAGCTGCAGTAGCCTTTCAGAAGAGAGGAAGTGTTACACCTCCAGTTCCTTTCTGGCACGGGGGCAAGGCGTTCTTGTGCTAAAATGGGGCAGCTCTGCTGCCACCCTCAGTGAGGTGCAGAGGAATAGATGTGTGAGAGGAGTTCAAGGATGGGTCAGCTTAGGACCTGCCTGCATTTGTACAGTTGTGTGCCGTGGTACCCTAGGTATGGCGATTTGATCCCGTTGTAGAGGAAAAGTGTAGCCTTTGCCTCAGAGGAACTGCAGTAACCCTTCTGAAATTTATGTGAGGGTTTCACAGAGCTGGGAAGGGAGGATCTACAGAAGTGTCACTCCTGCAGCTAGACCAGAGGTGTTGATGGAGAGGCTCTGGCTGACCCTCCTTGCTCAACTCCCGTCCACTGCACTTTTCCCTGGGGATAGCCACTAACCTTATTTTCTTCTTCTCCCTGCAGAACCAGCAAACAACAGTGCTGGCCTCACAGGAGAGAAGTGGAAATGCTGTCCCACGTAGGCAGCAAGCTTATGTGGCACCCCTGACATCAACTATTTCTCAGGCTCCCTACACGTTTCAGCACAGCAGCCCAGTGCATCCCCACCTGGCAGCAGCAACGGCAAACGCGCACCTCTCCAGCCAGCCGCATATGTACACTTACGCTCCGACCACTGCTGCGACACTGGGCTCCACCACCTCCATCGCCCACCTCTTCTCCCCTCAGGGCTCTTCGCGGCACACCACGTACGCTGCCCACCCCAGCACGCTCGTCCACCAGGTCCCTGTGAGTGTTGGGCCCAGTCTGCTGACTTCTGCAAATGTTCCGCCTGCCCAGTACCAACACCAGTTTGCTCCCCAGTCCTATATTGGTGCTTCCAGAGGATCTGCTATTTACACTGGATATCCGCTGAGCCCTACAAAGATCAACCAGTACTCGTACTTGTAGTTCCTGGTAAAGCACTGTCCTGCAATAGGCCGGAGAGATTGGAGGATTTCAGGTGAACCTCTGCCTGGTAATGACTGCCTGGTTTTTGTTTCTCCTTGATCTGGTTGTATGTTGTTCAAAAATGTCTCTGGTGAGTTGAGTCACTAACTGAGCAGCATGCTTTGTTACCAGTACAAGGGTCACTAATTAAGTTTTTAAAATTTTACTTACTTTTTATAGATGCTTTTTAAAAGTTCATGGCCACATTTATTTAAAATTGTTCTGTTGTGCTAATCAAAAGGGGAAGGAAAATCATTGTCTTGGAAGACAGGTCCTGATGACTTTTTTAACTTGGGTAACTTAAACAAAAAGACTAGCAAATTATATTTTAGCAGCTTGCACAAATCCATGTTGCCACTAAAAATGTAATGCACGTTTTTCTCATTATGTTGCTGGGGCAGTTTTAAAATCAAGTTAAATATTTTAACATTTGTCCTCTGGTTCACTTTGTCTCTAACAAATTGCTGGTTCTGAAAAAGCCATTACACGTCTGTATATGTTACCGTCAAAGTCTTTTGTTTAGTTCTCCGCTTTGTTTAAGGACTGGTAGAGGCAGCTGCCTTCTACCAGCAACGTTACACATTCAGGAGTCCGTGTAAACCCTGAAATCTGTTTTCTTGAAAATTCTGTTTCTTCGTAACAGCTGAATTTTTGTTGCATTCATTGCAGAATTCTTCTAAGTTTTTTCAAACTGTGTTCAAGATCTCACTGTGTAACAGAACTCAACAGCTTTGCCAGGATGCTGTAGTCTTCAGTTGAGGATGAATAGTGCAGCATTGCTCTAAAACTTGGTTTCTGCAGCATATGAGATGCTGGCCCTATTACGGAGCTGGATTCCTTCACAGAAGCACAGGGCTTTTCTTTGTTCTCTTTTTCTTAATATTTTTCCACACATGATTCATTTAGGAGGGAGTTGAATTTGAAATACAATGAAACATCACTGTATTGATGTGTACAGCTTTTTATACTCCTGTGAACGTATCCTCCTGGATATGTCAACAGCTACTTTAAAGCGCTCTTAATAAGACTTGTATACAGTACATGCATGTAGGAATTGCAACAAAAAAAAAGAAAAAAGAAAAAAAAAGAAAGAAAAAGGAAGAAAAAAGAAAAAAATCCAGATTTTAAAGTTTATTACTGAATTTAAAACTATTTTAGAAGTTTTGTATTGGTGGTGTTTTAATATTTTACATAAAATGAAATATGTACATATTGATTAGAAAAATATAACAAGCAAAACTTCCTGCTAACCCCAAATGTTCTGTCTTTGTAATCAAAATGTGTAGTGATTATACTTGAACTCTGTACTTAGTGTTTGTCTAATTCTTAAACGTTCCTGGGGATGGAGTTGATGTATCCTTTGTATTTAAACCAAAATGAGTTGATTCATGTTGGAATGTATGTGATATAATGCAATGGTTAGAGCTCATCACTGTAGCACTGAGAGGAGTAGAGCTTCGTGAGAGAAAAGGATACCTTCTGATTTGTTTTGCACAGGTATGTGTGATGAAGAGTTGTTTGGTGTGTCCCCTTATTGTAGTGCCTTAAATGATGATGTAGTGTGACTAGAGTTTACAGTGAGCTTGCCTTATGAGGGACCAGCAAGCCCCCGTCGAATTGAAGCAATTCACTGAGCTTACCACAGCAAGAACAGCAGTATGTTGCATAGGTGCGTTGTTCTCAGTTTTACTGCTATCATAAAAAGCTACATTTTTGTTCAGAGTGACGCAATGTTTCCTTAAAGCTTCTCCTTGAAATGGCACATGTACTGTTAGATGTCTGTCAGTGCATTTCGAATAAGGTAGTGCTGGGAATGCATTGGAATGTTTAGTCTAATATTGCAGAAGTGATTAAATATGTGCAATCACTTTTCTAGATTAGTATGGCGTTACCTTCCCCCACGTTAATAGCAGAAATTTGTAAAATAGTGCTAGCTTGATGATAGAATATTTATACCAAAGAGAGCCTGCTGTAAAGCACATAATACCATTAAAAAGTTTTGTAATGCTACTGCTAATGTGGAGTTGTTGGGAAGGTTGTCAGCTGTAGCCCTGGTTAGTGTTCGGAGGAAATACTCATTTAGGATAATCAGTGCAGTTTTCAAACTACACTTCGTTTTCCTGGGTCCCTTGTACTAGGAATTATTTCTCATCCTCAGTACATAGATTATCTTGTCCAAATGGACGATAAACTGGCTTGAGCAGTCGTGTTACTGCAGCAATAAGAGGTTTTGGTAACCTTGAATCCCAGTTTATGTTCCGTCCCAGTGGAAAAGAGGCCAGTTCTCTGACCAGTATGTGACAAGAAGTGCAAAAGTGATTTCTGAAATCCCGCGGTTTTGATAGAAGGAAGTCTGGACAGACCTGAACTTGATGAACTGTCGAAGGTTTGGCATCTCTTGATGGAGGGATCAAGGACTTTGGAACTGCGCGGTAGCATTAGCGATGTTGTTCGGTGTGTTTTCAGTCAGAGCACTTCCGTAAGCGTGCGGATAACCAACTGATCCTGCTATTCCACATCGTCAGTGTAGCAATGCTCTTTGTTGCTGTGGGCACTTTCTTTTTGCCATATTACATTGCTTGTGTTCAGTACTTGCCTTGAGATACCTCTTGGGTACAGAGCTGTGCCGTTCCATTCAAAGGCAAAACAAGCTCCGGTTCCTGCGTTTCGGGAAAACATGCCCTGTTTCACAAATAGTTACGTGTTTTCCATGGAGACCTGACAGGAAAAAAAGACCTCTAGCAACATCTGCTAATAATTTTGAGAAGAGCTTGCCCACTTTCCCCCAAAAAGCAGACTAACCGTTTATCTTTAGAGTCCCTATTACAGTTAAACCCAATGTGTTCACAAAGCAGGGCTGTCTCTCCACTGTCCAAGCGTCCAAAGTATTGGAACAAGGAGGACGAGGTGGAAACAGCACAGGTGACACGAAACACCCTCCGTTGAAAACAAGCTGTCGATTAGCCCGAGGTTCCTCTGTGATACGCAGCATAAACCAAGCAAGGCCCCATCCCGCCGCGGCAGGGCCGGGGTTTCGTCCTGGCGCTGGCTTCGCCAGAGCGGCGGGTGGCAGGCTGGCTGCAGCCTGCGTTCCCTGCGTCCAGCGCGCTGTAGCCGCTCTGGAGCTACGTCCCTCCTTCCGTGCATAGCCATAGGAAATTAGGTTAAAGAACTGATCTCGTCGTCAGAGCTGCTGCACGTACTTGATGAAGAAATGTGCTGTCTCTGGATAGAAATTGGAGTCCTCTAATTCTTTTAAAACTGGTCTGGGATCGCCTTTTGAGTATTTGGTGACCGTGGTCCCATCTGGGCTGGTCTGTGTGACTCAAGCTGTTAAACCAGTTGTTCCCGTTACCCGGCCGGTGTTCGCAGCTGGGACGGCCACCACAGAGGCCGCTGGAGGCTTTCCTGCTTAGCACCTGGTTGATGGGATGCATAACTTACCTCTGACTCAGCAATTTCTTTTAGTACATGAAACTAAATTGCTTCTAAATGACAGGATTGGCACAGCCCTGCTTTCTTTTTTATTTAAACTTCTGAATGGTGCCGCATGTCCACATGGTTGTTTGTTGCTAAACTTTATATAATGTGTGATTTCAGATTCAGCTTGAAATATATCTATCTCACTACATGTAGCAGTACATTATATGTAATGTTAGTATTTCTGCTTGAATCCTTGATATTGCAATGGAATTCCTACTTTATTAAATGTATTTGATATGCTAGTTACTGTGTAAAATTTAAATTTCTTTTATGGTTGTGCTCTTCCTTTTTACAAGCCGCTAGATACAGGTAGTTTCTGACAATTACTGATCTATGTTTGTATTGCTGATGTACTTAGGGGGTATGTAAAAATCATTTTAACAAAAGAAATAGATATTTAAAAATTTAATACTAACTATATGGGAAAAGGGTCCATTGTGAAAACATAGTTTATCTTTGGATTCAATGTTTGTCTTTGGTTTTACAAAGTAGCTTGTATTTTAAGTATTTTCTACATAATATGGTAAAAATGTAGAACAATTGCAATGCATCAATAAAAAGGGTTAATTTTCTGTACTCTACTCACTGGGTCCCTTGATCTGTTCAAGGGGTGCAAGGGGGGTTTTGGTGTATCCTGCCAGCACTAAGTGTTAGTGTTTGCTGCCCGCTCCTTTCGGAGCAGAGGCCACGTGCATGGCGCTGGGGAGCGGAGCCAGGCCCCGGCGCCAGCGGCCAAGCGGGACCAGGCCCCGCGAGCTGTGCCAGGGCTCCTCTGCGGCTCTCGGCGGTGCTTGTGGCAGCGGGACTACCTCGAGTGAAAACACTCTCCTGTCACTGTGGTTTATGTTCTGAGCAGGGCTGAGGGGGCTGTGCGGCTGTAAACCCTCCCATCCCGGTCCGAATCCCACGGGGATTAGGTGCTGCTGGGAGGTGATGAAAATAATCTCCTTTCTTACCCTGCTAGACACAGGATGTGGGATGTGCATTGCAGGATGCAGGTTGCAGGGTGCAGGTTGCGGGATGTGCATTGCAGGATGCAGGTTGTGGGATGCGGATTGCAGGATGCGAGAGTTGCAGGATGTGCACTGCAGGATGCAGGTTGCAGGATGCGAGTTGCAGGATGCAGGTTGCGGGAGCACTAGATGGCACACTCGCCCCGCACGCAGCACCGCAGCCATGCGCATGGATGCGGCCGAGGCTCAGCGCGGTGCAGATCCGCAGGCAGAGCCCAGGAAATCCAGGGGCCGCGGCTGCTGCCCCCGCCTGTGCTGGCGGCCCCGGCAGGCCTGGGCGGGTGGCAGGTCCTGGGCACCGAGCTGCAGCCTGCGACCATCGCACCGCGCCTGGGCCCTGCCCTGGCCCCGGGCTGGCAGCGGGCCGCGGGCGCTGCTGTGCGGCTCCCACGGGCGCTCGGGCGCCTCGGGAGCAGCTGCTGAGCACATGGCCCCGCGTGGCAGCACACGGGCGTGTCCGGCGGCGCAGCCCCTGGGTGACCGCTGGCGCTCGCAGAGCTGCCATGCCGGAACGGGGGGCTCGGGGGGCCCTGCGGGGCCCCAGCGCGGGGCGGGAGCAGGCAGGAGCCCCCGGCTCAGCAGCCAGACAGAGGTCCGTGGGCTCGGGGGGTGGCGGCGGCAGTGCTGGCCCAGCTTTGACTCTGCCAGACCTGGTGTGCGGCCGAGACGAGCTCAGGTTGGCCATCTACCTCGGGCCCCTCTGCGGTTTGGCGCACCAGGAGCGAGGGCTGCGGCTGCGCCCGTGGCTCCGCACCAGGCCCAGCCTGGCCCCACGCTGCCCCACAGGCTGGCCCCACGCTGCGGCTCGCGCTGTCCCCAGTGCCACAGGACGTGTCCTTTCCTCGCTGCAGGGGCTGCAGCAGCGCTTCCCGCGCCCCGCACCCCACCAGGCTCCTGCTTGGCCCCACAGCTTGCGGGTGCGAAGGGGTTAAGGCGCCTGGGGCTGCTGCGGGGAAGGAGCAGCCTCTCCTCCCTCTTCACATCTGGATTCAATACGAGCTGCCAGAGGCCGGAGCATTCCTGAGCACTGAGCTGGAGGCTGCACTCCGCGACGGCCATGGGGCCCTGGCGCTGCCCGCTCCTCCTGCTGCTCCTCGCCGCGGCCCTGCGCGCCCAGCAACAGCAGTTCATGGAGTACGTGGAGCGGCGCCTCACCCTCCTGGAGGTAGGGCCCCGCTTCGCCCCGCTTCGCCCCACTTCGCCCCACTTGGCCCCGCTGCAGGGCTCCTGGCGTTCGGCGGGGCTGGGAGCAGGCCTGGGGTGAGGGGCAGTCGGGACGGGGACAGCGCAGAGCTGGCGCGGGGTGTCCCAGCCCTGCACAGCCCAGCGTGAGCGTCGAAGGCACGGGAGCATGACGGGCACGGGAGCACCGCGGGAGAGGTGGGCCGTGGGAGCGTTGTGGGAGTGGGATCATCGCCGGTCCGGGAGCGTCAAGGGTGCTGGAACGTGGCAGGATGGGACCCAGAGACACAAGGCCCAGGGTTGCAGTCCCGGGTGGCTGCGGGGTTCCCACAGCCACGCACAGGCAGTGGGACGGCTGCTGCAGACGGGCTGTGAAGTGCAGAGTCCTCAGTGTCCCCTTGGTCGCCCCAGGAGAGGATCTCACAGTGGCACGACCAGAGCAGCCGCTACTCCACGGAGCTGCGGGACTTCAAGAACCAGGTGCTGGGGATGCTTGAGACAGCGGAGAAGGAGCGGGAGGCGATGCGGTCAGAGGCAGAGAGCGCAGCGGTGCGTGTGGACAGGCTGGAGCGTGAGGTGGACTACCTGGAGACTCAGAACCCCGCGCCGCCCTGCGTGGAGGTGGATGAGACGCTGATGGAGAAGCAGGTGGCCACAGCCAAGCAGAGGAAGAACGAGAAGTACACCAAGCTGACAGGTGAGGGCTGCCGCGGCTCCCTGGGCAGCTGCTCCGGGGTGTGGGGTGACCCCGGGCCTTCCCATTCCTCCCAGTTCCAAGTCTCCCCCAGCCACACACCATGGCATTACATCCCAGCAGGGCGTCTCTCGGTGTCTCTGGCACAAAATCCTGCATTCCCACAGCCACCTGGGAGCCACATCCAGGCCAGAGCCTTGGGGACGGCACTGCAACCTCTCCAGCTGCAAGGCAGCTGCCTGGGGGCCAGGGTGGGACACAGGGAGACCTGTGGGGTGGGGGCAGTCCCTGCTGCAGGGCTGGGTGGCTTGCAGGCTTTCACGGCTGCCCCGCTCTTGCAGACTGCAGCGATACCATCGCAAGTGTCAGAGCCATGAAGATCCTGAAGCGCTTTGGCAGCACCTCAGGGCTCTGGACCAAGGATGCTGCAGGGAACTCTGAGAAGATCTACGTCTTCGACGGCACTGCCAACGACACGGTGTACGTCTTCCCCCGCATGCGGGAGTTCACCCTCTACTCTGCCACCCGCAAGGCTGCCCGCATCAAGCTGCCCTACCCCTGGGTGGGCACCGGGCACCTCGTCTACGACGGGCACCTCTACTACATCCGCCAGCAGGGCCCCTTCCAGGTGATCAAGTTCAACCTGGCCAACAAGACAGTGGTGGACAGCTCCGTGTTCCCGGCAGAGGAGCAGATCCCCGTCTTCGGGCTCTCCCCCTTCACCTACATCGAGATGGCAGCGGACGAGGAGGGGCTGTGGGCCATCTACGCCACCAAGGAGGACGAGAAGAACATATGCCTGGCCAAGCTGGACCCCACCTCGCTGGACATCGAGCAGATGTGGGACACGCCATGCCCGCGGGAGAACGCCGAGGGTGCCTTCGTGGTGTGCGGGGCACTGCACGTGGTCTACAACACCCGCCTGCCCAGCCGCTCCCGCGTGCAGTGCGTCTTTGACGTGAGTGGCACGCTGGCCCCCGAGGACGCCTCCCTCGTCTACTTCCCCAAGCGCTACGGCTCCCACTCCAGCATGAAGTACAGCCCCCGCGAGAGGCAGATATACGCCTGGGATGACGGCTACCAGATCATCTACCGCATGGAGATGAAGAAGAAGCTGGAGGTCTGAGGGGCCACGGCAGGGCGTCCCCGCACATCCAGCCACCCCGCCCGGGTAAGCACGGCTCTGCCCGTCCCACCCCACGGGGCAAGGCTGGCCCTGGCATGGGGCAGCACCTCTGCTCCGTCTCCCATCACTGTGAAATGATGAAATGCTGGACCCCTGCCCCCAACCACCCTCCACCCACCGGCACCAGGCATCGTTGCCCAGGACCACCCTGCAGAAACCTGGACTAATTTAACGAGGTTTTCTTCTCTGTGATATAACGAATAAATACTATGCAGCGAGCTGCAGCCACCTGCTTGGGGGAGCGGGGGATGCTGGGCCAGGCTGTCAGAGCTCCACGTGGCCCCAGAGTCACCCCAAAAGATGCACCAACAGACACAGGGCTGGCGAGCGCAGCCAGCTCCTTGGGCTGGGGGGCTGGGCAGGGGGACTGGGGTGGGGCTTTGGGCAGGGGTTTAAGTTGGGGCTTCGGGGAGGCTCCTGCTGCAGCAAGGGGACCTCTGAGCCTGGCCAGGGCCAGCCTGTTTTGCCTGCACAAAACTGTGGGCAAACAGCAAAATCCCCTCATCTGCGAGGACAACTGGAGATTCTCCTCACGAGGCGGGGAGGCGTCCTAGCCAGCAGGCACGAGATGTTGCTGATTTTCCCAGCTCACTTCTAATGAAGCGCAGTCGCCTTCCCCCTGCAGCCGCAGGATTGCCACAAACCCTCTACGTAAGGCCCTGGGTCCCCCCAGCCCTGCCCGCTCCTGTGTCACCAGCCCCGGGTCCCCGCACGGCCCCCGGCAGCAGCACCCCAGAGGAGACGGGGCAGGATGGGGCGGGTGCTGGGAGCCCCTCGGGACGGCAGCTTGGGCACTGTGGGGCTCAAGACCCCGTCCCCAGGGCAGGGGCTGGGGCCACAGCAGGCACTTGCAGAGCAGTGGCACGGCCTCGCGTGCTGCCACGCCACATCCTTCCAGTCCCCAGCAGCGACCGTCCCACACGCTGCCGCCTGCGCCGCTCCTGGAGGGCGCAGGATTTGGCCCATTTCTGGCCAGAGATGCAACATCCCCTCAGAAACCAGGGTTTGCTGTGGTTTGTTCCTGTCAGGGTGCCCCGAGAGCACAGAGGACGAACTCGAGGTGCTTGTGTGTCGTTAAATCCCGTTTCCCCACCAGAGATCGGTTCTGTGGGCAATCCCTGAACATGCGGAGCCGCGAGCGGGTCTGGCCAGGCCAGGATGGCATCCTGCCGGTGCGGCCCAGGCCCTGCTCCGGGGCGAGAGCCACGGCGCTGCCCGGGCGCGCGGGGCAGTGCCAGCTCCACAGGGAGCTCCGCTGCCGAGCACCTGGGGGTCCCAGGGCCAACTGGCCCCCCGGAGCCGCGACACGGCCGTGCCACCCCCACACTGCCACAGAGCCGGGCATTCGGCACCCCCGCGCCCACCTCGAGGAAAGCTGTTCTGCGATGCGGAGGTCACTCGGTAATTGCTTCAAGTTCTTCTGTATTATAATTGAACTATCTTTTGGTTGCATAAGAAAAATGTTTAAATACATACTTTGAATGACTGTAATTGGATAGCCTTGAAAGTTCAACACACAGTGCAAGTCAAGCAGAGAAATTACCCAAGTGTGAAGGACTGTGTGACCTGTCAAGTTAATTTATAGCGCTTTTCAAGATCAATAACTACAGAAAGAGAAATATAATGTTCAGAAATTGCACAGTTGTAAATAATTATGCCAGTGATTTTGTAGCTTGAATTGAAATTGGTGGGGCAGTAACAATTCTGCACCAGAAACCATCCTCTGACCTGAAAGAGGTCCTCCAAATCTGACACTCCTCCCCTGAGACCCCGGTGCTCGCCTTGGCGGTGCCGGACAGGGGTACAGCGCTGGCAGCAGCTGCCAGAGCCCCGCTTGTGCCAAGTGCCATGTGTTCATCCAGTACCTCCATCTCCTTAGCAAATCTGGCTCATTGGGCTTCGTCTTGCCGTGGCGGGAGGGGTGCGGAGCCGACGCGGCCGGGCGGCTGGCCTGTGCTGCTTGCGTGCCCCTGGGAGCGGGCGCAAAGGTCTGCCTGTCCAGAAGGACACGCGTGTTCCTCCCGGGAGAGCTGAGACCCTGCCATCCGCTCGCTGCCAGAAAACTGCTCATGAAACAGGAGCAAAACGGATTTCTCTCTCCATGGGTTCCCAAGAGGCGCAGCCCCTGCGGCTCAGCGGCAGCGAGCGGTGCTCAGCTCACATCCCCGCGAGCAGTGCCAGGGGTCTTGCTGCACCGCAAACGCTGCCGCCTGCTCGGGGTGGTGGGGACGAGTCCCATGGAGCGGGGTGCTGCAGGGGGGGAAGCGGGGCTGCGGCGGGGTCCCTGTGAGCGCCTGGAGGATCCAGCTCCTCTGCTTTGGGACATGCTGGCCAACACGGGAAATCGCAGGTACGAGGGTGGGCGCGGGCGTTTGCTGCCGCCCCGCAAAGCCGCAGCGTGAGGAGCGCCTGCAGTAACCACACGCTTGGGTGGAATTTGTTCTGTACCAACACTTTGGGAACGAGAAACAAAATGGAAAAATAACTGCAGTGCCTGATGGGCTTGTAAAGTGCAGCACTTATCTAGCACTCCACATCTTCAAAGTACTTCAGTAAACATCAACTAATTAATCCTCTGAACAACCCCCGTAAAGCAGAACGGCATTATCTTCGTTTGCTGACAAACACTTAGACAAAAATCACATGTTTGATCTTCAAAAGTGGTTCCATCCCGAGCTGGCTGAAGGCGGCTCAGGCGAAGAGCGGCAGCTCCCTCACTGCGCACTGCACAGCCGTGGGTGCCTGCGGGGCCCCGCGAGCCCCCGGCTCCCGCGCGGCAGCTGCCCGTCCCGGGAAGGAGGTCGTGAGATGAGTGCGGGCGGTGGGAGCGCGGGTGCTGGTCATGCTGGCGGCTCATCCCTACGTTGCCTCCTACGACGGCATTGGCCCCACTGGGCACCTCCTTGTCCCGTGCAGATGGGTCAGTGCCATCGTCCCGCTCGACGGGCAGTGGCGGAGTGAGCAACCGCAGCAGAAGCGTGAGCGGCTCTGCTGCCTGATGACCCCGGAGGAGCGGGGTTGCTCAGCAAAGGGAAAAGCAGCGGAGATTCCCAGCGCCCGGATCACTGCTCAGGGACAACTTTCATGTTTACCATGGGATGGAGATGGGTGCCCGCTCGCCCTCCGCCACGGGCTCCTGCCCTGGCCCCCCCGGCCACCCCCAGCACCAGCAGGCTCTGCTGCTTGCAAACCCTAGCATCTCCTGCTAGGGTTGATCGATTCCTTTTTTTGTTGTTTAAATATTTATCAGCCCTGTTAGGAGGAAGCAATTCTGTGCCGTAGCTGGTGGGATTGCGGGGACCCTGAATGCCCCGAGAGGTGGCAACTGCCTCTGCCAGCCCCCCGACCCCAGCTGCCCTGCGCCCAGGCCAGCGCCTCCAGCGGGAGCGTGGCCCCCGTGGCCCGGGCTCCCTGGCGGGGTGTGGGTAAGCCTGGTGCGGCAGCGGCTGCCAGGGACCCCGACGGGGCCGCCTCAAGCCCCTCTGCCCCCCGCGGAATTGGTTTTTGTCGCTTTGTGGCTGCTCTGGCCGTGGGCTGCGGCGGCTGGGCAGCGGGCAGAGCCCCTCTGCAGCGGCAGCGGCAGTGTCGCAGCGGCGTGAGCGCCCTCCGTAACGAGGGGTCAGTGGAAAATACGCTGTGACCGCTCCTGTGGAGTCACTGCTCTCCTCGCGAGTCTGCAGCTCCTTGTACTTTAATTGCCAAATATTTCATCTCTTTAAAGAAGAGGCTCTGTAAGTAATAATCCCTTTCATCTCTGCTCCTCTTGAAAACGTCTTCCCTTTTGAAGGCATCTGATAAAGTAAATTGAGAAGTTATATTAACAGTAGGAAAGAGAAGGCAAGATCTTCTGGCTATTTTTTCCCCTCTGTCTAATTCTCAAGGATATTGGCTTTTTTGTTTCTCCCTGACTCTCACAGCTCGCAGGAGCTATTGATGAAGTGAAATGGTTCTGCGTGTGGAGTTAGAAACAAGGGAACTGAAATTAAAAGTGGGCAACTTAAACAAGTGTATTATAAAGAAGCTATTGTATTGAAACAAGAAAGGGGGGATAATTTCTCATTTAATACTTTCCTAATGGCTGGTTGGCAAGGGTAATCACAGGCTTTTAACTCCAAATAGGTATTTCTGCCCACGGAACATCTGGTTGAGGTCTAACTCATCACAGGCGAACTGGGGGGCACAGAGCAGAGGGGAAGGGCGCTGGAGCCTGAGGTGACCCCGGACGTGCTCAGAGGGACACGAAACAGCAGCCGCTTGCCTACGCTTCTTTGGACTTTCAAGTGAAAATAGAGAATACGCAAAACCAAACCAAATTCACCAGAAATGTTTGCTTGGAGCTTTGTTGCAGAAAGGGAGAGCTGAGGCCTGGGGCTTCGTGTCAGCGTGGGCTGAGCTGGAGCCAAACCCATCCCCACCGAGCGCTGCCGGCGTCCGGCCAGTTGTGCCCACACCGCGTCAGCCGGCCACTGCCTTCTGAAATGGAGATCATCTCCTTCCAATTAACAACAGGGATTTTAAAGTGTGTGCTTAATCACAGCTCTGTGGTATTCCTGATTTTCATTGTCAGTGAGCTCAGGGATCTACAAGGCAATTTTGTGGATTTGGGGACAGAAGGGCCCCGGGAGCGCAGGTGCAGGACAGGAGCCAGGAGGTGCCGGGCGAGGCTTTCCTGGGATGCCTGTCCATCCGCAGGGACGACCCTCGCCTGCAGTGCTGCCCAGCCCTGCGCTGGCTGCTCCAACCAGGGGTGCTCGGCCTGGCGGGGGAGCGTCCTGGGGGTCCATTCTGCCTCGGGGAGATGATGATGATGATGATGATGATGATGATGAGAGATTTGAGGGTGAGTACACTGGGCTACAGCTGTGTTCGGCTTGGTCCCCCTTCCCCCAGCCTGGCTGTCCTGGCTCCGGCTGGGACAGAGTTAACTCTCACCGGAGCTGGTGGCTGGGCACACAGCTGGGGTAATTTACTAATTACCCGGCAGCTGGGACAGCTTACCCAAACTAGCCCAGGGCTTTCCATGCTCAGGGTATAAAGTGGGAACGGTGCTGAGGGGCAGGTTTTTGCTACTTGGGAGAGAGCTGGGTGCCAGGATCCACTGTGAGCTGTTGCACTGGAAATGATGTGCTTAACTTGTTCTGTTATTAGTTTTCTTCTCCTCTGTTGTTCTCTTAAACTGTTTTTATCTCAAGCCAGCAGTTTTGCCTTCTTTTCTTTCCTGATTCTCCTCCCCATCCCACGCAGGGAGTGGTGAGGTGGGAGTGAGTGACTGTGTGATATTTTGGCTGCTGACTGGGGCTAAGTCGTGATGCTCGCTTTTCCTCCTCAGACACCAAACCGGGGTCCTGCCCTCCCTGGCACAGAGCTGCCCCTTGTCCCCCGCGCCTCCCACCGCCGGCCCCCCAAAACCCTCCACTTGCACCCCTCTGAGCTCTCATTGTCACGTGTGCTGTGTTGGTGGAGGTGTGTTGTGGCTCAGAGGAAGGGGCAGAAATGGAAATATCTTTAAAAAAAGATGGATTCTGCAGAATTATGGGGTCCCCGCAGAGCCGGCTTCCCCCCCCCGGCCCAGCCAGCCTGGGCGCTGGCAGCACTCATCCTTCCCGGCACTGGCATGTCTGCTGCTTCTTTTCCTCTTGACAGGAAGATTAAAAATAAAGTCTTCAAATTTGGAGCTCACAACCCCGTCAGAGGAGCAGCAGGTTGTGACACACACAAAGTTTCATTATTTTCTGGACCGTTTCATTTACTCACAGAATCTGCTGTTATTTGGTGCCTTGATCAAGATGGATTACTCGGCAGGCGCTGCCCCCGTTTCTGGTGGCACATCTGGCTGCAGACAAGGGTATTGCTGACACAAGGAGGACTCATGCAGGCAGCTCTCACCATCCCGGGGATTTCACGCATCCTGTAGTCGACATGATTTCACCAGGATTTTCTTTGGGATGTTATTATTACTAATGCTATTATTATGAAAGTTGTTTCCTGAGGACAGAAAAATACTAGCTCAGCTATTCAGCTAAGCACTTCTTTAATTTCTTTCCTCTCTGAAAATCAGCTCCCCAGAGTCTTTCTGGAACAGATCTGAATTTTCTGCTTAATACATCCTCCCCTCCCGAGGCAAAAATGCTGAGGGATGCAGTGATTCTCCCCGTGACAAAGGAGGGCTTGTGTTTCCCTCCCCGGTGCTTCGCCCCAGCACTGGCTGCAGCTTGGGAATCGTGGGCCAGCTGCAAAAAACAGGAGAAGTTTTGTTTGTCTGTCTCCAACTCCCTTACCCCCGGCTGAGGCTCAGTGAAACACCACGTTGGGGGTCCCCAGGCCCCCTTGCCTTCCCACTGGCCGGGGAAAGATGAGGGTGCAGGCAGGGGCTCTGGGGCTGGGGCGGCAGGAGGATGCGGGGCGGTGTGGGGCTGGAGCAGCTGCCCCCAGCGCAGCACCCGGCTGCGCTCAGGTGATGGTGCTGGAGGCATCTGTGACCGGGAGGGAGAGATAACCATGGTAACTGTGAGTATTACAGAAAATTGCTGCCTTTACTACAGAGGTAGGGTCAAAACAAACAGAAATTACCAATTTTTCTGCTTCTAACAGAACGGTGTTATTGATTTGCTAATGGCTCAGCTAAATGGATTTCTCCACGATTACCTGCTAACCCTTGTGAAAACGATGCAAAGATTGGCACTTCCATGGAATTTCTCAGGCAAGGAAAAAAGAACAGTCTGATTAAATGCAGGAGGCAAGGCCAGTGGCGGAGCATCTGCGGAGCAGGCCAGATCCCGGCGCAGGGGACGGCCAGCCGTCATGCTGCAGGGGCTGAGTCAGAGCTGCGGGGCTGCACCGGGGCATCGGCCACAGTGCGGGTGGGTGCGCAGCGCAGCCCTTGCCAGCAGTGCCAGCAATGCCAGGCCCCTTCCCCAGACCTGTGAGAGCCCATGGACACGCACATCCCCTCTCTGCTCCCGCAGGGCACCTGGTCGGTCCCTGGATCCATCAGCCTCCCCACACAGTGCACTTTGTTCGTCCCTTGCCAAGAAGCAGTGCTCGGAGGCTTAATAGCTCTTAATTCAAGCTATAAACTTTCAGTGGCCGCAGAGACGTTTCAGCATTGATTTAGGGCAGCAGCGCTTTTCAGCTTACACAGCCCCGGGCTTACGGAGGAGGACCAGGGCTCGGAGCGAGCAGAGATGCAGTGCTGCTGCGGGGACCGTGCTCTGCGCAGGGGGCTCGGGGGGCACCAGGGCATCTCCTCAGCCGCAGCGGGACAGAGACCTGCCATGCAGGGGTGGCCACCGGCCGCAGGAGCCTGTGAGCCAGTGGTGCACTGGGCGAGGGCCCTGTGGGTTCGGGGTAGGAGCAGTGGGGCAGGCAGGAACTCTGAATGGGAAAGCCAGATTTTCAATGTGTGATTAGCCCATGCGACTAAAGGGAAAATGAGAACAAAGAAATGTCAATGCATCAATTAATTTGCAATGGAAAACCAGTCCTTGGCCTCCAGGTAGTGGCTCCTTGCCAGGCGTTGGAGTCCAGCCCTTCTCACCTTCTAGTTTTCTTTCCATTTTAACCTCGAATTGCTTCAAGCCCTGCAGCCTGGAGGGCTCTCACAGCCAGGCACGCAGGGCACAGACCAGAGCTGTGCTTTGTAACTGCCACCTCCAGAAGATTGCTCCTCACAGCTTTGTTCTAAATTGTCAGTCCTCCTTGCAGTGGTGTTTCACCAAAGCAGAGTTTTGAATGAAAAGCTCCCGTATTGCAGCAGCGCCCGAGAACCCCCGGGGCGGCACGGCCCGCGCTGTGCCATCGCCTTGGAGGGGTGAGCTCAGAGGGACCCTCTGCCTCGCCAGCTCAGCCCATTTATCTGGACCAGAAACGACCTCGGCTGCCCTCTGCGCTGTGCGCCCAGGGCCCTGGTGATTTTTCCCGTTGGGACCCGGGGAGGAGAAGCACTGCCCTTCCCCTGGGGCCAGGCAGGACACAGCGTGAACCCACAACCCTTTCGCGTCGGAGTCCACAGAGACACGCCGTTTCTGCTGGTTCAGCCCCTGACGGGTTTGCAGAGCGCGCTGAGGCTCTGGGCGCCGTGCTGGGAGCAGCCACGTGTGCGCACGGGAGCCAGACGCAGCTGGGGCCCCGCTCGCAGCCCTGCGTTCGGCCGCAGATGCTCCAGCCTTGCACCCGCAGCCCCTCCTGCTCGCCAAGTGCCCTGTCCCCACAGGACCCCTCCATGGGGGCACAGCACCTGGACCTGGATCCCGACAGCTCCCCCCACCCTGGGAAGGACCGCAGGGATCTCGGTGTGTCCGGCACCCGCAGACAGGAAGCTGCTGCCCTGGGTTTGGGGGCTTTCTCTCCAAATCACATTCTTGCCCATTATTTCTGATGCCGCAGGTCTGCACTTGGCTTTGGTGCCGGCTGTTCCCACGGCAACGGAACATGCTCTGGATTTGCCTTGACCGATTCTCAGGTACTTTATTAGCTTTAATTAACTGAATTTTTAATAGAAGCTTACACTGGATTTTTTTAAAATATATGTGCTTTAAATTCCATGGTTTTAATTAAAAATGACAAGAGAACATAAGATACATAATTATATTTGCATGACTACTGCACTGTCTTAAAATACATATATGTATATATATATATATGAAAAGCTGTAAAATATAATTACAAATTATCTTTGAGAAAAGTCCAGGAAAGAGAGCACCATCATGGTTCCTGAACATCGACGCAGCGTTTCCACCGAAGGCTGGCAGCAGAGGTTCACAGGCCAGGGCAGAGCTACCAGGATGCCCCCGGCACGTGGACAAGGATCCAGAGTCTCTGAGCCTGGGCGTCTGCGAAGAAAAGCCAAACCCCACTTCTCCCGGGCTCGCCTGCAGCGCCGGCCTCTTGACAGCCCTGGTTTTGGGGTGGTGCTCACCCCACAGAAGAGGAGACCATGTTACCTTTCATTGCAAAATGAAGACTTGGGTCTTTTTGCTGTGGAGACATATAAGAAAACCCACCTCTCCCCAAGCGCTGAGTGTGTTTGCACTCACCGTGAGATCTTGGTCCAAGACCAAGCGTCTCGGGACTGTGTCCCCCTGGAGACAGCCACAGACAGGACCCGGCACTGAGCCTTGCTGGACCTCATCTGGCTGCCCTCAGTCCATCGCTCCAGCCTGGCTGAAACTCACTTTCCGTTGGGTGTTTTTAACTTTTTTCTCACATACTGAGTTATTTTGTTCTCAAGTTGGTGGGAGGGCACTTGGCTGGGACAGCTCCTCGGCCCTGCGACCCCGTGTAATGAGCAGTGCAATGGCCCCACGGGGTTTCACTTCTCCATGTTGCCATTATTAAATTAGCAGTAATTAAGTGGCAGCCCTCACTTCAGTGTCCCTTACTCTTCCTGGAGTCAGTTGTTGTTCTATGAAATTGGAGACCGTGAGACTAAAACTAAAAAGGAAAGGGGGAAAAAGGAAGGTCTGGGAACGCTCATATGTGTTTATTTTGCTTGCAGTACTCAAAATAAAATAGACTATTCATTTGTGGCTGTTTGCAGACTTTCCAGGGTGGCCAGCAGCCAGTACTGGTTCACAAGCCTCTCCTCCTCCAGCCCGTGTGCCCGGCAGCCGTGCCTCAGGACATGCCCCCGGCTGCCCGGCACCGCTTGCCCGGCACGCTGCCGCCTGGCTCTGAGCGGGACCGATGGCAGCAGGCATCCTGCCCTGGCGAGAGAAATCCACGTTTCCGGTGGGGTGCAAAGCAGTGCAAGTCCCGTGATGGCAAACTCTTCCACGGGACATGGCCCTGTGGTGGTAATAATTTAAACTTCCCTGTGAATGACTCTTACATGGTTAAGAGTAGCACAGAAAGTGAGAAGGAGCCAGAAAGCAACTTAACTAATCCTGGGCTGGCACTTGTGCCAGGCTCAGCTCCTTTTCAGAGTTTTAATCCCTCTCGAGATGAAAGGGAAATATTTGCACTTGTACAGTGCGTCTCGTTTCCATTAGTGTGACCAATCTTCTCGAGTGGCTGCTCTGTGGCGATGACAAACACATAATGGTTTGATTATCCCCTCACCGAGGGCCGTGGCAAAATCTCAGCATTTAAAAGATGAGTGTAGGGGGTTTGAGCCATCCAGGCGCAGGCATTATTCACCGGGGTGAGCTCCAGCTCTCCACCAGTGCAAGTGACAGCCAGTATTCAGTGGAAATTGATTATCTGTGTGAAGCAAGCATTAAAAATAGAAGCTTTGTGTCAAACCCCACGTATGTTTTGACTAAATCCTAGATAACAAGAAGAGTGGATGAAAGACACAGATTATACAGAGAACACCAAAAACCAAGAAGCCAGGATTAAAGAAGAAAAGGATTTGAGTGGGTTAGAGCAATTAACGATTGTCATGTGCCATCCTTGCACCCAGCTGGGACTGCTGCGGCTCCTCCGGGTACGTCCTGCGTCACAGGTGCTTTGGTCTGCAAACCTGCAGGCAGCACCTCCAATTCATGGTGCTGATCACCTCAGGCCAAGGTTCAGGGGGCTTGCGGTCAGTTTTTGAACCATCCACCACCGTAAGTCAGTTATTTTGAATGGTTACAAACTCTTTCCCATTACGAGACCTCGAGTGTTCCCAGAAAGGAGGGGGTGTCTCAAAAAGGGGCATCCTCAGCTGCGCCCCTCGGGAGGAGTCTACAGTACTCTTTATGCTGCAAAGCTAATCCAGTTCTACCCCCTTTTTTTTTTTTCCAATTAACTGTAAGTACTTGAAATATATATTTTTTTTCCTTTGTGAGTAGTGCTCAGCAATCCCGCAAGGGATGTGCATTGTCTGTCCCCGGACAATCAAGAACTGCAGGGTTTATGGCCTAAGGAGTGCCTGCATCAAATCACGCCGTCTGCCCTCGCAGTGCCCCACACCACGCAAGGGTCTGTTATTATCCCGTTTTACAGCAGCTGCTGCAATTACTGTATCATCTAAAATCATGTAACACACAATTACTGCTTGCACAAGAGGAAGTATCTCACCAGACAAGGCAAGATTTACAAATAAAATAATTTTATTGTGTTTCTGCTTCTATAGCATGTGGCACATAATGAGAATTAAGACAAAAGGTGGGATGAGAAATTATGCATTTGTCCTTCAACTGAACAAAGGATTCATCTTACCCAAAGAACAATGCAAACACACACCCTTCTCTGCTAGTCACCATGTTCCGTGGAGGCAGATGCTGTGACATTTAGGAAAACGGACACTGAAGTTGATCTGAAGGTAGTGGCCGATGGATGCAGCTCTGCCAACCTGATGTGAGAAGAAATGGCTGCCTTGCCAGCAAATTTTGTTTTAACTCAAAACCAAAATATTTGCATTTACTTAATTTAATTACAGTGGGACAAACAGCACTAATGTACTTATAAACTCAGAGAAAAATGCACGATGAGAAAGTGTCCAAAATCCACATCTGTCTGATAAAGATCGGCTGATTGAGCTGTGTCTGCAAAGCTAGCACTTGGGATGTTGGAACTTCATTTTTGGCCTCTGCAGCCAAGGAACCAGCAAAGTTTATTTTTTTCAAAACTTGATCTTCCTCCAGGGTTTGAGCCTTAGAAACTGTTTTCATTAAGGAAGTGCTGATAAGGAAGATCAAGAAAAAATGTTTGGAAGCTTTTTTTTTTTTTAGTATTGGTTGTGTTTCTATATTCCCCTTTACCCTTATGTTCACTCTTTGTTACGAGGATGATACAAGAAATAAAGATCCAGTGTTCATGCAAGGATGTCACCTATTTCTGTACCATGTTTCCCTCTTTATGTCCGAACTCCATGTGTGGCAGCGCAGTTCTCTCCTCTCCGCTCCGGATAACGTGGCAATGTGCGGGGGAACGAGCAGCAGCTACAAAGGGGTCTTAGGAAACTGTTCATGCAAGTAGCTCTGGGGAGATTTCAAATACAGGGGGAAATCAGGTTTTCCCCTCTGAGGAATCAACAGCATTTTTAATATATGTCAAAAGGAATTTGGGATACACACTGCACAAACTTGTAACGGCTCAGGAACACCTCTGCACGAACAGGGAGCCTGTGGACACGCTGCTGGACGTGGGTGCCCACAACACCGAGGGGCTGCTGGCGGCTCGGGAGGCTCCCGTGCCCTTCACCGCTGCTCTTCCCAGCGGGCGCGGGCAGTGTGGCACGGCCGGCCGGCTGTCCCTCTCCCGGCCGCCTGTCCTGTCTGCAGACACTCGCGGCGTCTCTGCACTTCTCCAGCCTTCGCACACACTAAAAACTATTGTACATGTTATTTTACAGACCAAACTTCCAGCTCAGTCTCAGTCCAGCTTCTTCCTCCAGAAACAGATCCATATAGTAAAAGTCACAAAAAAAAAACATCACCGTGGGAGACATATTAGACAAAGACATATTTGACCACAAAACAGGTTTCTGCCTTTACTTACGCAGGAACAAGTAGACTGGAAAGTCTCACTGCTGCCACTGCCACTCAGCAACGAATCACTGAGACTGCGGGCCAAGTGCAAAAATAACTTGGTTTAGTCCCTTTTCCTCGCTGCGCGCTGTGTCACGGTGTGGGGGGTGGTTTCGGCGAGGGACAGGAACCCTGGCTGTCAAAGCTCGCCGCCCGGCCCTGCCACTGGTGGGAGAAAACAAGAAAGCAAGTCTAAGCGACCAGGAGAGATGATCTGAGATTCTGCTCATCCCTGCACCGCGTTGCCTGTCTCCTGTCTGCAGCATTCTCAGCTGCTCCACAGTGTGTTTCAACTTATTGAGCGCCTGTGTTTAACCACTCAGGAAGCATTACTGAACAATTTACTTTATTTCTTTGTAAATCAATTCACAATCGTGAGGACTGCACACAAAAAAAAAGGAAAATTAACAGGATCTGTATGTGCTATGAAGGCAAAGTTTGCTCTCTGATTAGCTTTCTGTTGTTCCCTGGTTTAGTGCTCTTGCCCTCTTGTTTTAGTAATACAGCCTAATTCCAAAATTACTTGAGTCTTTCCAGTCTGGCAATCTGATTCCGCAGAAGCTATGTCCACAGTGCCAGAGACATTTCTCAAAGCGAAAATCAGATCAGAGAGTCAGTGGATGTACCAAACATTTTTTTTTGCCATACTTATGGGATCATAAATTATTAGTCATCTGCCCTGGGGGCTATTATTATAATTCAAAACCATTATTCCTCAAGCTTTTGACTACTTGCCCGTCTCACCATCTTGTTTTATTAAATCCAAATGACAAATTGTAGGCGTCTCCCAGAGACAACAGGAGCCATGGTACTTCCACTGCTTTGTCCCCCCAGACCACTTCCCTCCCCTCCTACACGAGCAGAAGCTCTTTGCTGGCTGACATTACTGCCCTAGCACGTACGAATTTCACTGCTGTGGGTGAAAACTCACCAGCAAATCAAGCTGCACCCTTGCCTTGGCAAAGGCGTTTAAAATGAACCGCAGCTGACAAGGAGGGCGCAGGATGGTGGGACGGTGCTCTCAGGAAGGCTGAGCAAGCCCAACAACCGCTGCCAGCGCCTGCAATAACGAAGCGCTGGGGCCGGGCGGCCCTGCCTCCAGCCCACATCCCCCTGCAGCCCCCGGCCACCCCTGGCCTTGGGGCCCGCTGCCCGCGGGACGGCTGCTCTGCCGCACTGGCCCGCTCCAGGTTGGATCTGCCTGCACGGCTGGCGGGGCACGTGCATTCGTTTGGAGCCAGCTGGCAGAAGCTGGGTCCTGCCATTCCATTCCCAAGTGTGTGTTTGGGTGGTTACAAAGCCGGGGCAGAGAATGGGTCAGGAATTCAGCCAATTTCTTTCCCCACAGACCGGTTGGTGAGTGACTCCCTCGCGGCTCTGCGCTACACAGACTGTATTTCCTCAGGGCTGAGCTGAAATTAATGGATGAAGAAGGTGGAAAGCTTGTCCTTCCAAACAGGCTGCCTTTAGGTAAGAAACCAGTTTCTTCTATGTTTTCCATGTCGAATGTATTTGCTAAAATCCCTGAGGAATTGATGATACGGACACAACCTCCCCATGAGAGTTACCAGTGAAACGGCAGAGAAGCAGGAGTTACAGCAGAAATGGGCTTTGGGCAGGAGTCCTCAGCATGCTCCTCACACTGTTCTACCCGCAGTTTCAGTCACAATGTTTGCTGCCCCAAAAATGGGATGAAAACTCTTCTGCGAGCAGGTTAAGTGATCAGTGTGCCGTGAGGAGCCTAGAGATGCTTTTCCTTCATTTAACTGGAAAAGGTGAACCATCCGTTGTGTAATTAACAGTCGGAAACTAGGAACAGCTCAAAGTCAAACAGTCCCAAAAGTCTGGGAGGGGCTGGTTTTGCATATTTGCAAAGATAAATGACTGTCCTTTGTTACAGACATGACTTAGCTCTCAGCAAAGTTATCTGTTTTTATCCAGAGAAATGTTTTAAACAAATAAATGCTCCCATGCTGAATGTCAGAGGGACTTGGCAACATGAAAGTCCCATTTTGCATTGCACTGATGATGCTACGACATCAGAGTTCGTCTTTCACAGATAAACAGAGAAATTCCCAATTTTCAGAAGTCCCCTCAAAGCCTGGAAAGACGCGCTGTAATTTTATCTCTCTTTTTATAGACACATCACTTAACCTGCTGATGGATGTATTGAGGAAAGGGCTGTGGGTGGGTTGGCTGAAGCACACCCGGGAGGCGGGGGCTCAGGTGCCAGTGGGACCTCGGGGTGGGGAAGAGGTTTGTGCTGAGAGCGAGAGCTCATTGTCAGAATAACTTCAAAATGCGACAGCAAGTGGGATTCTCGTCTTCTGCTCACAAGCTCTCCTA
>WHYT01015415.1:0-32749 GCA_009806455.1 Tetrax tetrax
AGATGGCGGTGCAGGCCGTGCACCTGGAGGCCGATGCTTTTCTGGTGTGCCTCAACCACGCGCTGAGCACCGAGAAGGAGGAGGTCATGGGGCTCTGCATCGGCGAGGTACAGGGGCCGGCAGGGCTGGACGCGTCGAGGCTGTCCCGGGGGAAGACGAGCGGGGTGCGGGGGCCGCAGCCGGAGGAGGTGCTGCTGCCCGGGCGGGGCTCGCGGCTTGTGCCGGTGCGGGCCGTGGGATAGCCGTGGGCTCTTACCTTTCGAGCGGGGCTTGGTGAGCGTGGCAGGGGGCGTTGTACAGGCTTGTATGGGGGCGGTTCACTGTCAGAGCCATGCCACTGGGCCTCGGGCTTCTCCTCTCTGCTCCTGGCCAGCGTGGAGTCGTAGTTCCAGCTGCTGTGAAATCAAGGCTTAGAGTCAGGAAAGTCATCTGCACTCCTGACTATACTGCAACTGTACGTTTTCTCTGCTGAAGGTACAGGAGCCACCCTTTTCCTCGAGGTTGGTTGTTTCTTTAGCAGAGGAATGATCGATTTTTCCTTCTGTGTCATTAGGTTGACACCAGCCGAATTGTTCATATCCATTCCGTGATCATTCTGCGCCGCTCCGATAAGAGAAAAGACCGTGTGGAAATTTCACCAGAGCAGCTTTCAGCTGCTTCTACTGAAGCAGAGATATCCTTTAGTAGAGACAGCAGCAAACTTGCCAGCAAATTGGTTTATCTCAGAACTCTTTTTACGTGCTGTGTTTTAGACTTGTTCCAGTTGGCTTGAAGTTGTCTGCTTCCCTCCTACAAGTGTTTGACTTAGATGGCTGTGCTGGTAGTTGCCGTTCTCTGGAGTCTTTATTGGTTCCAACGTTTGCAGTGAAATTGTGTTATACCTGGTTTTTATAATTTCTTTGTATTTGGTCACAAAGTAAAACTGAAGTATGTTCAGCAGGGAGACATGTCAGAACATGAAAGGTTGAAAAGTCTGTTTCCAGCTGCGCTGGAGAGCCTTTTCCCTGCATACACTCCAGCGTGCTGTTTTGGACAGCTTCCTGCTGTGTCATTTCCTGCCACATGCAAAAAAAAAATCCAATTTACTTCTGCAGCAGTGGCATCCTGCCCAAGCTGGAGAAGAGGCTTCCATCAAGTTCCTGCCCCGTGTCCTGTCACCCCTCTAACAGGACCTGGAATTCTGTTGACTGATGAGAAACTCTTGAAACTCTGCTGTTTTCCCTTAAATCTTCTTCCCTTTGCTCCTTGACTCACACACAGGTTGGCTGAAATGACGGGACGTCCCATGAGAGTTGTGGGCTGGTATCACTCTCATCCACATATTACTGTCTGGCCATCGCATGTTGGTAAGAGCAGTCTTGGTCTAGATTCTATATGAAAACTCACAGCTGGTTAATCGTATTACACAACTTACTGGATTTTCAGAGCTGCACATCCCAACTATCAAAGTTTAGTTTCTCAAATGTCCTGTGGTAGAACCAGATTGTCTGAACAGACTTCAGGAACCTCTGCAACTGTAACCCTATTCCCGTCTGTATGCTCCAGGTGCTCAAACTGCACATGACAGTCACAGATCACCTACTAGTAGTACTACGCTTCTTCCAGACAGGAAAACTAGACCTAGCATGTAGAGAATAGCAAAAAAAAATAAATCCTGTGGGAATCATAGGCCTGCTGTGATGATTTTTGACATCTGAGAGTGTTAATGAAGAAATGAAAACTTTTTTGAAAGAAGTGTTTGAGTATCTTATGTGTGTTGGACATTATGGCTGTATAGTGATCTGTGCACCAGGCTGATGCTAAGATAATTTCTTGTTTTGTTAACTCATTTTGTATTTTTAAGATTTGCTATTTAATTATGTTTTAAATTGGATCTTTTTTTTTTGGTCAACTTAGTCACCTGGAGTAAGTACTTTAAAATAAAACTTGTGACATTTGTTACCAAATTTCAGGTCATACTTCAAAAGTAGCAAGTCTTTTTCTAATCCTTCAGGTGACCAGTGCAGTTCTCATTCTCTTATTTCTTTGTCTGCAGATGTCCGCACGCAAGCTATGTATCAGATGATGGACCAAGGTTTTGTAGGGCTTATCTTTTCCTGCTTCATTGAGGACAAAAACACAAAGGTAGGCAACTTAAAAATGACAATACCCCTCCAAGTACTCATGAGAAACATTGGCTCCAGGGCAAAACTGAAAACCTTAGATGCGGCCTGCAAGAAGGGCTGAGTTCTGCTTGGGGCACAGTTAAAGCACGACTAGAATGATGATGTTTGGATCATAATCCCAATGATGAAAGAATGAGTTATTAATTATGTTGTGCTGATCCACAGCCTGGCTCTCCAGCCAGCAGAGCTGGGCAGGTACTAGGATTCTAGGATTGCATCAGATGGCGACAGTATGCATGTGCACTGAAATGTGTGAGTCCCCTTCAGCTGTTCAGTCCAAAAAATACAACTTACTGCACCTCTGGCCTCTTTAGGAGATGCTGCTATAGTGTGAGATAAGCTGACATGGTGTGTCTTGTATAGGTTTTCAAAGTAGCTATTGTTTAAGATTTTTTTTTCATAGTTAATGAGTCTATCAATATCTGCTTGTAAACAGTTCCAGCATAGCAATCAAAGTGAAAAGTGTGTGCCTTTGTGACCTGTTAAAATGCTATTTGAAAGCATGTTCTGCTTCCTAAAGGAATATGTGCTTTTAGATTATTTTTTTTTGCTCTTAGAATCTGACTTTCTGCTGTCTTTCTTAGACAGGCAGGATTCTTTACACCTGTTTCCAGTCCATTCAGGCCCAGAAGAGCTCAGAGTGAGTACAGCAAAAGAATATTAAGCCCCACGTCAGGCTGTGTTTCATCTTGTTTCTCCTTTCACAGAATCACAGAATTATCATGATTGGAAAAGACCTAAAAGATCATCCAGTCCAACCATCACCAATACTTCTCAGCTAAATCATATCCCTCAACACAACATCCAAACGTTTCTTGAACACCCCCATGGTTGGTGACTCCACCACCTCCCTGGGCAGTGCATTCCAGTGCCTGCCTACCCTTTCCGAGAAGTAATATTTCCTAATGTCCAGCCTGAATCTCCCCGGCGCAGCTTGAAACCATTGCCTCTAGTTCTGTCACTGTCTACACGAGAGAAAAGGCCGACCCCTAGCTCACCACAACCTCCCTTCAGGAAGTTATAGAGAGCTATAAGGTCTCCCCTGAGCATTCTCTTCTCCAGACTTTCTGTGTTGTCTCAAATAAGTGGCTTCTAGGCTCATCATGAGGAGCAAATGTTGTATAGGAGTGCCTGAACAAGGTCTCCTTGCTTCTGCTAGTGCAGGCTGCTTGAAGACAAACTGAAGATTAGGACTGATTAATTTAGCCTAGATAACTTAGTAGCTTAAGATTTGGTGTAGGACACTGTAGTCTGGGTATGAATTTGTGTGCTGTAATCTGTTGAGTAGAAGGCCCACCCTTTTGCTTTCAACTCTAGAGGTTAAGGCTTCAAGCTTGCATGATGTAGAGTCCCCACCAACCATGCACGCACTGTGCATCGTATTGTCAGTACCAACCATCTAGTTGCTTTAGAATTTTTTTCATTAAAACACACACCAAGGGTGTGGCTATAAAAGGCTTCCATTTGCATATCAACTCATTCCCAAAAGTAAACCTGCAGCATTGGACAGACTGTTGAAGGTTTGTAGAAGTCCTTTTTCTTTTTCTCTGCTGCCTTGAAGTTAATTGTATCTGATACCCTTTTAGATATGAAAGGATTGAAATTCCTATTCATGTTGTCCCCCATGAAACCATTGGGAAAGTGTGTCTGGAATCAGCTGTAGAGCTACCCAAGATCCTTTGCCAAGAAGAGCAAGATGCCTACAGGAGAATTCACAGGTAACATGTGTTTGCTAACATATTCTACTGTTGCTGTACTTAAAGTACCATATCTTAGCGAGGCTGTAGAAAATAAGAAGTGTTAGTAGCTCCTATGCCTTTGTAGGAGAACTGGTTGAATACCTTCACATGAAGGAGTTCAGTTTCTCTCAGCCTTACACATAAGAGGTAAGTGTAACTGCTCGTTTGCTGCACCAAAAAGAAAGAGCTACGGTGTGTGTACTGGTGGCAGTTCAGTGATGTGTCTGGGTGTGACAGTAATTAGTATTTAACCAGGGTAAGAATTCTGAGAAGTCTGAAAAATGAGATTAAATATCAGCCTTTATTTTTTTTTTCTTTTCTGCCTGTGGTGCTCAACACTGTTGTTTCTGTAGAAAGCTGCTGTAAGTAGCTGTAAGCTCTTTATTGTCCTTGTGGATGTACAGGGCTTCAACAGCTAAAGAGGTTTATATATATCTGCAGTAGGAGTGACTTGTAAATAGCTGGTTCTATAGCCTGAGTTTGCCTAATATGCAATTCACTGCTGCCTTGTAACTAACCTATGTTCTGTTCATTCTCTTAGCCTCACCCATCTAGACTCTGTAACCAAGATTCATAATGGCTCAGGTAAGGATTCATTTTTTGCATGCGAGAATCCAGGATGCTGCTCCCAGAGCCGAAAACCAGTAGAATCTTAAGCAGGGGTTGGTTTGACTCTAACTTCAGGGGACAGTAGACCACAGCTGTGTAACCATTATCCCTTTGCCATAAAAGACACTCGTAAATTACCATAAAAGCACAAACTTTTGTCTTTTCCCTTGCCATACAGTTCATTTCCAATCACAAATACTGTGTAACCTGGAGGATTCCCTGAGACTGTCGTCTTGTTACATGATGTCTAGTGGAGGAACAGAATTATAACTAAACACTTTAAAGGAAAACATCAAGGGCTGTAAAATAATCTAGTCCTGGGGTTTATGAATGCTCTTGTATCCTTCAACCTTTGTACAATTGCCTAAAATTACAATAGACTTTGGATTTGTTTGGGCATGTGGTTATGGTTTTTTTATGAGGGGGAGGGAGGGGGATTTTGTTGTTTTTTTTCCTATTAGAAGAGGAAGGGGATTTTGGATTTGGTGAGTCTTAAAGTAGTATCTGGCTGATATAGATGCATACTTGCATCTCCTGGCACTTCCTGTATGTTATGTGCATATGACATCTTTGCTTTTGCCAGTGAGATAGGGTAAATCCTAATCCCACTTCTGTTCCAACGTGAATACCTCATTGTTCATTCTCACCTGTTTAATAAATGAGGCATTCTTTGCTTCTGAATTTACAAATTCATTAGCATCAATGATGACTTATATGTAGATTTCTGTTGTAGGTCTGTCATTCCTCCCCTGAGTGTCTAAAGGTCAGATTGAAATAGCTTGTTTCCCTGTTTTGCAAGCTGCTGATTCTGACTTTCCTGTGGGGATGTCTGGTTGCATTGGCCAGGATATTGGAGAGTTTCCTTGGCTGTCTCTAATGCTCTTGGCTTTGGGGTTCTTGTAGCACACTGAGTCTTTTGTGTGTTTGCACTGGCATGATATGTTCTTGCTCTTTCCAGTGTTCACAAAGAACCTCTGCAGCCAGATGTCTGCCATCAGTGGGCCACTCCTTCAATGGCTGGAAGACAGACTAGATCAGAACAAACAGCGGGTGCAGGAGCTGCAGCAGGAGAAAGAGCAGCTCCTGGAGGAGCTAGCTGCTTTAGAGTGAAGGAGGAAATGTAGACCCTTCAAGAAAAGAGACATGAAAAAAACTCTGCAAGACCTACTCCTGGCTGAAGGGTAGCCCTGCATTGCCTTACAGTGAAGATACTATCTGTGCCTCTTCTCTTGCCACATGCAGCAGAAAGCACTTCTATAGGATAAGGGCTTTATCTGCCTCAGCTTGATGGAAAGCAGTGGAAAGCACTCTCCAGGTGCTGCATGATGCAGTGCAATTCTAGCTCAGTGGTGAAGTTGGGCAGCATGTGAAGACACTTCAGTTCTGAAGGGCACACACTTTAGGGAACATGTTGTTTCTCCCTTGTCTATATTTTGACAGAAGTCTTATTGCTTTACATGTATTCCAGGAGCCTAGAACAGGAGGGTTAGAGGGGAAAGTGTCCCTGCAGTCATATCTGATGCTGCCAACTTCTACCTTTTTTTTTTTTTTTACTTGATTCAGTTGACAGTGATCTTTATATATAGTAATGTTCTGGATTACTGGTTATCCACCCAGCCAGGTAAGAGGTGGGAGGGAAGCTTGAGAAGAGACTTGGAAGCTTCCAACTTTGACATCAGATCTGTATTCAGCATACATCAAAACAAATAAAGAATTCCAAAGCTAGAGCTGTTTGGAATGGAAATGAAATGGATGCTACAAAGTGCCAGTGCCTGCATTTTTTGGACACTGCATGTGCAGCACTGAGGTTCTCTACAAAATGGACTGTTTCTGCTAGCTCAGTGGGAGGAATGTGGTTCCTTCCCAGAGGAGAAAAAGGTTAAGAGGCTGAGAAGAGAACTGATAGATATGCAAACCTGTCGCTTTTACATGCTGAACTTAAATGCAGAATGTTCATTAGATTGAAATGGAACAAAATACCTGTTGATGAAATAATCCTTTAAATGTTCTTCCTTTTGCATTGCAGAGTATCACCCATCATGTACATCATTGTGGGGAAAATAATAAAAGATTGGCAAGGAGCATTGTAAACATGCTCAAGTGACTTGCAGCTGGGGTGTAGAAAAGCACATATATCATACTAATGGTTGTTTAGTCTTGTGTACTTGACAAGCAGAACATCTGTGTTTAGATAACACAGCCCTGTGATAGACTCAGAGGCACTGTGTCAAACATGCTTGAGATTCCTACTCTGCTATGGGAAAGATCAAAGCACGGGGTAAGCTGTGCCTGTGTGCCTCTGCCTGGGTGCTGCTTCAGGGATCCCCTGTTTTGCGAGGTAATGAAAAGAAATGTACTCTTTGCATTTCATCTGTGGTTTTGTGGTTGTTCCTGCATCCTGCCTGAGTCTGCTCACACATTTGACAGGATCCAGGAACAAGCATGCCATGGCTGGCAAAAAAGTTGGGGACTGTGGAGGCCGTGACCATGACTCCTCTTATTCTGGGGTGGTCCAGTTATGAGCACTGGATCTCCATGGCCATTTTCCTGGCTACACTGGCTCTGCTGGAAGCATGGTCTGAAATAGATGATGGAGTATTACTTCCCAGACAATTGAAACAATTAAGCGCCAGTTGCCGTGTAAAGTGGCATCTGATTCTTCTCACAAGTTAGCAGGGAGACTGGGATTGGTTTTTAGCTACCAATCTTAGAGCTCTTCACTGTGAAGTTGTTCCCTGGAAACATTCAAAGCCAGGTTGGATGAGGCTCTGAGCAACCTGATCTGGTCAGGGATGTCCCTGCTCCTTGCAGGGGGGCTGGACTAGATGACCGTTGAAGGTCCCTTCCAACTCTAACCATTCTATGATAATTATGGAGTAAAAGGAGAGAACGGGAAAAGGAAATTGGGACTTTACAAGATGCAAAGATGGTCACGCAATAACTAATAACTTCTCAAGCAGAGTGGTGCCATGGGCCGTAAGGTAAGGTAGAGCGGTTGGCAGTGCATATTGCTAATAAATGAAGATGCGGAAAAAGTAAGGTTTTGATTTCCCAAGTTTGTGCTCTCACCTCAAAACCTTAATGGAATTCCGAATAATGGGATAGAAATATTTGGAGTGAATCCTTGGACTCTGAGATTGAATTTGAATTTGAGACAGATTTAAAAGGCAGGGAGGTGGTAGAAGTATGACCTCTCATGCAAATTATGGGGCAGGAGGAACAAGCAGTTGGGGGAGTGCAGATCACATGTACTTATGCTCTGAAAGAGTTTGAGAGATCTATCAGCAAAAGAGTGGGGAAGGCATACTGGCATGAATTTTGTGAGCTTGAGATAGTGGAACTACATCTGTCCTATTATTAACAGGTGAAAAAGATTTATTAAGCTCTATAGACAATGATGATCAGATACAATGAGGATATGCTCAGCTGCAAAATATCAGAGGTCCTGATGGTGAGGTGTTATTGAACCTACGCTAGATCAGTGGTTGTGTGCAGCAGTTTTAATTGCATATGCAGAACCTGTTGAATTAGTGTTGTCCCTCAGAAACTGATGTACAATGGAATAAGGTATTGGTTTGGTCTGGGAGATGGGGATGGCTCATATGTTGGTTACAGTATCCAATCTGGAGAGGGTAGCAGTAACAAGAAGTATCAAAATACAGCTTTTGAATGGAGTGCCTGCCTTACTAAAACATTTTGATTATACCAGCAGTCAGAAATGCTACTGGTAATTTAGGTGCCTTAGCAAATACCTTGAAGAAAATTTGGTCTGTAACTTTGGGACCGTTGCAAATTGTGTCCAGGTCTGCAGCCCTGAGCACAGGAAAGATGTGGACCAGTTGGTGTGGGCCCAGAGGAGTGCCACAATAATGATCAGAAGGCTGATCACCTGTGAAGAAAGACTGAGAGAGTTGGAGTTGTTCCACCTAGAGAAGAGGAGACTCTGGGGAGACCTTACTGGGGCCTTTCGGTATTTAAAGGAGGCCTATAAGAAAGATGGGGACAAACTTTTTAGCAGGGCCTGGAGTGATAGGACAAGGGGGAATAGTTTTAAACTGAAATAGGGAATATTTAGATTAGACATAAGAAAGAGATTTTTTACGATGAGGATGGTGAAGCACTGGAACAGGTTGCCGAGAGAGGTGGTGGATGCCCCATCTCTGGAGACGTTCAAGGTCAGTCTGGATGGGGCTTTGAGCAACCTGATCTGGTTAAAGGTGTCCCTGCTCATTGCAGAGTGTTTGGACTAGATGACCTTTAAAGGTGTCTTCCACCCTAAACTGTTCTATGACCATCTGTGCAGGTGGTAAATAAAGGAAAGCCAGCAAATGTTGAAGGAGTTACATTGTGGGTGACAAGGAAACAAGTATGGAATGATCTTGTACAAGCTGGTGTCCCATGATCACAAATAAATGGTATTAAAATGATGACAATGATTTCACCAATGGCAAAATTCAGCAGCTGTGCAGAAAAGCCAACCACCCCTAGTCCCACCACCAATTCCATGCCCACCCTCTACCCCTGCCTGCCACCTCAAAGCAAGGCACTACCTGGCAAATGCCAAAATGGCAGCAATGAAGGTTTGGCAGGTCTCCCAAAATGGCCATCACTGTAGCCTCTTACCATGAAAAAGACCAATGCCTCTGTGTCCTTTAACTATAGAGTGTCGGTCCGAAGGGATTTTGCATGTCTTAGCTCTGGTGGATACTGGAGCTGAGGTTATTGCATTACATAGTAATATTAATAATAAATAATCCACATCACAGATCTTTGGATTGAGGGAAATCTGACCCCTGCCCTCCCAGCTAAGGTTACCTTAACCTTAATGCCATGTTTACCATGATGGTGTTAATTTCCCCAATTAAAGAATATGTCTTGGATATTGATATGTTGGCAGGACAGTTGAAACTTTAAATGGTCACTTCAGCTTTGGAACTTTGCAAGCTGGATTTGCCATTTCATCTGTTACCATCTGTGTGGATTCTCACAGTGGAACCTGTTGTGCTGCCCATGCCTACCAAAGTGGTAACTGTAAAACAGTATCATATTCTGGCAGAGGGGGGAGAAGGGAATTAATCAAACCATTCAGGCACTTCAACAAGTGGGAATCATTAAGGAAACTGTGACTACATTTAATAATCCTATTTGGTCTGAAAACCAGATGACTTTTAGAGAATGACTAATGTAGATTATGAAGAAATTAATAAAGTCACCCCCTTCCCCCCCCAACTTACAGATATGGTACCAGACATGGTTACTCTTCTAGAAAAAAATAGCAAAAATTTACAGCCCTGGAAGATGGTGATAGATCTTGCTAATGCTTTCTTTCAGAAAGCCAAGACCAGTTTGCCTTTACCTGGCAACAAAAGCAATATACTTTCCAAGTATATCCTCAGGGATAAAAACACAGTCCCTCTGTTTGCCACCAAACAATAGCAGCTGATGTAGCACTATGGTCAGTACTGTTCCTGTTTACCTTTATATTGATGATCTTTTGATTGTGTCAGTGTCACAACAAGAAATTGAAGCAGCTGCTGAATCACTGAAAGCACATTTACAGGACAAAGGCCAGACAATTAATCCAAAGAAAATACAGAGCTCTAGTACTACTATACAATTTTTGTGAATAGTTTGGCATGGACAGATTAGGGAAATACCAACAGCAAACAGTCCAGCGATATCCTGTCCCAACCATAGTAAAACAGTTATAGACCTTTTTAGGACTTTAGGGTACTGGAGAATATTTATCTGGTTGCATTAATGCACCCTCTGCAGAAACTAACTAGGAAGAAGGTTGACAGTGGACCAAGCAACAACAAGAAGCCTTTTATGCCTGCAAAAATGTCTTGACTGAGCATGCACAATTATACACTGCTGGGCGAGGATATCCTTTTGAACTAGAACTAACAATTCTAGATTATATAGTCTTGTGGGGATTGTGGCAGATGACTGGGCTGAAAAATCAGAAAGAACCTATGTGATTTTCATCCAAGGCATTACAGGGCTATACATTATACCTTGATGGAACAACATATTTTACCTGTAGTTTGAGCACTACAAGAAACTGAAAAATCAGAAGCCAAGGTAACATGACTGTACACGCATCCATACCTGTTCATAGGTGGGTTACTGGTGATTCCATTAGGGCCCATGCAGAGGTAACTCAGGCAGCCACACATTTGAAATTGAAATATTATTTACAGCAACGATTTCTCCCAGGAAAACCACATGTAACCACTCCACACTGGACTCTTGTAGGAACTGTGTCTTTTAATCATATGCCCACACTAGGGGAAACTCCTCCCCCTTGGAGATATCCCTACATCTCCTGTGGAGGAGGCTCCACCTTATGACAAATTAATAGAAGAGCACAAAAAAGATGCCTGGTTTACCGATGGAAGTACAACGTACATGGTAACTGTCCAAAGAGTGGAGAGCAGTTGCATATGCTCCATTACCAGGAATTATATTATTGCAAACAGGTGTACAAACATCTGAGTGGGCTGAACTGAGCAGCATATCTTGATATCCTGGAGGGGAAGACACATTGCTGACAGCTGGGCTGTATACAAAAGACTCACAATGTGGTTAGACCGCTGGGCCCAAAAGGATTGGCATGTACAAAGATAGCCTATATGAGGACAGATATATGGCAACAAATTTGGCAATATGTACAAAGGCATTCTTTAAAAGTAAGTCATGTCTCAGCTCATCAAAAAGATTATTCACTTGAGTCACAACATACTAGGGAAGTAGATAATATGACATCTGCCAAAGTACATGCTCAAGCTATAAATGTGCGTCTGGCTTGTGGACATCGGTCAGCTTATACTGCGCATGTGTGGGACATTGCTCACAATCAAACCCTCTTGCCATTACATATTTATAAAATGTGCAGATAATTGTATACAGTTATATTTAAAGACATAATATAGGCTATGGGGAAAGATAAAACATAGTAAATAGGCCTTGAATATCTTGCTGGTCAATTACATGGGCACTCTGCCCCTGTTGAGGGAGTGGCAATATGTATTCACTGCTGTCAATACGATGTCAGGACTGATTTTTGCTAAACCCACAAAAACCCCCACCAATCAACATAACACAAATGAAGTATTAGAACAGCTCATTCATCAATACAGGCCTCCTCACCAAATACAAGTAGACCATGGGACACACTTTAGTGGACATAATGTCCAAGATTGGGTTCAAGAGCTAGGCATAGATTGGATATTCCTTCCATTGCCTTCCATTAAGAGCTGGAGATGTGTGCACATGAGCAGGGCTACGACCTTGTTGGCATCACGGAGACGTGGTGGGACGACTCGTACGACTGGAGTGTCAACATGGAGGGGTATAGGTTTTTTTAGAAAGGACAGGAAGGGGAGACAAGGGGAGACACAAGGGGAGACGTGTCACTCTCTACGTCAGCAACTGGCTGGAGTGCATGGAGCTCCGCCTGGGGATGGAGGAGGAGCTGACAGAGAGCTTATGGGTCAAGATCAGAGGACAGGGACGGACGGGGGATGTTACGGTGGGGGTCTGTTACAGGCTGCCTTCCCAGGAAGACAGAGCAGATGAGGCGCTCTATAGCCAGATAGGAGCAGCCTCACAGTCACAAGCCCTGGTCCTCATGGGGGACTTCAACCACCCCGACATCTGTTGGAGAGACAACACGGCAGGGCACAGGCAGTCTAGGAGGTTCCTGGAATGCGTGGATGACAACTTCCTCCTGCAGGCAATAGAGGAGCCAACAACGAAGGGTGCTGTGCTCGACCTTGTGCTCAGCAACAGGGAGGGACTGGTGGGGGACGTGAAACTGAAGGACAGCCTTGGCTGCAGCGACCAAGACACGGTGGAGTTCAAGATCCACAGGGCAGCAAGGAAACTACATGGCAAGCTCTCAGCCCTAGACTTGAAGAAGGTGGACTTCGGCCTCTTCAGGGACCTGATGGGCAAAGTGCCATGGGAGGCGGCCCTGGAGGGAAGAGGCGCCCAGGAAAGTTGGTTGATATTCAAGGAGCACCTCCTCCAAGCTCAGCAGAGGTGCATCCCGATGAAGAACAAATCAGGCAAAAAAGGCCAGGAGGCCCATGTGGATGAGCAAGGAGCTCCTGGACCAACTGAAAGTGAAGAGGAAAGCCTATAGAGGGTAGAAGCGGAGACCGGTAGCCTGGGAGGATTATAAAGAGGCTGTGCGAGTGGCCAGGGATCGGGTGAGGCTAAAGCCCTGACAGAATTGAATCTGGCCAGGGATATAAAAAGCAACAAGAAAAGTCCAAGGAGAATGTAGTCCCCCTCTGGAAGGAAACCGGTGTCCTGGTTACCCAGGACATGGAGAAGGCTGAGGTACTCAATGACATTTTGCCTCAGTCTTCACAGATAAGGGCTCTTGTCTCACCATCCAAGCTGTGGAAGGCACAAACAGGGACTGCAAGGATGAAGAACCACCCACTGTACTCGAAGAGCAGGTTCGGGAACATCTGAGGAACTTGAAGGTGCACAAGTCCATGGGACCTGATGAGATCCATCTGTGGGTCCTCAGGGAACTGGCAGATGAAGTTGCCAAGCCACTGGCAACTTCATTTGAGAAATCGTGGCGGTCTGTTGAGGTTACCGATGACTAGAAGAGGGGTAACATAACCCCCATTTTTAAAAAGGGGAACAAGGAGGACCCGGGCAACTACAGGCCGGTCAGCCTCACCTCTGTACCTGGCAAGGCCATGGAGCAGATTCTCCTGGAAACCATGCTAAGGCACATGGAGAGCAAGGAGGTGGTTGGTGACAGCCAAAGTGGCTTCACGGAAGGGCAGATTGTGCCTGACCAATTTGATGGCCTTCTATGATGGGGTGACAGCATTGGTGGACAAGGGACAGGCAACGGATATCATCTACCTGGACTTGTGCAAAGATTTTGACACTGTCCCGCATGACATCCTTCTCTCTAAACTGGAGAGCCATGGGTTTGATGGACAGACCACTCAGTGGATAAGAAGTTGGCTGGATGGCCGCACTCAGAGAGTGGTGGTCAACGGCTCCATGTTCAAGTGGAAACCGGTCACGAGTGGTGTCCCTCAGGGGTCTGTGTTGGGCCCAGCCCTGTTCAACATCTTTGTCAGCAACACAGACAGTGGGATAGAGTGCACCCTCAGCAAGTTCGCCAAAGACACCAAGCTGTGTGGTGCTGTCAACATGCTGGAAGGAAGGGATGCCATCCAGAGGGACCTGGACAGGCTGGAGAGGTGGGCCTGTGCCAACCTCATGAAGTTCAACCAGGCCAAGTGCAAGGTCCTGCACCTGGGTCATGGCAATCCCAGGCACAAATACAGGCTGGGCGGAGAATGGATTGAGAGCAGCCTTGAGGAGAGGGACTTGGGAGTGCTGGTGGACGAGAGGCTCAACATGAGCCGGCAATGCGCCCTTGTGGCCCAGAAGGCCAACTGCATCCGGGGCTGCATCAAGAGGAGTGTGGCCAGCAGGTCGAGGGAAGTGATTCTCCCCCTCTACTCTGCCCTGGTGAGACCCCACCTGGAGTACTGTGTCCAGTTCTGGAGCCCCCAACATAAGAAGGACATGGACCAGTCGGAGAAGGTCCAGAGGACGGCCACAAAGATGATAAGAGGGCTGGAGCACCTTTCCTATGAGGACAGGCTGAGAGAGTTGGGGCTGTTCAGCCTAGAGAAGAGGAGGCTCCGGGGAGACCTGATAGCGGTCATGACCCCCCTCATGGGGTCTACAGGAAAGACGGGGAGAGGCTGTTCAGTAGGGCCTATTGTGATAGGACAAGGGGTAATGGTTTTAAATTAGAAGGAGGTAGATTTAGATTGGATATTAGGAAAAAATTTTTTACAATGCGAGTTGTAGAGCACTGGAACAGGTTGCCCAGAGAGATGGTGGAAGCCCCATCCCTGGAAACGTTCAAGGCCAGGCTGGATGAGGCTCTGAGCAACCTGATCCAGTCGGGAATGTCCCTGCTTCTCGCAGGGGGCTTGGACTAGATGACCTTTGAAGGTCCCTTCCAACTCTAGCCATTCTATGATTCCATGAGTCTATGACATCTTGTAATACAGTTTTGGAACATTGTACTTGGCTCCAATGGAATACGCATATTGCAGATTTGAAGCAAGAGATGCCCACAGACCACTTACTTGAATGTGGGATAAGGCTAATTCTGCAAACTCATGGGGTTTTTTTTCGTCATTCTGTTTAGCATTTGGTTTTGCTTCCTGAGTTTCTAAATAGTTGTGTATATTTTCTTGACAGATTAATCTTCTTCACAAGCCACCATATGAGCATCCCAAGGATGTGAAGGTTGACTTTGTATTGGCTATGTGAGCTCTGATTTTGGAAACCATCCAACCTCACACCTAATGCAGTCAATCCCAGGCATGCATAACTCAGACAAATTTGAGGTTAAAAACATAAAAAGCATGGTTAAAGCTCTAGATACAGCTATAAGTGGCACTCTTTTTCTTGTGGCAGGCAGGTAAAATCGAAAAGGGCAAATTTTTGTTTCCATTTTTTTCTTTCTTTGTTTGTTTGATTTGTTGGGCAGCTTTTTTTTTAATGAGTTGAAGAGTTCTCCAGCCTGAGTCATCCTCCTTTACAAATATGAAGTGTTACTTAGCAGGTAGGCTAATTAGATACCTGTCCTTGGAACTACTGTAGGTAGAATTTGTGGCCTATGGAAAACGTTAAGCTTCAGCTGCTGCTTTTCCAGTAGATGTGTTTCAACATCAAGGTAATACTGCTTGGTTACCTCTGATTTACAGAAACACATCTGTTTTTTGGTTTTGGGGTTTTTTTGCCCCACTATCTGCTGTTATTTTTCTACATGTATTTTTCTCTGGGATACTGGAATCACAAACATGGACTTCAGAGTGGTCTGGCTACTGCTTTTTCAAAAGGAAACGATATGCTATACTTAGTCCAGAAGGAGCATATAGAGTTCAGCAATGCTAAAGACAGTCATGCCTGTGTTTATTTAGGTGTCATGTTAAGGGATTGAAGCTGTAAATAGAACTAATTTCCAGTTATATTGAGAAGCAGCTGACGGAACTGGGGTTGCTAGCCTGGAGAAAAGGAGACTGAGGGGAGACCTTATCACTCTCTACAACTACTTGAAAGGAGGTTGCAGTGAGGTGAATGTCAGCCCATTCTCCCAAGTAAAAATAGGATAAGATGAAATGTCCTCAAGTTGCACGAGGGGAGGTTGGCACTTAGGGACATGGTTTAGTGGTGGACTAAGCAGTGCTAAGTTAATGGTTGAAATCAATGATCTTAAAGGTGTTTTCAAACCTAAAAGACTCTATGATTCTATAATTTGACGTCTTTTTTTTTATTTTCTAGCTGGACCGAGGCAATAGTAAGTGATGGACTGCTAGTCACGTAGGAAATTGCAGAGCTGCAGCGTTTGTGAGCCTGTGGATGAACTGCTAGGACAAGGTTAGAACAAGCAGCATCTCTCAATGCTGGAAGTTTTTGTGGGAAAAAAAATACTCTGACTTTGCTGTAAAACAGGGAATGACTGGCAAACCACGCACACGAGAAATGTAACAATGAATGCTGTTCATCACTCGCTCCTATACCGCACCACAAACATTGTAACTCTGATCATTCCATGTAAACTTGCATACCAACACATCCAATCATCTTGTCCAAGCTACCTAGAAGAAACCTGGGGGAGCTCAGGTCCGAGCTTCTCACTTTTAGAGCCTTATTTCCTCTGGGCAGCTAGTACAAGATGATTGGAATGGGCCAAGTGCAAGCTGTCAAAAAAAAACCCAAAACACAAAGAAGAGTTGATGGCCTGTAGGCCTGCTAGAAAGACCAGGTGAACATCAGCATTAGCTTGCAGTGCTCACATTTTTCCTGTGGAAGCTCACATCTGAGGATCTTCCTTTTAGCACCTTATTTTCTCTGGGCACCTTACTCAAGATGATTGGAAATGTCAGAGTGCAATTGGCCAAAAAAACACCCGCCCCAGAGTTAGAAGAGTTGATGGCCTCTAAGACTGCTAGCAACAGCGAGTAAACATCAGCATTAGCTTCCAGCGCAGACACTTTTGCTGTGGAATCTCATATCACAGGATCTTCCATTTAGCGCTTAATTTTCTCCGGGCAGCTTGGACAATAATATCGGAACTGTAGAAGTGCAAGTTGCTGAAAAAAAGCGCTGTAGTAGAGGCACTGTAGGCCTGTTAGGAAAAGCGAGTGAACAGCAGCCTTAGGTTCCAGTGCACTTTTCCTGCGGGAGGTCACATCCAAGAATCTTCCTTTTAGCGCCTTATTTTCTCTGGGCAGCTTGGGCAAGATGATTGGAACTGTTGCAGTGCTAGTCATCCAGGGAAGCGCGGAGGGACAATGTTTGTGGCGTGGTAGGTCTGCTAGCGAGAGCGAGTGAGGAGCAGCCAGAGCTTTCAGTGCTGGCACTTCTCGTGTCAAAGCTAACATCCGAAGTTCTCCCTTGTAGAACCTTATTTCCTCCAGGCAAACTGCACAAGATGATTAGAACAGTAGGATCTTGACTCATCCAGGCAAGCACAGAGTCTGAAAATTAGTGGTCCTGTAGGTAGCCTCAGAAAAGCAGCAAGAGCTTTTAGTGCTGGCACGTCTGCTGTGGGAGATTCACTACACATTTGCAGTTTTTAAGGCCTTAAGTCCTTGGGTAGCTTGGACAAGATGATTGGAACTCTAGGAGTGCAATTTGCCCCGCAAAAATAGGACAGAATTAAAAAAGTAGAGAGGCTGTAGGGGGTTTAGTAAAAGCGAGTGAACATCAGCATTCGCTTCCAGTGCAGACAGTTTTGCTGTGGAAGGTCATATCCAAGGATCTTCCTTTTAGGGCCTTATTTTCTCTGGGCAGCTTGTGAAATATGATTGTAAGTCTCGTAGTGCAATTGCCCAAAAAACACCCCCACAGAGTTAGAAGAGTTAATGGCCTCTAAGCCTGCTAGCAACACCAAGTGAACATCAGCCTTAGCTTCAAGTGCTGACACTTCTCATTACCAACACTTCACACCGCATCTACAGCACCACAGATATTGAGGCTTTGGGTTTTCCTGCACCAACAGCGCTTCACCTTTACCACCAACTGCACAAGGGCAGCCACTGAAATAAACCACCCTAAAAGTCACGAACGTCAGACAATTGCTCCCACACCAAAAGTGCATCGAAAGCTCTTGCTGCTTCTCACCGGCCTTTCACACAGCATCTACAGCACCACAGACATTGGGGCTACGAGCTTTCATGGACCAACAGAGCTTTGACGTTTACCATCAACTGCACTGGGACAGCCACTGAAATAAACCACCCTAAAAGTCATGAACATCAGACGATTGCTCCCACACCAATAGTGCCAGCACCAAAAGCTCTTGCTGATCCTCACCGGCTCTTCATGCTCTTCACAAGGCATCTACAGCACCACAGACATTGGGGCTACAGGCTTGCCTGGAACAACAGCACTTCGACGTTTACCATTAACTGCACAGGGGCAGCCACTGAAGAAAACCATCCTAATATTCATGAACATTGGACGATTGCTCACACACCAAAAGTGCCAGCACCAAAATGGCTTGTTTCTCCTAACAAGCCCTTTAGACTGCATCTACACACCACAGACATTCAGGCTCCGGGCTTTCGCGCACGAACAGCACTTTGATGTTTACATTCAACTGCACAGGTGCAGCCACTTTAAAAAAAGCACCCTAAAATTCACGAACGTTGGACAATTGCTCCCACTCCAAAAGTGCCAGCAACGAAAGCTATTTCTGCTGCTCACCGGCACTTCACACCATATCTACACCACCACAGACATTGGGGCTCCGGGCTTTCCTGCGCCAACAGCGCTTCCACGTATACCCTCAACTGTACAGCGGAAGCCTCTGAAAAAAAACGACCCTAAAAGTCAAGAACCTCAGAGTATTGCTCCCACACCAAAAGTGCCACCACCGAAATCTATTTCTGCTCCTCACCGGCCCTTCACATTGCATCTACAGCACCACAGATATTGGGGCTACGGGCCTTCCTGGTGCAACAGTGCTTCCAAGTTTACCATTAACTGCACAGGGACAGCCACTGAAATAAACCATCCTAATATTCACTAACGTTGGACGATTGCTCCCACACCAATAGTGCCAGCACCCAATGCTCTTACTACTCCTCACTGGACCTTCACACCGCATCTACAGGACCGCAGATACTGGGGCTCCGGGCTTCCCTGCACCAACAGCGCTTCCACGTTTACCATCCACTACAGAGGGGCAGCCACTGAAATAAACCGTGCTAAAAGTCAAGAATGTCGGATGATTGCTCCCACACCAAAAGTGCTAGCACCCAAAGCTCTTGCTGCTCCTCACCGGCTCTTCACACCGCATCTACAGCACGACAGAAATTGGGGCTACGGGCTTTCCTAGACCAACAGCGCTTCAACGTTTACCATCAACTGCACAGGGGCAGCCACTGAAATAAACCACCCTAAAAGTCACGATTGCTCCCATACCAAAAGTGCCAGCCACGAAGGTTCTTGCTACTCCTCACCAGTCCTTCAACCGCATCTACAGCACCACAGAAATTGGGGCTCCGGGCTTTACTGCACAAACAGCGTTTCGATGTTTACCATCAACTGCACAGGGATAGCCACTCAAAAATAAACACCCTAAAAGACACGAACGTCGGACCATTGCTCCCACAACAAAAGTGCCAGCATCAAAAGCTCTTGCTGCTCCTCACCGGCCCATCACACTGCATGTACAACACCACAGACATTGGAGCTCCGGGCTTTCCTAGACCAACAGCGCTTCTACGTATACCCTCAACTGCACAGCGGCAGCCTTTGAAAAAAACCACCCTAACAGTCAAGAACCTCGGACGATTGCTCCCACACCAAAAGTGCCAGTAACGAAAGCTCTTGCTGCTCCTCACCGGCCCTTCACACCTCTTCACATCTACAGCTCCTGCCTCTTGGCTTTCCTGGACGAACAATGGTTTTCCCTCTGCAAAGCCCGGAGCCTCAATGTCTTCGGATTTTTAGTTGTCTTTACTATTTTTACCTTTGATATTTCCTTATATTGTTCTAGTTGCTGGGTTTTTTATTTGAGCAAGTGGTGTTCACGGACATAGCCCAAATTCGTCAACGTCAAACAGCTGTGCTGCACTCTCTGCCTCAACTGTTTTTCTAGGGATTACTTCGGATGTTAGCTTTAACACGAGAAGTGTCAGCACTGAAAGCTCTGGCTGCTCCTCACTCACTCTTGCTACTATACCTACCACAACATACCACACCAAAAGTGCCAGCGCCGAAACCTCTTGCTGCTTCTCAGCTGCCCTTACCACCGCATCTAAAGCAAGATAGGCATTGGAGCTCGGTACTTTCCTGGTTGAGCAGTGCTTCAACGTTAAACATCACTGCACAAGGGACCACTGAAAAAGCTCCCCTGAAAGTCATGAACGTCAGACGATTGCTCCCACACTAAAAGTGCCAGCACCGAAAGCTCTTGCTGATCCTCACCAGCCCATCACACACAATCTACAGCACCACAGACACTGGGGCTGTGACCTTTCCCGGACAAGCAGAGCTTTGACGTTAAACGTCACTGCACAAGGGACAACTGAAAAAAGCTCCCCTAAAAGTCACGAACGTCGGACGATTGTTCCCACACCAAAAGTGCCAGCACCGAAACCTTTTGCTGATCCTCACCGGCCCATCACACGGCGTCTACGGCACCACAGAATCTGGGGCTCTGGGCTTTCCCGGACGAGCAGCGCTTTGACGTTTAGCATCAACTACACAGGGACCGCTGAAAAAGAAAATCCCCGAAAAGTGACGAACGTCGGACGATTGCTCCCACACCAAATGTGCCAGCATCGAAAACTATTGCTGACCCTCACCGCCCATCACACCGCATCTACAGCACAACAGATATTGGGGCTCCAGGCATTTTCGAGTGAGCAGCGCTTTGATGTTTATCATCAACTACACAGGGAGCCACTGGAAAAGATCTCATAAAAGTCAGGAACATCGGACGATTGCTCCCACACCAAAAGTGCCAGCACTGAAAACTCTCGCTGATCCTCACCGGCCCATTACACCGCATCTACTGTACCAGAGATACTGGGTCTCCTGCCCCTCCCAGATGAGCAGCGCTTCAACGTTTACCATCAACTACACAGGGAGCCACTGAAAAAAACATCCCCTAAAAGTCACGAACTTCAGACGATTACTCCAGCAAGAGCTTTCGATGATGGCACTTTTGGTGTGGGAGCAATCGTCCGATGTTTGTGACTTTTAGGGGATTTTCTTTCTTTCAGTGGCCCCTGTGCAGTGATGTTTAACGTCAAAGCTCTGCTCGTCCGGGAAAGCCTGCAGCCCCAATGTGTCTGGTGCTGTACATGCGGTGTGATGGGCCGGTGCGGATCAGCAAGAGGTTTCGGTGCTGGCACTTTTGGTGTGGGTGCAATCATCCGACGTTCGTGACTTTTCGGGGATTTTCTTTTTCAGTGGCTCCCTGTGTATTTGATAGTAAATGTCGAAGTGCTACTCAACGGGAAAGCACCGAGCCCCAATATCTCTGGTGCTGTAGATGCTGTGTGAAGGGCCGGTGAAGACCAGCAAGAGGTTTCAGTGCTGGCACTTTTGGTGTGGTAGCAATCGTCCGACATTCGTGACTATTAGGGGATTTTCTTTTTTCAGTGGCCCCTGTGCAGTGATGTTTAACGTCAAAGCTCTGCTCGTCCGGGAAAGCACCGAGCCCCACTAATTGTGGTGCTGTCAACGTGGTGTGACAGGCTGGTGAGGACGAGCAAGAGCTTTTGGTGCTTGCACTTTTGCTGTTGGAGCAATCGTCAGACATTTGTGAGTTTTCGGGGATTTTCTTTTGCAGTGGCTCCCTGTGTAGTTGATGGTAAACGTCGAAGCGCTGCATATCTGGGAAAGCCCACAGCCCCAATGTCTGTTGTGCTGTGTGCTGTGATGGGCCGGTGAGGATCAGCAAGATGTTTCACTGCTGGCACATTTGGTGTGGGAGCAATCATCCGACGTTTGTGACTTTTAGGGGATTTTCTTTTTTCAGTGGCCCCTGTGCAGTGATGTTTAACGTCGAAGCGCTGCTCATCCGTGAAAGGCCACAGCCCCAGTGTCTGTTGTGCTGTAGATGCGGTGCGATGGGCCCGTGAGGATCAGCAAGAGGTTTCAGTGCTGGCACTTTTGGTGTGGAAGCAATCGTCAGATGTTCGTGACTTTTAGGGGATTTTCTTTTTCAGTGCCTCCCTGTGTAGTTGATGGTAAATGTCGAAGCGCTGCTCATGTGGGAAACGCCACAGCCCCAATGTCTCTGGTGCTGTAGATGCGGTGTGACGGGCCCGTGAGGATCAGCAAGAGCTTTTGGTGCTGGAACTTTTGGTGTGGGAGCAATCGTCCAAAGTTCGTGACTTTTAGGGGATTTTCTTTTTCAGTGGCTCCCTGTGTAGTTGATGGTAAACGTCGCACCGCTGCTCATCCGGGAAAGCCCGCAGACCCTATGTCTGTGGTGCTGTAGATGCAGTGTGAAGGGCCGGTGACAAGCGGCAAGAGATTTTGGTGCTGGCACTTTTTGTGTGGGAGCTATCTTCCGACATTCATGAGTTTGGGGGATCTTCTTTTTCATTGGCTGCTGCTGTCCTGTTTTTGGTAAATGTCGAAGCACTGCTCGTTTGGGAAACCCCTGAGCCCCAATGTCTGTCCTGCTGTAGATGCTGTCTGAAGGGCCAGTGAGAAGAAGCAATAGCATTCCGTGCTGCCAATTTTGGTGTGAGAGCAATCGTCTGCTGTTCGTGACTTTTAGGTGGTTTTTCTTTTTCAGTGGTCCCTGTGTAGTTCATGGTAAATGTCGAAGCGCTGCTTGTCCCGGAAAGCCCGGAGCCTCAATGTCTGTGGTGCTGTACATGCAGTGTGATGGGCCGGTGAGTATCAGCAAGAGCTTTTAATGCTGGCACTTTTGGTGTGGGAGCAATCATCCAACGTTCATGACTTTTCAGGGATTTTCTTTTTCTGTGGCTCCCTGTGCAGTTGATGGTAAATGTCAAAGCTCTGCTCTGCCAGGAAAGCCCGGAGCCCCAATGTCTGTGGTGCCGTAGATGTGGTGTTAAGAGCCGGTATGGAGCAGCAAGAGCTTTTGGTGCTGGCTCTTTTGGTGTGGGAGCAATCGTCCGACGTTCGTCACTTTTAGGGAATTTTCTTTTTCAGTGGCTACCTCTGCACTTGATGGTAAACATCGAAGCGATGCTGGACCGGTTCGTGACTTTTAGGGGATTTTCTTTTTCAGTGATTGCTCCTGTCCTGTTTGTCGTAAACATTGAACCATTGCTCATTTGGGAAAGCCCGGAGCCCTAATGTCTTTGGTGATGTAGATGCGGTGTGAAGGGCCAATGAGAAGCAGCTACAGTTTTTGGTGCTGGCACTTTTGGTGTGGGAGCAAGCATCTGATGTTCGTGACTTTTCGGGAATTTTCTTTTTCAGTGGCTGCCCCTTTGAATGTGATGGTAAACGTCGAGGTGCTGCTCGTCCGGGAAAGCCCGCAGACCCTATGTCTGTGGTGCTGTAGATGCGGTGTGAAGGGCCGGTGACAAGCGGCAAGAGATTTTGGTGCTGGCACTTTTTGTGTGGGAGCTATCGTCCAACATTCGTGAGCTTGAGGGCTCTTCTTTTTCAGTGGCTGCTCCTGTCCTGTTTTTGGTAAACATCGAAGCACTGCTTGTTTGGGAAAACCCAGAGCCCCAATATCTGTGGTGCTGTAGATGCAGTTGAAGGGCTGGTGAGGAGCAGGAAGAGCTTTCAGTGCTGGCACTTTTGGTGTGGGAGCAATCGTCCGACATTCATGAATTTAGGGGATTTTCTTTTGAAATGGCTGCCGCTGTCCAATTTATGGTAAACCTTTGTCCTAATTCAGCCCCAATCCGGACCAGATTACTCAGTCTCTCTCTCACTCCCCCCACCCTCCGAGAGAACAGGTGGAGATAATATAAGAAAAACGGCTTGAGGTTTGAGATAAGGACAGGGAGAAATCCTTAAAGTTTCCGTCACGGGCAAAACCAGACTCGACTTGGGGAAAACTATTCATTTATTACTAAAACTAGCAGGATAATGAGACAAAGAAACAAGATAACCTCCTCCACCCCTCTCTCTTCCCAAGCTTAACATTATCTCTACTACCTTCTCCCCACCCTGAGCAGCACAGGGGGGAAGAGGGAATGGGGGTTGCGGTCAGTTCATCACGTGTTGTTTTACGCCGCTGCTTCACAGTTGGGGGAAGAACTCCTCACATCCCTCCCCTGCTCCAGTGTGGGGTCCCACCCATATGCCACAGTCCTTCGCGAAACTGCTCCAGCGTAGGCCATCTCTTCCACGGAGTGCAGTCTCTACAGAACAGCTGACCCAGCAGGCCCTCCATGGGCCACAGCCACATTCAGGCATCCACCTCCCCCAGTGTAGGGTCCTCAATGGGCTCCAAGTGGATCTCTGCTCCTCCGCGGACCTCCATGGGCTGCACGGGGACAACCTGCTCCACCATGGTCGTCACCACGGGCTGCAGGGGAATCTTGGCCAGGAGCCACATTACTCCTCCCGCTCCTTCTTCACTGACCTTGGTGTCTGCAGCTGTTTCTCTCACAAGAAAAGTTCTTCACAACAGGCTGGCAGAAGCCTCTCAGGTTCTCTTCACGTTATCCATCTCACCTCCTCTCCACCTCTTGCAGCCAGACCGGGCTGAGTTGGGCCCAGTCGGCTGCCTGACGAGAGGCCAGAGGGTGAGGCCTGCAAGGCCCTGGAGGCCTGCGCCTCCCCCTCTGTGCCTCTGCCCCTGCTCAGCTTTGTCACATCTTCTCTTCTCTCTTTTTTTTTTTCTGTTTTCCCCTTCTTAAATACGTTATCGCAGAGGCATTACATGGGACATTCTGCTACCAATCGACTCAGCCTTGCCCAGCAGCAGGTCCGCCCTAGGCCCGGCCGAGTCCATTGAACAAAGGGGAGCGACTTCTAGCAGTCTCCTACAGAAGCCACCACCTTAGGCCCCCTCACTAAACAAAACCGCAACAACGTTGAAGCAAAGCTGATCTGGGAAGGCCCGGAATTCCAATATCTGTGGTGCAGTAGATGCGGTGTGAAGGGCCGTTGAGATGCAGCCAGAGCATTCAGAGCTGCCACGTTTTGGTGTGGGAGCAATCATCTGACATTTGTGACTTTGAGGGGATTTTCTTTTTCAGTGCCTCCCTGTGTAATTGATGGTAAACGTCGAAGCGCTGCTTATCTGGGAAAGCCAGAAGCCCAATGTCTACGGTGCTGTAGATGCAGCATGAAGGGCCGGTGAGAAGCAGCAAGAGCTCTCGGTCCTGGCACTTTTGGTGTGAGAGCAATCATCTGACGTTTGTGACTTTTAGGAGATTTCTCTTTTTCAGTGGCTGCTCCTGAGCAGTTCACGGTAAAGGTCTAAGCACTGCTCATCCGGGAAAGTCGAGACCACAAATATCTGTCATGCTGCAGATGCGGTGTGAAGGGCGAGTGAGGAGCAGCAAGAGCTTTCAGTGCCAGCACGTTTGGTGTGGGAGCAATTGTCCAACGTTCATGAATTTAGGGGATTTTCCTTTTAAGTGGCTGATCCTGTCCACTTGATGGTAAACGTCAAAGCGCTGCTCGTCCTGGAAAGCCTGCAGCCCGAATGTCTGTGGTGCTGTAGATGCCGTGTGAAGGGTCACTGAGAACAGCAAGATGTTTCAGTTATTTTCGTTATTTTCTTTTTCAGTGGCTGCCCCTGTGCAGTTGATGGTAAAGTTCTAAGCGCTGCTCGTCCGGGAAAGCCCAGAGCGTCAATATCTGTAGCCCTGTAGAGGCGGTGTGAATGGCCGGTGAGGAGCAGCAAGAGCTTTCAATGCTGGCACTTTTGGTGTGGGAGTACTCGTCCAACATTCGTAACTTTCAGATGATAATCTTTTTCAGTGTCTCCCTGTGTACTTGATGCTAAACTTCGAAACGCTCCTCGTCCGGGAAAGCCCGGAACCCCAATATCTGTGGTTCTTTAGATGCGGTGTGAAGGGTCCGTGAGAAGCAGGAAGACCTTTCGGTGCTGGCACATTTGGTGTGGGAGGAATGGTTCGACGTTCGTTTATTTAGGGGATTTTCTTTTTAGGTGTCTGCGTCTGTCATTTTGATGGTAAACGTCGAAGAACTGCACGTCTAAGAATGCCCGCAACCTCAATATCTGTGTTGCTGTAGAATCGGTGTTAAGGGCCGGTGAGAAACAGGAAGACGTCTCGGTGCTGGGACTTTTGGGATTGGAGCAAACGTCCGACGTTTGAGGCATTTAGAGTATTTACTTTTTCAGTGGCTGCCCTTGTGTATTTGATGATAAACGTGGAAACGCGGGTCATCCAAGAAACCCCGGAGCAGCAATGTCTGTGGTGCTGTAGATGCAATTTGAACGTCCGGAGAGAAGCAGCAAGAGCTTTCGCTGCTGGCACTTTTGGTGTGGGAGAAATCGTCCGATGTTCGTGACTTTTAGGGAATTTACTTTTTCAGTGGCTCCCTGTGCAGTTAATGGTAGACGTCGAAGCGCTGCTCATCTGGGAAAGCCCAGAACCCCAATGTCTGTGATGATGTAGATTCAGTGTGAAGAGCCGGTGAGAAGCAGCAAGAGCTTTTGGGGCTGGCACTTTTGTTGTGGGAGCAATCGTCCTACGTTTGTGACTCTTAGAGGATATTTCTTTCTCAGTGTCTCCCGGTCCAGTTGATGGTAAACGTTGAAGCGCTGCTCGTCCGGGAAAGCACTGAGCCCCAGTGTCTGTGGTGCTGTACATGCGGTGTGATGGGCCGGTGAGGAGCAGCAAGAGATTTGGGTGCTGGCACTTTTTGGTGTGGGAGCAATTGTCCGACGTTCGTGACTCTTAGAGGATTTCTCTTTTTCAGTGGCTGCCCATGTCCAGTTGATGGTAATCTTCGAAACGCTGCTCATCCGGGAAAGCGCGCAACCTCAATGTCTGTGGTGCTGTAGATGCAGTGTGAAGGGCCAGTGAGGAGCAGCAAGAGATTTCGGTGCTGGCACTTTTGGTATGGGAGGAATTGTCCCACATTCATGACATCCAGGGGATTTTCTTTTTCATTGGCTCCCTGTGCAGTTGATGGTAAAAGTCGAGCGCTGCTCGTCTGGGAAATCCCGGAGCCCCAATGTCTGTGGTGCTCTAGATGCGGTGTGAGGGGCCAGTGACAAGCAGCAAGAGCTTTCAGTGCTGGCATTTTGGTGTGCGAGCAATCATCCGATGATTGTGATTTATGGGGAATTTTTTTTTCATTGGCTCCCTGTGCAGTTGACGGCAAATGTCGAGCGCTGCTCGGCTGGGATTGTCCAGAGCACCAATATCTGTGGAGCTGTAGATGCGGTGTGAAGACCCGGTGAAGAGCAGCATGAGATTTCGGTGCTGGCTCTTTTGGTGTGGGAGCAATCATCCGACATTCGTGACTTATAGGGGAATTTATTTTTCAGTGGCTGCCCCTGGGGAGTTGATGGTAAACATCGAAGCACAGCTCGTCCCGGAAAGCACTGAGCCCCAATTTCTTTGGCGCTATAACTGAGCTGTGAGGGGCCTGTGAGGAGCCACAAGATCTTTCGGTGCTGGCTCTTTTGGTGTGGGACCAATATTCTAACGTTCGTGACTTTTAGGGTATTTTCTTTTTCAATGCCTTCCCCTGATGCAGTTCATGGTAAACGTCACAGCGCTGCTCATCCGGGAAAGCCCAGAGCCCCAATGTCTGTGGTTCTGTAGATGCGGTGTCAAGGGCTGTTGAAAATCAGCAAGAAGTTTCCATGCTGGCACTTTTTTTGTGGGAGCAATCTTCCGACGTTAGTGATTCTTAGTATTTTTTTTCACTGTCTCTGTTGACTTGATGGCTCTCTTCACCAATGAAGGCTCAGAGCCCCAAGGTCTCTGGTGCTGTAGATGCGGTGTGAAGGGCCAGTGAGGAGCAGCAAGAGCTTTTGCTGCTGGCAGTTTTCGTGTGGGAGCAATTGTCCGATGTTCGTGACTTTTAGGTTGTTTTTCTTTTTCAGTGCCTGCCCCTGATGCAGTTGATGGTAAACGTTGAAGCTCTATTTGTCCAGGAAAGCCTGGAGACCCAATGTCCGTGGTTCTCTAGATGCGGTGTGAAGGGCCGGTGAGAAGCAGCAAGAGCTTTCTGTGCTGGCACATTTGGTGTGAGACCAATATTCCGACGTTCGTGACTTTTAGGCAATTTTCTTTTTCAGTGCCTGCCCCTGATATAGTTGATGGTAAACGTTGAAGGGCTGCCTGTCCTGGATACCCCGGAGCGCTAATGTCTGTGGTGCTGTAGATGCGGTGTGAAGGGCTGGTCAGAAGCAGCAAGAGATTTCGGTGCTGGCACTTTTGGTGCGGGAGCAATCGTCCGATGTTTGTGACATTTAGGGGATTTTCTTTTTCAGTGCCTGCCCCTGATGCAGTTGATGGTAAACGTCAGAGTGCGGCTCGTCCGGGAAAGCCCGGAGCCCTAATGTCTGTGGTTCTGTAGATGTGGTGTGAAGGGCTGGTGAGATGCAGCAAGAAGTTTCCATGCTGCCACATTTTTTGTGGGAGCAATTGTCTGACGTTCGTGATTCTTAGTAGTTTTTTTCACTATCTGTCTCTGTTCACTTGATGGCGCTTTTCACCAATGAAAGCTCGGAGCCCCAATGTCTTTGGTGCTGTAGTTGCGGTGTGAAGGGCCGGTGAGGACCAGCAAGAGCTTTTGCTGCTGGCAGTTTTCATGTGGGAGCAATCGTCCGACGTTGATGACTTCTAGGGGATTTTCTTTTTCAGTGCCTGCCCCTGATGCAATTGATGGTTAAATGTCGAAGGACAGCTCGTCTGGGAAAGCCCAGACACCCAATATCTGTGGTGCTGTAGATGCGGTGTGAAGGGTCTGAGAAGAGGGGTTAAATAAACTTTAATAGATATGGCATTTATTGATTATTGCTGTGCATGCTAATACAAATGGCGCTTTATGCTAGCTATTGTGAAAACTATCCGAGGGGGGGAAGTCTTGCATTCCCCAACCGAGGGGCCTTGCTTTGTGCTTTGAACTCTTTATCTGAAGCGAGAAGTCCTGCACCTCCCGCACAAGGACAGTCCTGATAAGGACCAAGGGGCCTCCTTCAAGAACCAGGTAAAACGGACCAGATGACTTCTTGGAACTAATTGTAATACCCAAATGACTCCTTGGAACTAATTTTAAGACGAAGCGGGGATAGCTCATGCATATGTAAAGGCGTGTTTTTTGAAACTTCATGTATATGTAACACTTGGTTGTATACATTCAAAGTGAATTGCCACGTCAGGTGCGCACAGTTTTGGCGGGATTACCCCCCGTGCTGCCCGGCGCCAAATAAACATACCTACTTTATAATATTACAGATTGTGGAGTCTGTTTTCCCCACGTCAGGTCAGTGAAGAGCAACAAGAGCTTTCGGTGCTGGCACTTTTGGTGTGGGAGCAATCGTCCAATGTTCGCGATTCTTAGTAGTTTTTTTTCAGTGTCTGGCTCTGTTCACGTGATGACGCTGCTCATCAAGGAAAGCTCAGAGCCCCAATGTCTGTGCTGCTGTAGATGTGGTGTGAACGCCCGGTGAGGAGCAGCAAGAGCTTTCGGTGCTGACACTTTTGGTGTAGGAGCAATCATCCGACGTTCGTGACTTTTAAGTTTTCTTTTTCTCAGTGGCTGCCCTTGTGCAGTTCATGGTAAATGTCGAAGCACTGCCTGTCCGGGAAAGCCCAGAGCCCCAGTGTCTGTGGTGCTGTAGATACGGTGTGAAGGGCCGGTGAGGACCAGCAAGAGCTTTCAGTGCTGGCAGTTTTCGTGTGGGAGCAATCATCTGACGTTCATGACTTTTAGGGAATTTTCTTTTTCAGTGGCTGCCCCTGTGCATGGATGTTAAACATCAAAGAGCTGCTCGTCCAGGAAAGCCCGGACACCCAATGTCTGTGGTGCTGTAGATGCGGTGTGAAGTGTCGGTGAAGAGTAACAAGAGCTTTCAGTGCTGGCACTTTTGGTGTTGGAGCAATCAAAAGACATTCATTAGTTTTAGGGGATTTTCTTTTTCCGTGCCTGCCCCCAATGCAGTAGATGGTAAACATCGAAGCGCTGCTCGTCCAGGAAATCCTGGAGCCCCAATGTCTGTGGTGCTGTAGATGCGGTGTGAAGGGTCACTGACGAGCAGCAACAGCTTTCAGTGCTGGCACTTTTGGTGTTGGATCAATCTTCCCACGTTCGTGACTTTTAGGGGATTTTCCTTTTCAGTGCCTGCCCCTGATGCAGTTGGTGTTAAACGTCGAAGCGCTGCTCGTCCTGGAAAGCCTGGAGCCCCAATGTCTGTGGTTCTGCAGATGTGGTGTGAAGGGTCGGTGAGGAGCAGCAAGAGCTTTCAGTGCTGGCACTTTTGGTGAGGGAGCAATCGTCCGATGTTCGTGACTCTTAGGGGATATTTCTTTTTAAGAGTCTCCCTGTGCAGTTGATGATTGTAAAAGTCTAAGTGCTGCTCATCCAGGAAAGCCTGAAGCCCCAGTGTCTGTGGTGGTGTATATGCGGTGTGAAGGGCAAGAGATTCTGGTGCTGGCAGTTTTGGTATGGGAGCAATCGTCCGACGTTCGTGATTCTTAGTAGTTTTTTTCATTCTCTGTGTCTGTTCACTTGATGGCGCTGCTCACCAAGGAAGGCTCAGAGCCCCAGTGTGGTGCTGTAGATGCGGTTTGAAGGGCCAGTGAGAAACAGCAAGAGGTTTCAGTACTGGCACTTCTGGAGTGGGAGCAATGGTTGGACTTTTGTGATTTTTAGGGTATTTTTCTTTTTGACTGGCTGCCCCTGTGCAGTTGATGGTAAACATCGAAGCGGTACTCGTCCGGGAAAGCCTGAAGCCCCAGTGTCTGTGGTGCTGTAGATGCGGTGTGAAGGGCAGGTGAGGAGCAGCAAGAGCTTTCGGTGCTGGCACTTTTGGAGTGGGAGCAATGGTCCAACTTTTGTGACTTTTAGGGGACTTTCTGCGGAGACAAGCTTCAGAGCAGGTAAAACTGCACTGGGCAGGGGATCTGAAGTGAAATAGGCAACCAAAAAAGCTCTTTTAGAGTTTTTTAGGGCCACCAACAGCCAGCTACTGTGCCTGTGCCTGGGCTGGCTGCTGGCAGCTTGTGGGCGGGCTCCTGACTCACCAGGGGCAGAGCTGACAACTCACAGCTGACCACTCTTAATCTCTGAGTGTGACCTTGACCCATTGTCTGTGTGGTTAAATTTGTGGAGTTCTCGCCCACATGTCACAGTAAGTGAGTAAAGGTGTTACTGACCACCTACGGAGGAGGTGATCAGAGTGTGAGCAGCCCGCACTCCCCATTCAATGCAGTAGCAGTGGCAGAGGGAGTTGGGTCTAGTCTTTTCTCGGGCGACCTGCTCTCCTATTGACAGGCCCCGATGTCACAGCTTTAAACATGGTCCTCACCAGGAAGCGGGCTTCCCCCAAGAAGACTGTGGCAACCCAGACAGAAGGTCTGCCCAAAAATGTGGCAGTTCAGGTCTCTGGCTGCCTCAGGGAGTGCCTGAGCCTGCTGCTGCCAGGAGAGGACGGGAAGGACGCCGCCTGTGCGAGGTGTGAGCAGCTGGACGAGCTGCTCAGTCTGGTGGTGGAGCTTAGGGAGTAGGTAGAGAGGTTTCGGAGCATCAGAGAGTGCAAGCGGGAGATTGACTGGTGGAGTGACTCTCTGCGAGAAAGAGGACCGAGGGAGTAGTGGACCCTTTCCCTTGCCATAGTCAAGCAGAGAGGGACTGCTTGAGAGGAGAGGAGGGATGGCAGCAGGTCCCAGATTGGCGTCGCAGGCAACCCCCATCCCGACCTACCTCAGTTCCCCAGGTCCCTCTGTGCAACAGGTTTGAACCCCTGAAACCAGAGGGAGAGGCAAGTGAGGATGACGTGGGAACGCCGCCTCCTAGCTTGCGTAAGGTGAGGCAGTCGGATCCACACTTGAAGACTCCCTCCTCCAAAAAAGAAAGAAGGGTGATAGTTGTAGGTGACTCCCTTCTGAGAGGGACAGAGGGCCCAATATGCCGGCCTGACCCTACCCATAGGGAGGTGTGCTGCCTTCCTGGAGCCCGGGTCAGAGACATAACCCGGAAACTCCACAGCTGGTTAGGCCCACTGATTATTTTCCACTCCTCATAGTTCAAGTGGGCAGTGATGAAATTGCACAGAGAAGCCTACGAACTATGAAAAGAGATTTCAGGGGTTTAGGGCATTTGGTTCAAGGAGCAGGAGCTCAAGTGATCTTCTGTTCTATACCTTCAGGGTCAGTGAGCGGCACGGAGTGGGCTTGGAAAGTTCCATTAATGAATAATTGGCTTAGAGGCTGGTGTCGAGAGAGAAACTTTGGGTTCTTTGATCATGGGGCAGTTTACTCGGCCCCTGGCCTGTCTTCTGTTTGTGGAACCCACCTATCTCACAGGGGGCAACGAATCCTAGCACAGGAGCTGGCGGGGCTTATCGACAGATCTTTAAACTAGCTACGAAGGGGGAAGGGGACAAAACAAGGCCCACAAGGGAAGAGCCCAGGGGAACGGTGCTCGATCTGGGGCTGAGGCAGCTGTCTCAGCTGAAGTGCATCTACACCAATGCACGCAGCATGAGCAAGAAGCAGGAGGAGCTGGAAGCGATTGTGCGGCAGGAGAACTATGACCTGGTTGCTATTACTGAAACATGGTGGGACCACTCCCACGACTGGAGTGCTGCGATGGAAGGCTACAAGCTCGTCAGAAGAGATAGACGAGGAAGGAAGGGTGGTGGTGTGGCCCTTTATATTAAAGACTATTTTGACGTTGAAAAGCTTGGGGTTGGGAATGATACAGTTGAGTGTCTATGGATAAGGATCAGAGGAAAGGCCTGTAGCGGTGACATCGTGGTGGGGGTCTGTTATAGACCGCCTAATCAGGAAGAAGAGAAGGACGAGGCGTTCTATGAGCAGCTTGAGCGAGTCGCGTGATAGCCAGCACTCGTTCTCATGGGAGACTTCAACTTCCCTGATATATGCTGGGAATATCATACAGTGCAGAGGAAACAGTCCAAAAGGTTCCTAGAGGGTGTGGAAGATAGTTTCCTTATGCAGCTGGTACGAGAGCCTACCAGGGGTGGTGCCCTGATTGACCTACTCTTTACTAACAGAGAAGGACTGGTGGGAGACGTGAAGGTTG
>WHYT01015415.1:40602-75654 GCA_009806455.1 Tetrax tetrax
GCACCGGGGGAGGTGGATGCCTGAATGCGGCTGTGGCCCGTGGAGGGCCCGCTGGGACAGCCGTTCTGGAGAGACTGCACTGCGTGGAAGAGATAACCTACGCCGGAGCAGTTTAATGAAGGACTGTGGCGTATGGGTGGGACCCCACACTGGAGCAGGGGAGGGATGTGAGGAGTTCTTCCCCCAACTGTGAAGCAGCGGCGTACAACAACCCATAATGGACTGACCGCGACCCCCATTCCCTCTTCCCCCCTGTGCCGCTCGGGGCGGGGGGGAAGGTAGATAATGTTAAGCTCGGGAAGTGGGAGGGGTGGAGGAGGTTATCTTGTTTCTCTGTCTCATTATCCTGCTAGTTGTAGTAATAAATGACTAGTTTTTCCCCAAGTCGAGTCTGTTTTTGCCCGTGACGGTAAGGATTTCTCCCTGTCCTTATCTCAAACCTCGAGTCGTTTTTCTTACATTGTCTCTCTTCTCTTAAATTATCTCTCCCTATTCTCTCGGAGGGTGGGGGGAGTGAGAGAGAGACTGCGTAGTCTGGTCCTGATCGGGGCTAAACTACGACAGACTATAAAAGACACTGCCCGAGGTAACTGCAGGGCAAGTCCCCCGACCAGAAGACCATCACAATGCCTGTCAGCACACCCCTGCCACCAGAAGCCACATGCCCACCATGCTACCAGAGGATCCACATGCCGACCCATCATTGTGATCGCTGGATCCAAGGGTGGTGATATCTCTTTCCCTCTTTTCGTCTTTCTCTTTTCTATTGTCCTTTTCCTTCTTAGAAATATTCTGATAAGAGCCCAAGCTATCAACCCCCTTTATGCTTTCCAAGTTTTCAAAGTTAAGTCGTTCCTCCAAATGTTAAATAAAATCCTAAAACAATCATTGGGTGTCAGTTCACCTTAATTTAGCCTGAGGGAATCACAAACCCGCTATGGCCCCAGGCCATAACAGAAGCAAGGACGGGTAGCCAGGGAGCATTAGAGAAATGTTGTCCAAGAGGCCAGGGATCAGGTAATGCAGGCGAAAGCCCTGACAGAACTGGCCAGAGTCATCAAAGCCAACAAGAAAATTTTCTATAGGTACATCAGGGATAAAAGGAAGTCCAGGGAGAATGCAGACCCTCTCTGAAATGAAACTGATGACCTGGTTACCCAGGTCACAAAAACTGCCCGGACATGGACAAGGCTGAGGTGCTTAGTGACTTTTTTGGCTCAGTCTTCACTGATATTGGCTCTAACCACATCACCCAAGTCACAGAAGGCACAAGCAGGGACTGGGAGAATGAAGAACCACCCACTGTAGCAGAGAAGCAGGTTCGAGAGCACCTAAGGAACCTGAAGGTGCACAAGTTCATGGGACCTGATGACATGCATCAGCAGGTCCTGAGTGAACTTGCAGATGAAGTTAACAAGCCTCTGGCCATCGTATTTGATAAGTTGTATCAGTCTGGTGAGGTTCACGATGACTGGAAGAGGCATAAAATAACACCCATTTTTAAAAAGGGGAACAAGGAAGACATAAACTACAGGCCGGTCAGCCTCACTTCTGTGCCTGGCAAGGTCATGGAGCAGATTGTCCTGGAAACCATGCTAAGGCACATGGAGAGCAAGGAGGTGGTTGGTGACAGCCAACATGGCTTCACCAAGGGCAGATCGTGCCTGACTGATTTGGTGGCCTTCTATGCTGGGGTTACAGCATCGGTGAACAAGGGATGAGCAGCTGATGTCATCTACCTGGACTTGTGCAAGGCATTTGACACTGTCCCACACAACATCCTTCTCTCTAAACTGGACAGGCATGGGTTTAATGGATGGACCACTCGGTGGATAAGGAACTGGCTGGATGGCCACACTCAAAGTGGTGGTCAACGGCTCAATGTCCAGCTGGAGACCAGTGACGAGTGGCATTCCTCAGGCGTCCGTCTTGGGCCTGATCCTGTTCAACAACTTTGTCAGTGACATGGACAGTGGAATAGAGTGCACCCTCAGCAAGTTCGCAGATCACTCCAAGCTGTGTGGTGCCATCACACCAGAGGGGAGGGATGGCATCCAGAGGGACCTGGACAGGCTGGAGAGATGGGCCAATGCAAACCTCATGAAGTTCAACCAGGCCAAATGCAAGGTCCTGCACGGGGGTTGGGGCAATCCCAAGCACAAATACAGGCTGGGCAGAGAATGGATTGAGAGCAGCCCTGAAGAGAAAGACTTGGGAGTGCTGGCGGACGAGAATCATAGAATGGTTAGAGTTGGAAGGCACCTTCAAAGGTCATCTAGTCCAACCCCCCTGCAAGGAGCAGGGACATCCCTGACTAGATCAGGTTGTTCAGAGCCTCATCCAGCCTGGCCTTGAACATTTCCAGGGATGGGGCATCCACCACCTCCCTGGGCAACCTCTTCCAGTGTTCTACAACCCCTCAGCGTAAGAATTTTTTTCCTAATATCCAATCTAAATTTACCTCCCTCTATTTTAAACCCATTACCCCTCATCCTATCACAACAGGCCCTACTGAACAGCCTCTCCCCGTCTTTCCTGTAGGCCCCCTTGAGGTACTGGAAGACCGCTATCAGGTCTCCCCGGAGCCTCCTCTTCTCCAGGCTGAACAGCCCCAACTCTCTCAGCCTGTCCTCATAGGAGAGGTGCTCCAGCCCTCTGATCATCTTTGTGGCCCTCCTCTGGACCCTCTCCAACTGGTCCATATCCTTCTGATGTTGGGGGCTCCAGAACTGGACGCAGTACTCCAGGTGGGGTCTCATCAGGGCAGAGTAGAGGGGGAGAATCACCTCCCTCGACCTGCTGGCCACGTTCCTCTTGATGCAGCCCAGAATGTGGTTGACCTTCTGGGCCACAAGGACGCATTGCCGGCTCATGTTGAGTTTCTCGTCCATCATCACTGCTGTGTCCTCCTCAGGGCTGCTCTCAATCCATTCTCCGCCCAGCCCATATTTGTGCCTGGGATTGCCACGACCCAGGTGCAGATGGTAATTAGTGAATGATCTCTCCCTGCCCTTATCCAACCTATAAATATTTTGTTATATTTTCTCTCCCCTGTCCAGCTGAGGATAGCAGTGATAAAGTGGCTTTGGTGCATGCCTGGCATCCAGCCAGGGTCAACTCTCCACAATCCCACACAGCAGCTTTCCATCTTCAGTGTCTTCCCACAATATGGCAGGGCTTACTGCTTTTCATTTGCCGGTAATGTACTATACAGTGGGGCCTCTTCAGCATGAGTCACCTCTTCTGGCGACACTCCAAAATTTCAGCCCTCTGGCCAGTCCATGATCACTTCCAAGATTCCTGGGCAGTCAGGGTTTCCCATTTGAGTCCATTGCGTTATGAGAGCAACTCACTCACTCCATGTAGCATCAGTTGCATGACGTGTAAAGAGGACCCTCCCTTTGAACACCCAGCTCAGCACAGGTAGTTGAGGTGCCAAGAGGAGCTGTGATTCAGTACCAACTATTTCCGAAGCAGCTCAAACTTCTTCATATGCTGACAATATTTCTTTTTCAGTTGGAATGTAACGGGATTGATAAAGGCAAGGCAGGAGGTGAGGAGCATGGAGAGATGTTCTCAACAGCAAGCAGGGTGGGCCTGCTGCACATAAAACTCAAAACTAGCTAGGAGAAATCAGAAGCTTTCACATACTATACCTACACAGCCATGGTTAAATTGAAACAAAGAAGCCTGGTTCATTGCCACAGTTAGTATAAAATTGGCATTTATTGGTTATTCAAAATTACTAATCCTCTGAGCAATTTGTTCACAGCAGACACAAACACCATAACTCGTATACATGTTCTACATTAAAGACTTAAGTCATCTGACTAGGCTTTCTCAGTCTACGGTGGAAAGTGTTTGAAGTTTTTCTAGCTTCTATGAAATCTCAGGGATAGAGGCACAATTGCAATGAAAATTTAATCAGAAAGAGCTTTGATCTCACTAAGGACCAGTGGCCTTTGCAGAAACTCACGCTTTCTCTAACAGATTTGATGCATCATCTACCTACTGCTTTTAACTACTTACCACATTTAACAAAATCAGTCAAGTGATCCTTGACTCTCCTTGGGAGAATGCTTGAACCCATGTTGAAGTCTTCCTCAGGCCTGACCCTTTTACTGCCTGGAAGTCATCCAGACAGAATCAGAGGGCTTTGGCTTGCGGGCCTGGATTTTTTTTGCATCTGACAATCCCAGACCTAGCAGGTCTGCAGCACATATACAGTGTATAGCATATCAGCTACCCAGATGAAAGAGTAAATCGATTACTCACCAGAGTCACTGAAGACATGCTATAAACCACTATGTGTAAATATTTTTCAGAAAATTCCAGATAAACACAGTGAGTCAGTCCCACAAAGGGCCTAGAACTGCATCCTCCCACACACAGATGGTAACTATCTGAATTCTAAGAAATACACCCTGACTTGTGCATTGCTATGGACTTATGATCACTATCATTACTTCTTGCTCACTCTTGCCCATTTTAGAAAAGGCCTTAAGGTCTTATTTAATAGAAGTATTTAATGCTAAAATATTGAAGTTATCTGGAATCCTCCAAACCATTCTCAGACTCATGTTAGACTCATTTACTACTACATACAAAATTTAAGTGGCAAGAAAAAAGGAAGCGTGTTGAGATATTACAAGGAATATTGAAGCCTAGTTTTTAAAGCAAAATCTGCACTGAGTTTCCGCATGACTTCTGCGTGACTCAGCCCATGCTGCTCTCTTTTAGTAAGTCCATAGTTTTCTTTCACATATTTGGCAAAGTGCATTAGATGTGTCCTAGCAGGAGTGCCATCCTTCTGAGTGGGCTGACACAGGACCAGCTGCCCCCCACAGAATGCACACACGAAGCGCTCTGTGTCCAGAGACTTGGAATGACGTCCAATCCTGAAATGGAAAAATAAGTACTTTGATTTCACATTTGTGGTAGGCAGTACTTGCGGGAAACAGCTCCTTTCTCTTCTGCCAGGCTACTTGGGTCATACTTCTATGCTAGCATTTTAGAAGAGGAAACAGACTACATACTTCACACAGCAGAGCAATCAAATCTGCATTACACATTTCTTTACCCTAGAACTTTTTTCCACTGCTTTTCAGCTTGGTTCCTTCCTATGTCTCTTTTACACTCAGCCTAGTAGTATAAAGTGCTACAACATTTTGAAACACTTCCACAACAGTTGATATGATAACATATTGTCGTAGTTTAGCCCCGATCCGGACCAGACTACCACAACACATATCAACTACCTCTTGGAGTTTCTCCTCAAAGCCACCACCATAAATCTTCTCAATGCCCTGTTGCATCTAAGCAACTAATGCATGGCATAGACATATTAAACACTTCAGGAAGATTCTTTCATATGTGAAATACTACTTCCTTCCAGTGCTTCTGGAAGTAGCACATATGATCCTGAGAAGAAAAACCCCAGCCATACTTTGTAAGTATGCATTTAGCCCCTAAAGGTGGTGCCAGAGGAAATAATAATTTAAAAAATAAAGAAATAATAATAATAAAAAAATCACACCATTGTCAGTCACTTTCCTGGGCTATGCAGGACTGAATTCACAAAATGTCATGCTCTCCCACTGAGACTGAGGTCATTACACACAGAAGCCTCTGGTCAGTTATGATCTTCTAGAAAAGGCAACACCTTTCATACCCATGAAAGGTAAGAAACCTGAGAAATTACCACAGCAACTATTTCTTCTGCTTGATCTCAGCAACACATATAGTTCTCATTTCACAAATGCAGTAAGCAAGACAGAAGTCTGAGGACCAGTGTTGCAAACTATCAGTAGATCTGTGTTCTAGCTTCCATCCTTCACATTACAATGCTGCTCACATCTGTGTGGCTGCAGACATCAATTCTTCCTTTGATATATACACAAGCTGAAAGAGTCCATGAGGTAAAAGATCAACTAGAAAACTGACTATAGCTTTTATGAAGTTTTAAACCAACAGAAATCATTATATTGTTGGTCTCTACATTGCACCTAGCACTACCATATAAATATATAAAATTAGTCAAAATGTTTAGTCTTAATTCAAAGTCATCAAGACACAAAACCCAGAAAGCTTCCTCTGATACTTTGTTCTAATATCTAATTACTGTCACACATTTTTTGCCCAGTTTTTATGGAGACTTGTTCCGCTTTTGAATTCCAGTTACAACTCATTCTTTCAGCATCAGATGGTACTCAGTATCTTTACAAGAATGAGCATATAAAAAGTTAACTCAGTCCACCATCCCAAGCCTTGCACGCTCTTGTCACCTGCTTTTCCTTAGATCAAACCTAGACTGTTGTCACTGCACATTCAAAGATGTTACCTTGTGAAATGTAAGATGTGGAAAGATTTCAAAATAACTTGGAATACCTTATTTCTGCAACATATGCAGGTACTTTCCTTACATGTGTTCTACAGGGATGTGCCAGATTGCTCCATCAGTGTAGGCCCACAAGTATTACTCCTGATATAGTACTTAATTTAAGACCAGAAATACCACATGCTACAAAAATGCCTGTTATAGGATCAGCGTTGATCATGAGATCAGAGGTAAGCGGTCAAAAACTTTCACAAGTTCACTCAGTATTGACTACAGTACAAAGTGAATCCAACTTTACATAATTTGAGCAACGTCTGAAAAGTGAGAGCAGCCACACAGGGTATGACCTTTCTCTTACTGCTTCCCAAAGACCCTCCATCATCACCAGTGATCCTCAGAAGACATTTCTGCCTGTCCTGACCTCTGAACCAGAACTGAAACTACCTGGAAGCAAACATGTGAGGTTCTGTGGGCTCAGGAAATGTGACATGACAATTCGGAGAGTATCCCAATTGTTTCACAGTTTAACAGACTCATAATTTCTAAAGACAGGAGACTGCCAAGTTAGAGACAAAGTTAATACATAGTCACATGCAAGATCAAAACATTACTCACGTAGCTTTGCACAGAACACACTCATAGGTGAATTTGTAATTAATCTCATAGCTGTGGCATCTCGTTACTACTGGCAGTTCCGGATGGATCACAGCTGATTTATTGGCATAGAATCTCCAGAATCGTCCATGTCCATCACGAACACCATTGATCAGCCAGGTGGCTGCATGGCAAACCTCATGAACCAGTGTGTCTCGAAGACGATCTTGGGGTAAGGCAAACAAAAGATGTTAAGATCAGTCAGGTATGGAAAAGTACAGACTGTCACCCTTGGTCACTGCTTCAGACCTTTGACACTCATTCTTTATTAAGATGCAAGAGTTAGTTGTGGGGTTGGAATTACCAATGTTTTGATAAGATAAAATGCTCCAAAACAAGGTGCATTTCCACTTCTGTAATTAGCTCTAATTCTGCATCCTAGTTACTTCCCTGTATGCCTAATTTGTTTGTTTTTTTTTTTTTACCAGACCTGAAACACCTTTGTTTAGAACAAGAATGATTGATTGCTTTTGTAACATCAAAAACTAGAGCAGAGCACTGAATTTTCTACACAATTAGAATGAAATATTTCAGTTGCAAGTGACCTACAATGATCACCTAGTCCAACTGCCTGACCAAAAGTTAAAGCAAGTTATTAAGGTCATTGTCAAAATGCCTCTTAAACACTCACAGGCTTGGGGCATCAACCACCTCTTTAAGAAGCGGTTTGACCACCGCAAGGTCCTGCACAGGGGCTGGGGTAATCCCAGGCACAAATACAGGCTGGAAGGAGAATGGATTGAGAGCAGCCCTGAGGAGAAAGACTTGGGAGTGCTGGTGAACGAGAAGCTCAACATGAGCCGGCAATGCGCCCTTGCGGCCCAGAAGGCCAACTGCATCCTGGGCTGCATCAAAAGAAGCGTGACCAGCAGGCTGAGGGAGGTGACTCTCCCCCTCTACTCTGCCCTGGTGAGACCCTATCTGCAATACTGCATCCAGCTATGGAGCCCCCAATATAAGGAGGACAAGGACCCATTGGAGAGGGTCCAGAGGAGGGCCACAAAGATGATCAGAGGGCTGGAGCACCTCTCCTGAGAGAATTGGGGCTGTTCACCCTGGAGAAGAGAAGGCTCCAGGGAGACCTTATAGTGGTCTTCCAATATGTCAAGGGGGCCTACAGGAAAGACAGGGAGAAAATCTTTAGCAGGGCCTGCTGTACCAGGACAAGAGGAAACTGTTCCAAAATATAAGTAGGTAGATTCAAACTAGACATTAGGAAAAAAAAAAAATTATACTGAGGGTGGTAGAACACTGGCACAGGTTGCAGAGAGGTGGTGGATGCCCCATCCCTGGAAACATTCAAGGCCAGGTTGGATGAAGCTCCAAGCAACCTGGTCTGGTTGGAGATGTCCCTGTTCATTGCAGGGGGGTTTGACCAGATGACCTTTGAAGGTCCCTTCCAATCCTAACTATTCTGTGATTATGATGTTCAGTCTAAACCTCCCCTGATGCAGCTTTGAACCATTACCATGTGTCCTATTACTGGATACCAGAGAGAAGAGCTTGGCACTTCCCTCTCCACTTCCCCTCATCAGGAAGCAGTAGAGATCTATGAGGTTGCCCCTCGGCCTCCTTTTCTCCAAACTAGACAAAGCCAAAATCCTCAGTCATTCATCACAGGACATTCCTTCCAGTCCTTTCATCAGCATTGTTGCCTTCCACTGGATTCATTCAAGTATCTTCATATACTTCTTAAATCATGGGGCCCAGAACTGCACACAGTACTCTAGGCGAGGCTGCCAAGGCAATGCTGAATGGTCTTGTGAACATTCAGCTGATACAGCTGGTCCCCAACAATTTCAGTGTCCACAAACAGAAAGTCACTACTCCGGCACTCATCATCCTCCAACTCAGGGGACTGGGCAGCCCGAAGTCTGTCAGTTTTATTAAAGACTGAGGCAAAAAAAAAAAGCATTGAATGCCTCTGCTTTTCTTCATCCCTATTAGTCAGATTACCATCTTCAACAAGCATCAGCCCAATGTTTTCTTTAGACATTTTCTTGCTATTATCATACTGTAAAAAGCCCTTCCTCTTATCTGGCACAACACTGGCCATTTTCAACTCTTGAAAAAAAACTCTTCAACTAATTGAGCTTTGGCCTTTTTTTTTCTTCTCCCTGCATAGATGAACTACAGTTCTGTAATCTTCCTGCAAAGTCTGACCTCGCTTCCAGAGATCATATAATTTTTTTCATCTTGAGCTCCATGAGGAATTCCCTGTTCAGCCAAGTTGGTCTTCTGCCCCGCCTGCTTGACTTATGACACAAAAAGATTGCCTGCTCCTGTGCTTCCAAAAGGTGCTTCTTAAAAAACAGAACCAAAGCAGCACCCATGGACTCCTAATCCCTCAAAAGCACATTCCCAGGGTACTTCAAATTGAAGTTATTAAGCTACTTCAAAATATTCTATTAATTACAGAACTGTTTCTCACAGGGGAACTACAACATTCATCTCCCCAAATTGGGAGGGGATGAGGCAGAAATAACAGTTATGGTATCCACCACATAACAGAACTTAACTTGGCACTGACCGGGTCTTTATTTCTGCTTTAAATATTACCAACAAGGTGGAAGTAGTAAGATTTCAGATTGCCATTATAGTATATATATAGAATCAGAGTTACCTATAGGTCATCAAATCAATACAAAATATAAACAAAATACTGCAGTTAGCATGAATACATCTCTGTTCTCACATTTTGTAAACTTGCTCATCCTCTTAGAAGGGTTGTGAGGGCAAGTACTACCATTAACCAATTTATTTATTCAATGTAATAAGAAATTTCAAAGCAGGGTCCAGTTCCAGATCTCTTAGGCCTCAGATTCCTGATTTTATGTCTCTAGAACTTGCTTTCTCAAAGAAGAATCAATATATCTTTTCTTTTACCTACCTGCAGAGTCACAGACTTTCTCAGAAAGTTCTATGCGAGCATAACGCTTTGCTTCAGGACCTTCTGTCTGCCCAGTTACACAATATCCTGCTGTTTTTCTCATTTTCTTATTCCAGATTATTTCCATTTTCTCTGGTAACTGAAAAACAAAACAGTGCATGTAATCTGCCCTCTCCTACCTCTCTTATCTTCTTCTGGCCCTCTGGCTTCCCCTTATATTTACTGCAAAGCCAGTACAGATGTCTCTGTTAGTGCCCTTAATGCTCTTGTCACTTAAGAAGCCATGGAGGGTGGATTTGCATGTTATTCGCATCATCAGTTTTTCTGTTTCCTCTGTTCTGCCTCCAACAATGGCTACCACATGCTGCTTAAGAAGAAATACAAAGACAAGTCAGGCATAAAACAATTTCCTTTTCAGAAAAAGTACTCTCCCTAACTGCTAGTCACTTGCAATATAACACCTCACTGAGCCACTGGTGGTTCCTTTGCATTAAATAGCCCTTAAAGTTGTTTTATAGTGTTTTAGGAAGTGTCTGTATGTTTAAGAATACATATGCATTGTTAGTACCCACAATAGTCTATGATCAGAAGTTCTACAGCTTAATAATTTACAGGTCAAGTACTATCTGCTTGGGGTGTTCTGAATCTGCAATTTGCCATTTTAATTTTATTCACCTTCACACTGTGAGACTGTCAACCACCCCTTGCTTATCCTCTGCACTGCTCATGATTTTAAGTCCTCATTTCTATCTTGGTTACCTCTGTTCTTTTACTAACAGTTCTCCATCACCTAAATTAGTTAATGAGCTTAAGTAAATGGTCCAACAGTAGTAAGTGCCTGCACAGGTAAAGGGCTGATGCACTGGGGAGCAAGACATTTTGCTTTCAGCAATAGTGAGCTTGTTCAGCTCAGTTTTATGTGACATTGTGACCTCAGTCTGTCCTCGGACAGCTCAACAATATTTTCTCAGCTGCACAGAAACATTTTGCTTCCTGAAAGAAATTCTATTGGAATTACTGAGGGCAGTGTCCCTCATGTCAAGGATGTTTCTCACCCGAGGAAGCTCTCCAGTATCCCAGAAGATGTAAAGATCAAGAAAAGGGGTTCTCTGACATTGAATTTTAAATTTAAAACACAACTTATTCAAAGGATAAGTAGCTTTTTAATCTGTTCCACAATGGCAGACACAAACATGCAAAAGGAATGAATTAAGATTGCACGTAGCATGACTAAGCATGAGGCAACAGGCCCTAAAAACAAAGGAAAGTGCTTTTATGCTCCCTGCTCCCCAACATACACTCCCGTCACTTGCCTTTTGGCAGCTGCAGGCAAGAAAGTTGTACTACAACTAGTTATCAGCCTGTGGCAATACCGCAGAGTGCACTAGTACATGTTACTTCAGTAAAAGGTGAACGAGCAATGGTGGTAGGCAACATTGAGCTTCTTTCAGCAGCAGAAAGCCATAACTGCCCTTGCTGGGGTTTGCTGCCACAGAGGCAGCAACAGAAACATTTCCGAGCTGCTGAGTTGATAACTATGCAGGTACTAGAAAATACAAGAAGATATAAATATCAGTCATCTCTTCAAAGATGAAGCTGATCCAAGGCCCCTTATGCAGCCGTTTCTCTCATCAAGGACTCCTGGACACAATCCAGACTGCTCACTTAAGAATGGTATATCATTACAGCTGGGAAAGCAAGTCAAACTGAAAACCACTGCATTGCAGTGGTGATAAACAGCTTTCAAAGACATTGCTTGAACTAATTCAAACAGAAGCCATTGCTATACAGCTTAACTTCTACTAACTGAAGAGGATAAATGATCACATCAAAAAGCGAAGAGCAACATATCAACCAGCATTTTAGAATGGGAGTTACTGTTATGAAGCCAACCTTCTGCTCAAAGATGGTACTATTATATAGACAGTAGAGCTTCTGCGCCAGCTCCTCCTTATTTTTCTTGAAATACTTCACATAATGGGAAGACGGATTTGAGAGATCTTGCAAGAAACAGCCAGACACTGAGCACACCCTGAGCCTGCAAGAAAAGCCAAAAAGCAGTTTACTGAAGTACAGAGAGATCATATTGAAAAATCATGGCCACTTTATAGTCAATAAAGATCCCTGGCATGCTGCTACTGCATAAACCTCTCCTGACTCTTTTTACTACCTTGGCCTCACAAGGCCAGTGGGGTGCACATGGTTATACAGTTGTGTTGGTTTTGTTTAGTGAGGTGGAGCTACAGTGGCAGCTTCTCCAAGAAGCTGCTAGAAGTTTCCCCTTTGTCTGGTGGACTCAGTCAGGCCTAGGGCAGACCCACCACTAGCCAGGGCCGAGCCAATTGGTGGCAGAATGTTCCCTGAAAACATCTCTGCAATAATGTACTTACAAAGGAGGAAAGGGGGGAGGGGGAGGAAGAAGTGAAGGAAGAAGTGGAAGAAGTGAGGAAGCTGAAGTGGGGGCTGGGGGGGCAGAGGAGGAGGCACAAGCCTTGTGGGCCTTTCAGGCCTCACCCTCTGGCCTCCCGCCAGGCAGCTGTCTGGGCCCAGCCCGGCTGCAAGAAGTGAAGAAAACCTGAGAGGCATCTGCCTAAGCTGGATTGTGAAGAATTTCTTGTGAGAGGAACGGCTGCAGATGCCAAGGTCAGTGAAGAAGGAGGGGGAGGAGTAATGCTGCTCCTGGCCAAGATTCTGTTGCAGCCCATGGTGCAGCCCATGGAACGCACACTGGAGCAGGGGAGGAATGTGAGGAGTTCTCTTCCCCTGAGGAGGAAGGAGCAGCATAAAGCAACATGGGATGAACTGACCATAACCCCCATTCCCCACTCCCCTTGTGCCACTTGGAGGGGGGAAGCAGGTAGGGATAATTGAAATTACGTTCAGCCTGGGAAGAGGGAGGGGTGGGGGAAAGTTATTTTTGTTCTCTTCTCCATTATCCTGCTTTGGTTTTAATAATAAATAGTTTTCCCCAAGTTAAGTCTGTTTTGCCAGTAATGGTAACTTCAATGATCTCTCCCTGTCCTTATCTCAAACCTCCAGACCTTTTTTTTGTTATGTTATCTCTCCCTATTCCCTCAGAGGGTGGAGTGAGAGAGAGACTGCGTAGCTTGGTCCTGAGCCAGGCTAAACTACAACTGTCTTCTTCCCCGTTCAGGGGCATGAAGGGGCAGAGCTGTTGCAATAGTTCTGCAGTTACTTTATTAATTCACAAAACTAGATTATGGGACTCCTAAGTAGGAAAAGGGGTGGCTCAGATCTTTGCAATACAGCAAGCCACAATTATACCAAAACTTGATCAATATATGAACAGTCCTAACAGGGTCACCCACAATATAAAGGTATATTTTCAGGAACAGAGGTAAAGATATTCTGGGAATCCTCAGGAATTCATTCAGGGGAAGCAGATGTTCCACTACGATGACTAACTCAAATACTGCAGCATTCTGACAAAGCATCAGCTTTGAAGACATCATTTAAAGGTTTTGTACTAATATACACAATTATAGAATTACTAAAGGAGACATCATGTCGCTAAAAGGCAGAATAAAGGCAGCTATTAGAAACAAAAAAAAGACATTCTTCTGAAGAACTTAAGCTGCATCCACATATAGAAAAAGAAACATGAATACTGCAAGTTATCAGGATACAGGTAAAAAATATCAAGACAAGTTTGTTAAAAGGTGACAATTACTAATAGAATCAGTTTTGATATGTTTTCAGAGGCAGACAGCCAGACAGATAGAAACTGTAGGGGCAGTGCACATTAGAAGTATCCTGTGCCAAGACAAGAAATAGCTAGAGACCTAACATTTAAAAGAAAAGTTGAAATCTGTGAGATTTATTTGTCATCAGTTCCTCTAAGTGGAGATTAGATTATATTCTCCCTGTCATACCCGAGACTGAAAGCTTTGACTTCCAGGTATTTTTGATTTCCAGGTATGATTTCCTAGGCAAAACGCTTATCTCTTTGTCCATCTATAATGGCCTTAGAACATAGTAAAGACGGAGAAACATTTACCTTTTCTCTGTCTTTGCTGATTGTGAGCAACCGACCAATTCATTCCTAAGAGCTCTTGCAGAAGTCATTATGCTGGAAGGTGTTTCTTGAAGTGAAATTGAGTTTGGCCTTGGTGTCTTGACTCCCTCCCCTTTCAAGGGCTGGGCATCTTCACAGGGTGGCTTGATGTTTTCTAGTTCAATAGAAAGAGCCACAGGATTACACACTGTCAAAGAATCAGGAGCACAGACGTCAGCAACCAATATTCCCACATACGCATATTTTTATCGTGCATGCTTGAATGCAAAGGCTTTTACAACTGATGGAAAGGTAAATTTCTACTATACACTATAAAAATTACTTTTCAATGAGGGAGTGGCAGACTCCAAATTTTCAAATATTCAGCTAGGAGGAAGTGTAGGGAAAAGCATTTTTGACCTCACTCAGGCATTTGTGACATTTCACCAATTCAAAATACATAACCAGCACACTGGGAGCAGTTATGCAGAGACACCATTTGAACAAAAAAATCGTTCTAACCTTCTGTCATGTACTGCCAGTCACATCCTTTGTTTCATAGGCAAGTTCTGACCATATAGCTGCGTATCTCCCCAGTCCATGTCTGGGCAGATTGCTAAAGTGATTGACCTTCACTCCAGAAACCAAGGACCACTTCAAGGTTTGTAGTTTCAGTAGATGTTCTCTCTGATAGCTTTTCTATAACTGTTCCCCTGGTTTGTGCCACTTAACTATTCAATCATATACAGAGAAGCCAATGTAGCTGCCAGTTCACTTCCAGAATGGAAGACCACAATAACATATTTCAATTAAAAAAAAAAAGAAAAAAAAAAAAAAAAAAAAAAAAAAAAAAAAAAAAAAAAAAAAAAAAAAAAAAAAAAAAACCCTTACTGTTTCCCAGGGCATATTTCTGTGCTATCAGCCATCCTCTTCAATAGGTCTCCTTGCCCTGAACTAGTCCTTGCTAGGGCACCCTGTATTTACTCTTCTAGAAAAAGATTTGTTTTCACTTGCTCTTACTCACGATGGCCCTTTTTCTCCTTTGCAATCTTTCAGTTGGAACTCACTTCAGTTAAAGGAGAGAAGGAGCTACTGATCTAGGAAATTATCATTATAAATCGTATTTTAAATAAGTCCATTATAAATTCAAATACTAAATTAGCAGCATCTAAATTGCTCAAAATTTTAGTCTTACCAGAATGACAGTCTCATATTAACTGCTATCATACATAAAGAAATTAGACATCAATCAAAACAACCAGCTTGATTTGTTTTCAGAACAATTTTTAAAAATAAAAGTGCCTGCAGTTATAGGAATTATAAAAACAAGCATCAGTGAAAAACTTAACTCTTGATACCGCAAGACTAGTAGAATCACTTTTCAGAATGTTTAAAGGAATAATTTCTGATTGCATGAAATTCAATTGCAAGATGCTGGGTCACATCTCTAAAACATATGCCACACAAATGAAAAGAATTAGGCAATTAACACTACTACTGCTGCAAGTTAGCTGAGAACAATTGCTTACCTATTGTGCTTGGCTGACAGACAGTTTTACTTGGACTTAAGAGTGGTTTTCGAGGTATACTTTGTTTCCTTATCCGTTGTATTAATGATTCAAATTCCTCATCTGAGCTATCCGATACTACCTCTGTACTTTGTTGTAGTGCCACAGTTGGCACTTGATTTACTGTACTCTTTTCACAGCTGCTTTCTTTCCTTCTAACAAGCAAGTCTGGACTGCCTCTGGAAATTGACTCTTTCAGATTTTGTGGAGGTGGGAGTTTTATGGACCTCTGACTCTTTTTTGAGTCTTTCACTCCTCCATTTTGGTAGTCATGCCATGAACTTTCTACAAAGACAGAATCTTCAGTGTCACTTGAAGCCCCTGGATACTGCAATTCTTGGCAGCAAGTGTTTTTCTTTCCAGAAGTCATCAACTTCCTTGGGGTCTGAAGATCCTTCTGTGCTGCAATTCAAAAGAAACAGCTTAAAGTCTTGATAGCTTCATTTAGGAGACCTTCCTTTGTCTTAACACATGGCAAAATCTTCATTCCCAGTAACAAAAGCTATGTGCATGTAAAGATAAGGCTGAACATTTCATATTACAGTCTTATAAAACCATTAAGGGAAAGGTGACTTAAAGGCGCAATCTTAGCTGATGATACAGCACAAAGCACACGCTTGCCAACAAACAAGGCTCCCGACATCTCAGATTTGACCTATTAAGATCAAAGGATCATGTTAGATCTATTGGTGACTTATGTTTTTTTTTAACAATGCTTCTGGTCCACTTTGCTTCCCCCATTTTCCCCTCCAGAAACCATTCCATTAGCTTTTCACAGTCTGCAGCTGGCATACATGTTTCAGAGTTGACATTCACACCAGCTGCAAAAGATCCCACCCTTCTTGATCAGCACTCATAGAGCTTCACATAAGATCACTGTTATCATTCCTCATCTACTGGAATTCTGTCACCTGATCACTGGCCTAGTGGCTGTGTCAAGAATTCCAGAGCCTTGTTCACTCCTAGGAAAGTCCATTTTGCTCACATCAATGACAAGTGTCCCAGCCAGCTGTAGTTAGGCTCCGAATGTTAGTAAACCAAGGCACTTTCCATCCCTTGAGGGAAAACAGGGATCACCTGCTCAGACAAGCACTGGAACTCCAAGTCATAGTTTGCCAGAACATTTTGTAGCCAGTGTTAACAGGGTTACACACAGAACCTTGGCTAACGAAGCTCCAAATGAAAGGACCCTATCTGTGGCTCTGCAACACCGGCTTGATTGCCAACATATGCATCAAATTAAAGGTATCTATCTTAACAAGTTACCTTCTTTCTTTACTCAGTGTCTTTTGGCCACAGAATGAGCTGGTGCAGCCATAGGGGCACTGCTTTGCATATCTTAAGTCCCCTCTCCACAGTGATAATCTCATATTTGCAACTCAGTCTAACCAACCATGAGCTGCTACTCTTTTCACAGACCCAAATACTAGCAGATAGTTCACAGCATCTAGAGACCTGCAACAACGCTTCAAATTCTGTCCTGTTCAATACTGTCAGAACAGCAGGACCATGCTTTCCTCTGTTAATCTCAGGGGAATAAGAAAAGCCTCTCCTCTGTTATTCTCAATGGAGAGCCAAAGTTATATTTAACAATCTCTCTCAGAAATTGATGAGCTCAGCAATGGATGCTATCTTGTCACCCATTAAAACTCCTGTTTCGTATTTGCTGTTGGACAATTACTTGCCATTCTTTGTTGTGCTCTCTCTCACTTTAAAGTCCAAGAAGAAATCATCAGAGTCATCACTTAAGTCCTTCAAACTGTAGAACAAGCAAATAATGTGAAAAAAGGTAGGCATAAGTACGAAAACAGAAAAGTTTGCCCTACTAAAGAAGCAAGCCAAAAAAGGCCACTCAATACAACATTATCAGTTGCTCACAGCAAATGTTACCAACTACATCCATTAATAGGAATGACAGTAGATCATGTACACCTCCAAACAGCTCATTTTACATTTGACCTGAATGTACAGATGGAACACATAACAGTTCTGTCTGCACTCACTCCTATACATATATCTGCTTAAAAATTGCTAAAAACTTTTGATCATTTTTCTGTATTTTGAATAGTAGATGTGATACAGAAAACTAATGTATAAACATCACAAAGTTATTAATTACAGCACCCACCTTTCATCCACCTTTTTAGAAACAGATTTGTGAGTTTTCATTCTAGCTGAAACTGAAACAATAAAAGATTAGTTAAGAGCAATTTCATTAAAGCATAGATCAGACTTGCAAGAATGAAAGCAACTGTCCCTTCTACAGAACATAATGGGCCAGAAGAACAGTTAACGAGTGTTTGTGCATAACTTCGATGGGATTATAAACTTTTGCATTATGCCATAAGCCCAAAACCAGACCATATGTTTGCTTGATAAAGCTTTTATGGCTGATTGGTAGATTCTGGTACCAGAAATAGCAGCTGAGCTACACCAAATGCTACACTGAAAGTACACTGTAAGTCAAAAAGCATAGGATGGGACTGAGTGTTGTCCTCTTTGAAGGAGAGCACAAGGGGGAGGAAAAAAGAATTCAAGACCTTGAAGCTCAAAAAATATTTGGAGCAGTAAGTTATTTTCAGAGATTCAAGAACACTCACTGTAGCATATAGCTACCGACACTGCACTGCAAGGAGAAAGTGTACTTTGCAATAGGAGCAATGAAAGAAAATAACGCGTAAAAACTGCTTCACTACAACTAAACAAAAATGTGTCCTTTTGGTGCTCCTTCAGAAAACAAACTAACATGCTCTATTACTTACGCATTTCAAATTCATCATCGCTGCTGGAAGAGAAGTACACAGCATGGCTGTAAAAAATGAAATACAGAATAATATCAAGAACATCAGGTCAACAGCAAGTAGATCAGCATCTCTACTGGTCTGGCATACCTATGAACACTGAGAAATATATGCTGAAAAAGCAGTAAACACCTCAGACTGAACTGTTTCAAATGATTTAAAACAGAAATATTAGAACTTGTATATTATAACAACCATCTATGTTCAATATTCAAGTAGTAACCAATCACTGTTAAAATCTGAAAAACTGAACCATTAGGAGACACAGCCTTAGGATACTACATTAAGTTTAAGTTCAATTGGGGTATCAGAAGTCAAAAGAGAAAGCTTCTTTCATCTTACACGTTACATGATCCGGTAGAGAACACTGAGTTGTATCAATTCTGAAATCTCAAAACAAGCAACAATGAGAAACAAGATGCTTTTATATAAAGTGTATTTTGACATGGTTGCCATGAATATTCAGCAAAATAGCTTTAATGAAAGCTACTGCAGTTTGAGAGGTCGAATGGATGCTTTACCACTTGGACCGCAATTCTCATGCAAATGTACAGGCATGCCATAATATTCTTACAAAATTATTTATTTACATTTTTGACAAAACTCAAACATTTGAAACTTGAAAAATACACTATGCAATTGCTTAAAAATATGAAGACATCTTCTTCTAATTAAAGTCACCCAAACCTTAAAGACTATAATTCTAAAACATTCTAATACCTACCAGTTATCGAAAAACTGACGGCCTAAGCTAAAATTTTATTTAGATATGATTAATAAAAACAATGAAGAACATGAGGGATTGGGCTGCTGCCCCTCCGAACCCCACCTCACCTGCCGCCCCGTCGGCTCATGCTCACTACGGCCTCTGTCCGCGGGCTGCGGCCGCCCCAAGCCAACCCGCAGGAGGAGCCGCCACCGCGGGAGTCTGAGGGCCCTCGGCCAGGGCGCCCCCCGGCCCCGGCAGCGCTCCACGCCCGCCCCTGGCATTGACCGTGTGCGGGGCCCTCGCCGCCCCGCTGGGCCTCCGGGGGCCTCTGCTGCGGCGAGGCCCCGTCCCGTGCCTCCTCCGCCTGCAAACGAAAGAGGGTGCGAGCGGCCCGCCGGTCCCCGGGACAGGATGGTGTGGGGGCAAAAGGGGCCAGCGGCCCCCGCTCCATCCCGCTTCAAACTGCTCGCGCGCCGCCTCAGCGCTTCCGGCGCAGCCGGCCAGACCGCATGCGCGCCGCTCCGCGCCTGCGTGCACGGGGAAGGGCAGGCGCACGCAGCGGGTCGGTCGCGCCGCGTGTTCGCCGCTCGTGACGGCGGGGCGGCAGCAGGCACCGGGGAGCGGGCCGCGGGCACACACAGGTACAGGTATCGCAGAAGGACTGGTAACCCCTCCTCCTGCTACCAGACGGCTATTGCTAACGGGAGGGGGCGTGAGTACCCGCAGTGCAGGCGGCGACAGCACCCCTCCAAAAACAGAGTTGATCACCAGGCAGGGGACGCCTGCACCAGCACGGACCAGGGACTGAGGCACACCAGGCAGCAGCATCTTGCAGACACCAGCATCTCAAGCGAAGCACAACCAGGAGACAAACTCACCCCACTACACACCACCCACTCCCCTTGCACCATTAACAAGGCGGACCCCCATTTCATGGCAGTCCTGGACCCACCACAGAGCTTTAGGAGTTGGGGAATGCTGTTGTTGCTTATTAAAAAAAAATAAAAATAAAAATTTACACATAAGCCATAACCTTCAAGACACTACAGAGTGCAACCTGAGGCAACAGCACTGTGAAGGTCCCAAGAAACAAGCTGCGCTGAGGCCCCAAAACACTTCCAAAGTAAGCCATGCACACACCAAAGCTTTAAGGCTTGGAAGTGTTTAGTCTAACCTAGCAGAAATAGAAACATCTATATACAAGATGTACACTTACCTGGGATTATTTCTGCTGAAATAAATAGCGCTATTTAAAACAAAATTACAGAAAGGAAGATGAAATGCCAGCAGTTCAGAATATAGTTCTCTGACAGCACCACAAGAATGGCAGCAGAAAGTGTGAAACGCTGGTCAAATGAGTCAAACTGGCAAACCAAAGCTTTATTTTTTGTTGAAAGTCTTTGCTACAGTACCTAGGACTGCACCTCTATACATAATTAACAATCATTCCTGAAAGATCTGTATTTGGCACCAGTTTGTGTTTACCTCAAACACTTGTGGGGAGGATTAATTTCAAATCAAATGTGGTTTTTTAACAGAATAGGAGCCATCATGAAGCCAATTAGCCGAGTTATTGGAGCAGCTTAAAAACAAAACAAAAAAAAGTCCTTATCTAAATCAATACATTACAGAGAGCTCCAAAACAGAGGTCAAACATTAAAAGGCTGATATAGGCTCAAAGTGGTTTATAAAACCTATAAAAAAAAGACTACACCAGCAAATATGCCCTTTCAGTTCACACAGTTTAGAAATTAACGCAGGGAGCAACACCCGCTAGCTGGAAATCTTGTAATGGCAGAACCACACATATACCAACAGCAGTACCCAAAATCAAATGTTAAAATGCTCCAATTCCCAACTGACATAAAAGGAGAGAGACTCAAAGGAAGATTAAATCAATCCATGAAATCATAATTGGTTGGGCAGTTCAAACTTCCTCCAGCAATCACTACGTCACTCATACACACAAGCTCACGTGTACACAGCTCAATTCCATTCAAATTCCTCATGGAATAAAACGATCCCAGGCTCTATTGAGTCTTTCCCTGTCATGCAAGAAATAAGTCTGGCTGTGCTTTAATCACCATCATGAGTACCAGGCAAAGTAGAAATGCACAGTTTTTAGCTCATCATCTCTGCAGAATTGTTTGAGAGGCTCAGTTCCCGGACAGTTCTGGGTGGGCACACAGTCTCTCTTCATGCAGACTCGCTGGCCTCTACCGGCTTAATCATGTGATCCGGTTTGTTGCCAGCAGCATAATGATCCCACATCTGAAGATAAAGCCGCTCCAGGTCCATTGTGTACTGTTTTGTGTTGAACAAAGGACTGGATATTCTCTGCTTCCAGACTTTGCCACGTATTTTTTTCAGGCTACAAAAAGAGGTAAAGCAGTCAGGAGAGGTTCCAAACATAATACTGTTTACCTTTGAAATCTACTGTTTTCAGCTAACCCTGAACTGCCAGTACAAATGTTTCAAAAATAGCCGCTCCCTCACTTCCACCAAATTCCTACTGCTGCTTCATCCCCATATCATGTCTGACACAGACCAGCATGACCACTTCAGCTCAGAAGAGCTCCAAAATTAATGCAGTAACTTGCTGCACTATCTGTACTGCAGTCACTTTTTACAGCATGATTTTAACTTGCATTAAGTGACAAACTGCTTAATCTTCAATTTAAAGGAACAAAAGATGAACTATATTGCACTTTTTACCAGTTAAGAGCCTGCACATGAGCAATTTCTTCAGAACAAGTAGCACTATTACTCAATTGGGAACACTTAAGTTTACTGTAAAAGCAGAAGCTCAGTTAACCACAAGGCAAGAAACCTCTGGACGAGGATTGCCTAGCTATTTTAAATATTAAAATATCCACAAGATAAAAGCTACTGTTAAGTCTCAGCACCATGTACGTTCTTGATGTTACCACATTACACGTTTGCTTACTATTCCAGATCAGTTCCCAGTTTCACAGCAATATCCTCATATTCCTGTCTACTTTTTGCAATGAGTTCAAGACAACCCAGGCAAGTAAGTTGGGAGGCAGCAACTCGCGATGCAAGAGTCTCGCCTGTAACAACAACAACAAAAAAAACCCCAAAAAATTGGTAACAGGACTAAGCTTATCAAGTAAGATATTACACAGTATGAGTTATTTACAGTCTCTACAAGAGGCAAAGTTTGTTGGGCTTGCTGTTTGTTATTAAAAATCTAATAATATTCAAACTCATCTGTTCTACGTAGGTTCCCCACTACGCATTACCTGGCATAGTGACCATTGGAGTTCCAGCCCAGAGAACATCCATCCCAGTTGTGTGCCCATTGCAAAGTGGAGTGTCTAGACAAACATCAGCCAACTGTCCTCTCCTCACATGTTCTTCTTTGGGGGCAACAGGAGAAAAGATTATTCGGTTTTGGGAAAGACCCAAGTTTTGTGCATATTGCTGAATATTGGGTTCTCCAACAGCTGGGAAACGTAGCAGCCACAACACACTGTTTGGAACTCTTTTTAGGATCTGTAACAGAAATAAAGTAACAAATACAGGAAGTTTGGTCAGAAACATTTCCTTTTCCAAACAAGAAATTACCACATAGAAAAATGAAGCAAGAGGCATAATAATTCAATACTTCCATCTTCTGAGGTATAGAGCAGGAAAGAAAAAACAGATCACAATTTTGAGTGGAATTAGGAGTATTGCATTTCTTATCCCAGTGAAAGAGACAGCAAATCTGAGCAATCATTCATAGAACAGAACTTAAGGAGTAAGTCTTGAAATTTATGAGCACATTTATTTCTAGGTCCACGCTACAGAATATATTAAAAAATACCCCTCAGGTAACTCTCAACAATACGCTATAAATTGGACCTTGATACAGATGCTCAGATCTATCAATCTACCAACTGCCAAGGCCAGTTATGTCTTAATTGTGCAGACTAGGGAAAACCAAACTTACTTCATAATGGAGTGTCAGCAAGATGTAATTTTTCACTGGTTAAGAGGCACAGAAGTGATCTGAAATCAATTTAAAAAATTCCATGTTCTATTAACACTAAGTCCTGCAACATGAACACTGTAAGGATTCAAATGGCATGAAGTTCCTGCTAACCTGAGAAGAACAGCTATGTTCCAGAAGTCTGACCTTAGACTTATTAGATACAGATACTCACATTAGCCCACATCTGTAAAGTGGAAGGATCAATCTTATACAGTTGATTAAAGTTACAGTATACAACAGCATCCTCTGGTAAGCCATATTGAGAACGGGTAGTAACAATTATAGTTCGTGGAACTTCTTCACCAGTTGCTGCTTTGTTGTTAATCTAAAGAAACAAAAATAGCTATTGGAACACTGAAACTGCAGGAAAGAAGACTTTCCCTGTGGAATTGTTCTGAGACACACTGCAACATGTATTAGCATCGTAAGTTACTGTAACAATACCTTTGGTTTTATTATACTAAAACAAAATCGCCTACTTACTCAAAACAAGCATTTAACTAGTGTGTGTACATACTTGTGGGTGCCACAATGTTGCAATCACCAAGGCACAAAACACTGGGCATTTTCCAACCCTTAGTCTATCTCCCTGAAAGTCTAAGTAACTGGAATAACTGTAAAGAAGAATCATATAGTGAGGTATTACACAGGGACTGCTCCCCTCCTTAAGGTAACTTCATTTCACTGAGACCAAAAATGAAATTAAGACTTCAAGGAAGAATTAAAAAGCATTTAGAAAGCAAAGGTGTTTTCTGGTTTGGTTTGTTTTCTGGGTTTGTTTTTTGTTTGTTTTGTTTTGTTTTTTTTTAAGATAAAAGACAACAGGCATAAAACAGTCAAAACTGAAGATGCAGACTAATATGTAACTGATAGACTACAAGGAACTAGCTGACAAGGAAATAACAGGAAATGCTGAACATCAGACTAGAAGAATTAGCTCTTATAGCCCTCACAAAGAATAATAATATGCTAATAAGAAACAGCAAGGGATAATCAGAATACTGTGCAAGAATCTTCAGGATTAGTGAAATGGAAGTACAATTTTATTTTTTTTTTTTAATAATGACAGGCAATGGTAGGACAGATAAAAACATCAGATGGCGAGCAAGTAGGTGGTTGGTGACAGCCAACATGGCTTCACCAAGGGCAGATCGTGCCTGACCAATTTGGTGGCCTTCTATGATGGGGTGACAGCATCGGTGGACAAGGGACGGGCAACGGATATCATCTACCTGAACTTGTGCAAGGCATTTGACACTGTCCCGCAGGACATCCTTCTCTCTAAACTAGAGAGAAGGATGGTTTTGATGGACAGACCACTTGGTGGATAAGGACTTGGCTGGATGGCTGCACTCAGAGAGTGGTGGTCAACGGATCCATGTTCAAGTGGAGACCGGTCACGAGTGGCGTTCCTCATGGGTCTGTGTTGGGCCCAGCCCTGTTCAACATCTTTGTCAGCAACACAGACAGTGGGATAGAGTGCACCCTCAGCAAGTTCAACGATGACACCAAGCTGTGTGGCGCCGTCAGCATACTGAAAGGGAGGGATGCCATCCAGAAGGACCTTGACAGGCTGGAGAGGTGGGCCCATGCCAACCTCATGAAGTTCAACCAGGCCAAGTGCAAGGTCCTGCACCTGGGTCATGGCAATCCCAGGAACAAATACAGGCTGGGCGGAGAATGAATTGAGAGCAGCCCTGAGGAGGACACGGCAGTGATGGTGGACAAGAAACTCAACATGAGCCAGCAATGCACCCTTGTGGCCCAGAAGGTCAACCGCATCCTGGGCTGCATCAAGAGGAGTGTGGCCAGCAGGCCGAGGGAGGTGATTCTCCCCCTCTAACATGCCCTGATGAGACCCCACCTGGAGTACTGTGTCCAGTTCTGGAGTCCCCAACATAAGAAGGACACGGACCAGTTGGAGAAGGTCCAGAGGAGGGCCACAAAGATGATCAGAGGGCTGGAGCACCTCTCCTATGAGGACAGGCTGAGAGAGTTGGGGGTGTTCAGCCTGGAGAAGAGGAGGCTCCGGGGAGACCTGATAGCGGTCTTCCAGTACCTCAAGGGGGCCTACAGAAAGACGAGGAGAGACTGTTCAGTAGGGCCTGTTGTGCTAGGACGAGGGGTAATGGGTTTAAAATAGAGGGAGGTAAATTTAGATTGGATATTAGGAAAAAAATTCTTATGCTGAGGGGTTGTAGAACACTGGAAGAGGTTGCCCAGAGAGGTGGTGGATGCCCCATCCCTGGAAACGTTCAAGGCCAGGCTGGATGAGGCTCTGAGCAACCTGATCTAGTCAGGGATGTCCCTGCTCCTTGCAGGGGGGTTGGACTAGATGACCTTCGGAGGTCCCTTCCAACTCTAGCCATTCTATGATTCTGTCAGCACAGATAGGGCAAAACAGGTACTTGGAGCCTTTTTCTTTACATATATATATATAATTTTTTTTTTACATACATATATATTTAAAATTTAGCTCAGTGGCAGTGCAGCCAGCCAAAAATAAGCGTGTTCTTGACAATCCTGACATGAAGTACAATGACTCAATGCCACTGATTCCTTTAGAAGATGCAGAAGATAATTTAGTTCAAGAAAAGTTGGTAAAAGTGCTACTTATCCAGGTCACTGAGGAGATCTCAAAAACACAATGCACAGTTCTCATCGACCTATACCCAAAAGTAGCTGGTATCAACTTAGAACAAGCACAAAGAAGGGCTATAGTAGTGTGATCAAAATATAGAAATCCTATTTAAAAAAATGCACTGACAGAGTTTAGATTGTTCTACCTTGGTAACTGAGTGCTACGACAAGAATTCTCTATTATCTTCAGGGGACAACAATTTCAGAAAAAATGCTAATAAGCTTACTGACCAAACTAAGATATAACCTATTAACAATGTAAAGGAAAGTCTCATCTGCAAACAAAAGAAATTCTAAGAAACCAAGGTATGAGATTGTAGACAGAGCAGTGATAATAAAAGGTCTCATAATATGACATAGAAGAGTCTCCTGAAGGACTGCAAACTGAATTAAATTCACAAGTCAAAAAAGAGTTAGGCCAATGTCAAAATACAGTATTTTTTTTTTTAAATAGCTGTTCTGCCAAGGAAGAAGTATTAAACATAACCAATAACTGTCACTATCACTAAAATCCCATGAACTATTAAGCACTAAGAGGTGGTGGTATAGTGCATAGTTCAGAAAGATGCAAGGAGATAAAAAAACACTGCTAAGATACAATGGAGTAACTTTGCCTGTATTACCCAGCAATTGTTTTCAAAAGGAAAAACACAACTGAAACTGAGTAAGAGCTCACAAATGCCCTGCAGGCAATAAGCAAATCTTGCCTTCAAATTCTGAACAACCAAGTGTCTCCTTTATGAAACAAAATCAAATTTGTTTGAACTTTAGATACCTCTTGATATAACCTCTCTGTCTTTGGGGGAAATACTATCTTCCAATATATCTGTCACTTATATTTGCAAGTTTTCCAAGTATGAGAACTAAACAAATAACCATGATAGAAAACAGACATTTACTTGGAGGTTTTTCTTCTTTGTTATGTCAAAAACATATAGATATAACGTCAAACCCAAGAGAACAGCATCTTGAAAGTGCCTCACCTGAGTAGTTGCTAATCCATTACTGATGTTGAACCCATTGATAGTTATCTGAATTTGCCCACGATTAATCATCTCAATCACCGCTTCTGCAATTGTGTTCATAGGAATGACTGGCATACTGAGGGCAGCATTGCCATCTGCGTTGTCACAACTGTCAGGACACTTCATCTAAGATAAATCACATAAGCATCAGAAAATGTACTAGCTTTAGTCTTTAAGACTGAACACACAAAGGAGTAGCTCTCACCTTAACAATCTTGACGTCAGGGAGGCTGTCAAGGAAAGCCTTCAAGTCAATGCCATTCAAAACTATTCTGTTATCATAAATATGACCATTTGACTTGAAATCAATGACTGCTTTTTTCTGTCAAAAAAAAGAGTTTTAAAAAAGTTATAGGATCTCTTACAAAGTACTATATACTAAGTGCCATTTTACAAAGAAAACACCTACTTTTCTTGTCCTATCTTCCTACGTACCTTCAGATGGGGGAACATGTTGGCGTGATCTCCAATAAAGAAAGTATTTGGCATGTAAGCTAACTTCTCCGAATACTGCTCAGCCACCTCAACTGGAGAAGTTTCTTTATCTGTGATGATATAATCCATGAACAACGCCCCACTAGTTCCAGGATATCCCAGCCACATTGCCTACAAAACAAGAAAGCAAGAAACTCCAGTCCCAGGTGCATTGCAAAAATAAAGGAAGTTAAAAATCAACACATTTTAAGTTAAATTTTCCACCTACAGATTCAAGTTCCTTCTTGTGTTTTATCAACTAAAGAGTAACCACTAACATTGAACTTACACTACCAAGACAGTGAACAGATCAAGATGTTCTAAGATTGACACCTCAAGCACCAGGCCAAAAGTATCCAACTATGTGCAGGTATATCCAAAATATCAACCATCAGTGACCACAGCTTCTCTTAGCTCAATTTCTGTAGCCTAGAGTGATTCTGATTCAGGCTTCTCCAATTCTCTTTCCATGGCCATTTTAGTAAACCTTTAGTCAAAAAGGTAAGTCTAACATTGATTCTGAGCTATTCTAACTGGAATTTCACTAAGCCTAAGGAGATTAAAATGCAAAAACTCATTTCCACAACTGCTTCAAATACCCTTCCTTTGTTCTCACTAATACAAGAAAGTCAGTAGTGTACAGGAACCTTACAGAATCAAGGACTTCTCCTTCAGGACATAGTCAACTGCCCATAAAGCACATAAAAAATTGAACTACTCTGCTTCAGAATGATCCTATTTGCCTCAGATATGCTAAGTCCTAAAAAGCCTCTCTTGCTTACTAGTCAACGCGACCCTGCAATGCTTTTTCCACTCTGCTAGAAGAAAAATAAAAACTCTTCATACTTGCAGTGGTTGTTTTTTTTTGAGATACAGAGCCCTCTAACTTAGTTACCTGGATAGGTGCTGGTCTCAGGGCAAATAATTCATTTCGAGCTCCTTTGGTGTAACCATTCATATTAATGAGAATGTGTATCCCATCCTGATGGATGCGGTCTGCTGCTTTTCCATTACATGGTATCTGAAGAATAAGTAAATACATAAATAAAAGATATTTTTGTTTTCATTCTTTCAGTAATGAATGCGTTTAGCCATCAGTGTACCAATGGATAAATGTCAAGTGCACAATTTAATTTGAGTGAAACTTAAATCTTGTTACTCCTGGTTTTACAGAGGTGTAAGTCCTCAACTCAATCAAAAAACTCCCTGTTGAAGGCAAGAAAAATGTAAGCTTCCTAGACACAGCTAAAGCAGTTGCTGACAGAAATTATTACTGTGGTACTTGAAGATTGCCTCTGCACATTCAAATCAGAGGAGTGACACAGCGTTGCCAAGCTCAGCAAGTCATGCAGAAAAATATCACACATGGACAGAAGAAACTTCAAGCAACACTGAAACTGCTTCAGTTCTTGGCTAAATCAAAACCAAAGAAGAACAGAACTTCATGCAAGGTGTATCAATGACTTTAAAGAACAGAAAAACTTTGGAAATTACAGTATGTCTCTTTGTGTGTAATACTGGAAGGTAAACAATTTTCAACAGTTTTAAATTTCTCCAATAATTAATTACATAATTACTCATCGTCTACAAGCAGATAAAGAAATATTTGACAAATGTCTCTACTTCAGCATTAGTAAAACAAAAACCAAAGGCTAGAAACTGAGGCTATACAAGCCAGAACAGCTCCACCACCAGCAGATCTCTGAAAGTTGCACTGTAACCTAAAAATACAAGTTTGATGCCTCAATAATTTTAAAGAAGAAAATTCAGTGTATCACTCTGGGGAAAGGAAAGAATTTTTCCTACGCAGCAGTTAAGTGCAACAACAAATACAAAATTGCTGCCTTGTTTTAGTATAATCCAGGGCTTTCAACATTCACAGCTGCAAAAGCAGGGGGTGGACAGCTTTCCACAAGCATAGTTGAAGCTTATTACTTTAAAATAATGTTTTAAAACATCAACTTTGCAAAATCCATCTCAAAGAGCAATTCTGCTGACATCAATTTAGCATTTTTACTTATTTCTGGACAACATGATAAGTTTTAAAACTACATTCAAGTTTTATCTATCACCTAATCTGGGACTGTCCCCATGCCAATCCAGCTCCATTATTAATGTACACTGATTATCCTGTGCTGCTTTAGGGGGTTGCCAGTTATCTTGAGATAGTATAACAGCTCCTTGACTTCTATGTATACTGAAATTCCCATCAGTTTTCACACGCAACTTAAAAAAAAAAACCCCAAACCCACCTGTAAATGTTACCAAAGTAACCTTCTGATAGAGCAGCAAAATCCTGCCATTAATCATTAAGCCTCTGTCCTGCTTCACTGGAGTAAAGCAAGCTTAAACACATTTGCAGTTGTGGCATCTTGACTTATCCATGACACTTAGATGTAACTATTACCTTAAGACCTAATGGAACAGTTATTCAATATTGCTAATATTACTTTTTAGTAATCACATAGAGGTTACGCAATAACCACTGGATCCTAGGCAAGGTATAACACTAATACAATTCAAAATTCTCAAGACTAACATCAGCCTAATTCAAGAAATTATTTGAACTAAAAATCTCACAACTACAGGGTGATCTCTTTCGTCGGTTAGGACTGTTAAAAGGTGAGTGCATCAAAAAAACTCACCTGAGATAAATCAATGAAATGATTTGCTTCAGCCATCACTTTTACACGGAAGTTTGTACCATCATCAGGACTCAAGGCATAACAGAACACCTGGAATATGAGGCACCAAAAGTTGAGTATCTGCCACAACTTCCCAACAGAATAACTTCATTATAAAACATACAGTATTGCAATTTTAAAGTAAATCTATTTTCATACAGATGATATTATATTTATTTGTGTGGTATTTACGAGTTGAGAAAGAAGACCAAAAAAGTGGTGGTGGTGGGGGGGGGAAGAGGCCAGGTGGCACTGGGCATTTGACACATTTGCAGGAGGCCCCAGTTCTATGTAGTTCTGGTGCTACAGTATGGCACTGCATCTTGCACAGACATACATACAATGTTCTCATCAGTGCAAGGTAAAATAATTTTAACAAATGAATTTGCATCAGCATTAAATTATCTAAGAATATCTTTTACAAGACACCTTTGAATCTGTAATTAGTGAGAATCATAATTATGATTCAGGTCAAACAAAAAAGCTAAGCCTTGGGGAAGCTTTTCAATAGGTTCTTTAAACAGTGACTTGTTCTCCAATTAAGAAACTGCAAACATATCTGAGAAACTCAAGGTTGACAGGTTATGTAAACAGGTATCTTTAGCTAATCTAGCACATATAGATACAGACCAAACAGCCAATATGTAGAGAATTTATTATCTTGCAGGGCAAAAGCATGGTTTTAGTAAAATAACAGATAACTTCTATTTAGTATTTACATTAAGCTCTGTAGAGCTTCCTAAGCTGAGAACAAGACTGTCCTTTGTCCTGAGCTGATTCAAGGTTAAATGGTATATTCTCCCCACAGCCCATGTACTCAGACTACCAAATTAATTGTTTCATGAATAAACCTGCTTCACAGTCACACTGCTGATAACAACTCAAGCATGCAGCTTTGTTACAAAGATTTCACACTACAAAGACTTCATGACCAGGAAAAAAGCCCCAAACCAAATCGAACAAAAAAAAAACAAACCAAAACAAAACAAACCAAACTAATAAAAAACACTTTTGCAAGAAGGAAAGACTTACAACCCTTTACAAAGACAAGCAAATTCTCACATCTTGGAACACAGAAGCGCAAACCCAAGGCAATTTAAACAAGTCATGAGGTAACCAACGTAACTGGAAATTAGTTCTATTTACAGGGGGAGCGGGAAACAAGCCAGATGCGTATCTGTAAATAAGAAGTAACCAAGCAGTATTACCTTGATGTTGAAACACATCTACTGGAAGAACAGCAGCTGAAGCTTAACGTTTTCCATAGGCCACAAATTCTACCTACAGTAATTCTAAGGACAGGTATCTAATTAGCCTACCTGCTAAGTAACACTTCATATTTGTAAAGGAGGATGACTCAGGCTGGAGAACTCTTCAACTCATTAAAAAAAAAAAAAAAAAGCCCACTAACCAAAAACAAGCAAACAAACCTAGAAACGAAAATTTGCCCTTCTCTAGTTCACCTGCCTACAACAAGAAAAAGAAAGTGCAAGTTACAGCCATACCTAGAGCTTTAACCATGTCATTTATATTTTTACCTCAAATTTGTCTGAGTTATGCATGCCTGGGATTGACTGCATTAGGTGTGAGGTTGGATGGTTTCCAAAATCAGAGCTCACATAACCAATACGAAGTCGACCTTCACTGGCCTTCAAATCCTTGGGATGCTCATATGGCGGCTTGTGAAGAACATTAATCTGTCAAGAAAATATACACAACTGTTTATAAACTCAGGAAGCAAAACCAAATGCTAAACAGAATGACGAAAAAAAAACCCCATGAGTTTGCAGAATTAGCCTTATCCCACATTCAAGTAAGTGGTCTGTGGGCATCTGTTGCTTCAAATCTGCAATATGCGTATTCCATTGGAGCCAAGTACAATGTTCCAAAACTATGTTACAAGATGTCACATGCCTACATTCACCCTAATAAAGACAGATATCACTACTGCAAGTTGACACTTCTGCTTTTCTACTGGTTTATTTTTTAAGTATTCCACCCTCGGTTATTAAATGTACTGACACCACACCACTAGGATCTTTAAGTTCTCAAACTACAATCCACTTGTGACCAGAACAGTACCCCTGTGAAGCATCACAGCACGCTTTCTGTTCTTATGCTCACCATCTTCCCCAGACATCAGCTTGTAGTCACTATCACCGACAGGACTACCAGGCTATTAAGACAAGCCAGTTTGAAAGCTAAGTGTTATCTTCTGAAGTTTGAGATCTTTACATCAGCTAACCAGATCCTTCCACTGGCTGACAGCATATTTTCAATTATAATTGGCAACATGCTGAAGCAGTCAATCTCAACATTCACAAGCGTCAACAGATATGACTCTCTGGTTGATAAGAAAAAGAAATTGCATCAAATTTTAGTTAAAGAATTTGCCAGCAATTCCAACTGCACTCTTGGCAGCTTGAGGTGTTGTGCAGTCTCATGGAAATTGCACACAGTTAAGTAACTACAGCAAGAGAAGGTATGTTTTTGGAATTATTACTATTACTACTATTGCTGCTGCTGCTACTACTACTACTACTACTATCATTACTACTACTATAACTACTATACACAAAGTACTCCAAAACGGAATCAGAACAAATACTCAAGTACTTCCTACTGTGATGCATCACCCCTGTAACGTCGCTGCTGTGACCATTACAGTAAGTACAGTTGGAAATTCCAGAGCCAAGCACAAAGCTCACGCATTCCAGCAAGGATTCACTATAGGCAAGAACAGGTACCAAGCACCACAGATGCTGGAAAGGACCAGATTTTCAGAAACACTATCACACAGCTGTGTGGATCTGCTCTACTGTCAGGAAAGAATAATTTACTCTGTTTTTCTAAAATGCCCCTTGCATGTACTTTGCAAAACTAGATGAGTAACACTACATCCTCTCTCTCTGCAGGTCAGTGACTCAGAAACCTTAAAAAGGCTAATGTCAGCTATGTGAGTATTAGACTTTCAGTAGGAACAGGCAAAACCATAGAGCGTGTCAATCACAACTGGCCTGTATAAAGCTTCCTACCTTGTCCAAACACAGATTTCCATGTCTCTCAGCAATAGCCTTCCTAAAACTGTGAGAAAGGGGATACAGCATGCTATGATGTGGGTGGACAGAAGGCAGTCTGTTTTTCTCCAGCTGATCAGCTACAATGCTCACCAGCTTCTTCATTCTATCATCATAGTCTGTCCAGTCACAGACAATCTAGAAAAAGGAAAAATTAAAATATCAGGACAACAGTTTACTTTGATCTGTATCAGGTATTTCACAAGTTGAGTGTAATGCTTCTTTCAAAAATGGAAGTGAGAACTTCAGTAATTGCTGTTCATAAAATCATAGACTAGTTTGGGTCAGAAGGGACCATTAAAGGCCATCTAGTCCAACCCCCACTGCAGGACATCTCCAACCAGATCAGGTTGCTCAGAGTCCAGTCCAACCTGGCCTTGAATGTCTCCAGGGATGGGGCATCTCCCTCTCTGGGCAACCTGGTCCAGTGTTCCACCACCCTCAGCATAAAAATTTTTTTCCTTATATCCAATCTGAATTTATCTCCCTCTATTTTTAAAATCATTACCACTCGTCCTATTGAAACAGGCCCTACTAAAGGGGCCCAGTCTTTCCTGTAGGCCCCCATGAGGTACTGGAAGGTCTCCCCAGAGCCTCCTCTTCTCCAGGCTGAACACCCCCAACTCTCTCAGCCTGTCCTCATAGGAGTGGTGCTCCAGCCCTCTGATCATCTTCGTGGCCCTCCTCTGGACCCTCTCCAACTGGTCCATGTTCTTCTTATATTGGGGGCTCCAGAGCTGGATGCAGTACTCCAGGTGGGGTCTCACCAGAGTGGAGCAGACGGGCAGAATCACCTCCCTTGGCCTGCTAGCCACACTCCTTTTGATGCAGCCCCAGATGCTGCTGGCTTTCTGTGCTGGAAGCGCACATTGTCGGCTCATGTTGAGCTTCTCATCCACTAGCACACCCAACTCCTCCTCAGGGCTGCTCTCAATCCATTCTCCATCCAGCCTATATTTGTGCCTGGGACTGACTGTATTATCTTCTGATTTAAGACTTATGTCTACTCTTCATATTTACATTTGTGATTGGTTGAGGTAATCAAGCTTAGTATTTGCTGCAGAGGAACCTTACAATCAAAGCCTCCTTTTCCTCACCTGCAAACAGTGAGCCAAGTTGCAGTAGGCATCTGGGAAATCAGGTTTCAGTTTCAGAGCAGTGCGGTAAGAGGCAATGGCTTCTGGTATATTCCCTGAATCCTGCAAACAGAACACAGAAATGAGTCAGCAGATAAATATATACTCAGGGTAAGTACTCACGGTGCCCTATCATACTCTTCACAGTGAATCATTCACATGTGCTACCTTATGAATAGAGGCCAGGTTGCTGTGGGCATCAGCAAAAGCTGGGTTTATCTGAATGGCACGGGTGTAGCACTGTAGAGCTCCTTGAACATCCTGCATTTCCTTCAAAGTATTTCCCATATTAGAATAAGCATCTGCAAATGTGGGGCTGATTCTGTGAAACAAAGATAATGTAATGAACGATAAAAGCTCTTCAGTCAATGAGAAACCATCGCCATACTCGGACCTTTTGTTTCGCTAAGTAACAATCGGAATTAAAATATGCTAGTGTAAGTCACTTTCTGTACAAACCTATGGCATTTTTCCTGTTATGAAAGGCTGGGACTATTACAGAGAGTATCCATTTACCTAATAGCCTCTTTGTAATGCATCAGAGCTTCCTGTAACTTTCCTTGCTGTTGCAGAACACTTGCTAAATTTGAATGCGCAGCAGCAAACTCTGGAAACACCTGAAGAAAAAGAAGTGGAATCTGTCTCTCAAATGCCCCAAGAAGGCTGTGTGTATATATATATATATATATCAAAAAAAAAAAACCAAACACCAAAAAACTCATGTATTTCTTACTCTTCTTTTCATGAGACTCAGTTGTCATGTTCCTCCACTTATGACCGAAGAGGGAAAAAAAATGTATGTCATATTACACATTCCCAACTTTATTTCCCCACCTCTCCCTCACCACATTCAACTGTACCTCAAGAGCCTTCCGATAAAGACGGACAGCTTCCTCAATATTCCCCTGTTCCCGTTTGATGTTTGCTAGATTGTTGAGAGAATCTGCATGAGTGGGACAAAGTCGAAGAGCTGTATTATAGCACTCTTCTGCTTCTACCACCTTAAAAAAAAAAAAAAAAAAAAAAAAAAAAAAAAAAAAAAAAA
>WHYT01015415.1:76395-112021 GCA_009806455.1 Tetrax tetrax
GTTTTGGGCCCCTCACTACAAGAAAGACATTGAAGCCCTGGAACGTGTCCAGAGAAGGGCAACAAAGCTGGGGAGGGGTCTGGAGCACAAGTCTTATGAGGAGCGGCTGAGGGAGCTGGGATTGTTCAGTCTGGAGAAGAGGAGGCTCAGGGGAGACCTTATAGCTCTCTATAACTTCCTGAAGGCAGGTTGTGATGAGCAGGGGTTTGGACTCTTCTACCAGGCAACAAGCAGGACCCGAGGTAATGGCCACAACTTGTACCAGAGGAGGTTTAGGTTGGACGTGAGGAAAAACTTTTTCTCACAAAAGTGGTCAGGCACTGGAATGGCCTGCCCAGGGAGGTGGTGGAGTCGCCGTCCCTGGCAGTGTTCAAGAGGCGGCTTGATGAGGAGCTACAAGATATGGTTTAGTAGCTCTGGCAGCAATGGTAGTGGGAAGACGGTTGGACTAGATGATCTCATAGGTCCCATCCAACCATGTGATTCTATGATGCCAACACATAAGAGATACAGAATACTAAATCAGACACTTAGCTGAATTTCAGCATTTCATAGAAGTAACATTTTAGAAGTGACACACTTCTAGGTCATGTTCTGAATCACATAATGAAAATAGAGAATTCAAGGGTGCATGCCTTTCTCAGACATCTTATCCTTCACCCGTCCCCAGCCTTAATTTCAAATCTATTTCTATCACTATCTTCAGAAACTCTCATTTTTAACACTAAACACAGGAAAGTAACATAAATGAATGTATTATAAATGAATGTATTCCACAGGAATTTTGTTTTTATTCCTCTGTATGCATTTCAAAGCTATTTGCCTGCTTAGCTTACAGTAGGCAAAGTCTTTGCTACACTGTTCAGAGATTTTACATCAGGAATCTAATCTAATCTGTATCTTGACAGATCTAACAGGCCACTGACAGACCTACAGTACTTATCAGCTTACCTGTCAAATATCCTTGCCTCCTTCAGGACATTTCCCAGATTGATGTAAGCATCCAAAAAATTTGGGTCAAGTGTTACAGCCTGAAAATATTTTTAAGTAACAATTTTGAGCATTAACACAAAAAACATTCTCTATGAAACCTAGTTGTATTTTTTTGGTGGGTTTTTCTTTTTAAATTTGACAAGCCCAACCTGTAAGCATCTAAGACTTTATCAATAACTTCAGAAGGAAGGAAAACTTAAGTTATATAAATCAATCACAGAGCATCAAAGCTGTCTATCTGTACAAATGATAGCACACACTACCTTCAAATTTATTGATTTGTTCATCTAGTCAGTTGCAACCACTACAGAATAAAATGTTAAATGTTTATCTCACATTAGGCTGAACATACTTAATACTTCTACCTACCCATGCTAAGCTGCCTTTGATTTTAGGGGAAAAAACCCTAAAAAAAAAGTGATCCATATCCTTTATCTACTGCAACAGCATTTTAAAACTTTAGCAGCCCAGGAAAATAGGGGCAGCTTCACAACAGCGAGAAAAGAGAAAATGCACCATATGTGTGTAGAGAAAATTCAGTAAACATTTAATTAAATTAAAACATTTTAACTCCCTTCAAAACTATTAAAATGCAAAAAACATAAGAGCGAATAAAGTTACAGAATATGCAGAATAAGCTACATGCTACATGTATTTTATAGGCCACACCCTTACAGTCTTTCTCATGGGAACTATTATTATTAAAATCTATCACTAACTAGACACAGATCCAAAAAAAAAAAATACTAAGCAGTTAACTTTTTTTTTTAGATTTTAAGTCATAAATATAATAAAAAAATCTGTCCACCACATCTTAAATCCAGTTTTAAGTCATTTCAGAAACTTAAGAGATTAGTACAAATTGAACTGAGATAACTAGATACTAACTAGAAAGTATCAGACAACTAGTAAATGACACCAATCTAGAGAAGTCTGAAACAACAGTGGTGGAAAATAATCCTGGAGAAGAGGAGTTAGTGTGTCACTTGAAACTGTTCTCAGTTACTAAAAGGACAGTAGTACTCGAAACAAAATCACAATGAAAAATTATTTTAAGTAGAAAGTTGTTCCTCCCTCTCACACACAAAACATGCAAAATATTATTCCCATCAAAGTAAGACTTTTAAAACATTTATTCTGGAAAAGGACTGTAAAACAACTTAATTTTCTTGTATTTGACACGTGTGAAGTCCTTAGGGCAATTCTAAATATATCCCTCTAGTAGCATACAGGCCATCTGAAACATCGGGAAGTGAAAAAACCTATTAACATAGGATGTTAAATAACAGGATCATAAGTTCTCTGCTGATCAAAATGTTTACATCATCTACAAGCAGACAACTGCATGTACATTAAAAACTAGCAGTGAAAATGACTGGCTTAGTTAGTTACCTTTTCAAAGTGATGAATTGCAAGCCAAATTTCTCCTTGGGCATTGAAAACACAGCCAAGATTACTCCAAGCCACTGCAAAGTTTGGTTGAGTCTCAATTGCTTTTAAGTAACAGGCCTTGGAACAGTTAAAGAAGAGAGATACAAGGGAAGGGGAATATTTGTAAAAAGAAAAAAAAAATAAGAAAAAAGTAATTGTTAGTATGCTTTCTCTAACCAGCCAAAAGTGACCCTGCAGTATAGGCTAGCTTGCGCCAAAACTAATGCGCTGCAAACTGTTGTTGATCCTGCGCCAGCGCAAACCAAAACCCAGGTGCAAGCCCACCATTTTTCAGTTATGCTGATAACAAATTAACATGCCTTTAGACACCAGGTCACCACTGAAATCATCTTAGAAATAACTCAAGTAGTTCAGTGTTCAGTAGTTCAGTGGAAATATCTGCCACCCTTAAGTGCATAAAAACAAAAAAAACTACTGCATAAAAACAACTTCACTGTGACATAAAATTATTAAACTGTGAAATATCCCAAAACAGATAGAAATTACTTAAGAAAATCAGAAAAACTATAGAAAAAGATGAAGCCATTCTCCAGTTTTAATTGTCCTTGGCAAGTGAGATGACACACCCCATCTTTATCTTGCTTCCCAGTTTCTTCAAATACATTCAATCATCTGCAGCTTCAAAACCTCAAATGACAGGATTGCATGAAGGTTTAGGTCCCTGTAATGCAAGCGCAAGAAATCGCTGCGCATCCTAAACAGCACGGCGCCACGCTATCGCTGCAAACTGCTTTGCTATATTGATTGCCCCTATGTCCAGTGAACGGCCAACCAGAATCATTAATCTACCAGACAGGCCCACAGAGAAACTTGCATATTAAATTTGATGTCTGGACTCTAAATGCATTACAATCCAATTTTATCCAAAAGGCTACAGCCTTGAGCTTGGGCAGTCACCCAATCAGAGATTAATCATCTAGTCAACCGTTCACGAGGGCTTAATCGCACGCAACGCGCGTTACCGCTGCGCAGCCTTTGCGCTACTGCAGGATCACAGCGCATCATCAGAAGAGCAGAACGCTGCAATCCAAACAAAGAAGAAAAAAGGAAAAAAAATGAACAACCAGAAGAGTTAGAAGCTTTTACTATTAACTATCTCCAATTATTTCTTTTAAAAATATTTTAATTTACTTTTACTTTATTTCTTTGAAAGAATTTGTGGCTACTAATATAAAATATTCTTACATTACTTGCTTGTAATTAAATATTTTAAGCTGTTTCTGAAGCCACAAGACAGAAGATTCAGGCATGGAGGCAAATGGTTTTGCTGTGGCAGTTACAAACCCGTTACCATATTTCTCATCATGTGACTTTTCGGTGCGTTCCTTGCTGGAAGAGGAGGAGGAGGTGTGTGTCTGCCCTAGATCCAGGCCTCGAGCTCCCTTCAGCGAGGCACCTTACGCATGGAATAGGAGGTTTCACCCACCTGAAACCTTCTAAATACAATATCAGTGGTGAAAAACCAAAAACAAGAGAGAAAATAAAACAAGATCATTAGTAAGAGTTCAACAAAGCAATTGCATTTTTCTGGATATGTCTTAACACATGGGAATGAGGACAATCTGTCTGTAACAAGGGAGACATGCAGAAGGGAGAGGGTTAATCAGGGCAATTGCATACAGCAGGGATTTTATTTTTTTTTTGGAAGAAAGGCTCTGAAATATCTACAAATAAATTAAATTTTAGTTCAACTGTAAGGAATCTGCTGGCTTGATCTTTCGAATGGACTGATAACCAAAGAAACACATTGCAATTTACTCAAGATGTTTTTCCTCATTTATTAAGTTCTCACAAAACGGAATAACACTTTCAAACTAGGTGTCTCCAGAGCTCTGAAACAAAGAAGTCAGCAACCTAAGGCAGGCGCAGTGTCTTGGCCTATACCAGTCACACTAAAGCTGCAGTGAAGTGCAATTCATGTTAGCTGTCCGCTTGGTGGGCTGAGAACCAAGTGTCTCAAAGACTGCTCAAACTCTAAATGTTGCTATTTTCAACTTGGATCTGACAAAATCAATTAGGCTGCCCTAGGATGATAAGCACATCCAAGTTGTCAAGAGAAATTAAAAAAAAACAAACAAACAAAAAACCCCCCCAAACTTTGAACCTGCACTCCCATTATCCCATAAAGATCATTACCCTCCCCAAACGGTGCTGCAGCCAAACAGACAGCTACGCTGTTCATACACTCCACTTCTTAGCATGCGCGTGGGGCTTGGAGTGACAGACGTGGAGTTCAGAGTGTTTCTGATTTCTCCACACTCCTCACCCCGGCAGCGCGGACGCGTAAGGTGGCTTGTAACAAGACAATTTCTTTGTGCAATCCAAGTTTTAACATGCCAAGAATTTTAAACTCATCTTGGTGTTCGAATTCTCAGTTTAGGAAACACAAGACTGCTAGAAGCCACCTTTCCACTATAGCAAGTTTTCTTTTGATCAGTTCATTTCCCAAACAAACCAGCTTTGTCCTTCCGATTTCTTTATTTTGGGGAGGGGAGAGGGAATACACGAAGAAAAGATATTCAGGAGGTTCGCGTACTGCAGCTATTAATCATTTACTAGCCTTTCTTCCACTATCAAGGGAAGGGAAAAGTTAAAAAGAATAAAAATCTTCAAAAGCCAATATTACAAGGTAACATTTGGATAAGTTTCTTCTCCACTTACAAGCCACAAAGGACTTTAGAAGAGCAGTATTTTCAATAGCACCTGCATCGTACAGGGATCTTGAGCTAACCACAGGCTCTCTGCTTGGCACCAGCAGGCAAGCCTCAGATTTGAAGGACTGTTACTTATTCCAAGATAAGAGCATGATGGAGTCCCTGCCCAATACTTCAGAATGGTATCAGATAGTCTAGTTCAACAGAAAGGCTTGGTAATGTTCCATTTCTTGACTTAAACCAACTTTTAAACATGGACATGCCATATCTTGCCCTGCAACTACTCTGGGGTGTTTTCAGTGCCGTCAGTTTTCAGCAGTTTCTCAGACTGTCTGTAGATCAACGCAGATTTGAAGACTTGGTGCAAAGTTCAAGTTTTCAAAACACTGACGTTTACATGTATTCTACCCAACACCTACCTTGGCTTCTTCCAAGCGACCCAGGGCTTTGAGCAGGTTCCCCAGGTCACTACGAACACAGTACAAGTCCTGAAAAACCAAAGTCACACTATCAGCTTCAGGACATCAGACACCCTAAATGTATTCACAGTGAACTTGCAAATGAACACCCCCAGCTTATTCTAAATTCTTAATAAATACATCACAAAAGTAAATTATTTTTCTTAACCTAATATTACAGCCAACACAATGATTTTAGTACTGTAAAAATATAACCATAAAAAAGTAAAAAACCCTAACTTTTCATACATTTCCTCTTTACAGAGAAATACAAAAGAAAACTGAGAACAAATGCCTCATCCACAAGCAGCTTAAGTTCTTTTGCCATTTTGAAGCATCCTTACCTTTTTTTTTTTTAAAAACATGACTGCAAAACTGTATTCTTAAGTTACACTATTGCCATTACGGCTTTTAAATAGATTCTACATAGTGATTTTTACCTCCTGTATCCCCAAAGCAGTTTTTTTTTCCCACTAATCTATCGACTTTCAACAGCCTTGCCTTATGTTCTTCCATTTCACAGGCTGCAACTGCATTATCTACCAGTAAAGATCATAGACAACGGGGACATTTTTGTCAACGCTAACAAAATAAGTTTCTAACCTAAACAGAACTCATCTCCTGTAAGAAAACATCATTTTACAGTATTTCTAACCAGTGCATACCCTCCACTAGACACATCACTTAGCATCTTAAGTCAGACAAGTTCAACTAGGCTGAAGAACACAGCGAAATAACATTCTGGGCTCTTGTTGGACTGGGTTTGTACTTGCTTTCCCAAAGGAAAAAAAGATATATGCACACCAGACCAATGCTGCATTTAAAGTAGACAAAACGCATGACAAAATAGCAAGCAGATACCTTCATCACGGTAAGCAGTACTACACAAATTGAGTACAATGCAAAATAAACAGAAGACAGCAGTCTGATAATACTGTTTACTAAAAATGTAAATTCAAAACAGTCACAACGAAAAATTTAAACACCAGATCTATTTTATAGGAGTTACTTATAGACAGAAAATCAGTTTCAGCCTATAAAACATAAAAATGATGCTTCTATAAACCAGTCCACAGTGGAAAACTAACCAAGGCAACTCTAATCACCATGAAATTTCTGACTGTGATAAAGTAATACCTGACAATTTTTCAAAATCTCACATTCAAGTCTGAGCAGTGATTCTCTCACTGTAATAATACTAACTTAAAGCATACAAAGCTAAGCATGAAGTTACGCACAGAAACTTCTGACTTTGCTGGGGGGAAGCCACAAACAAATTTCAATTCCTTGCATTCCTGTTATCTAGACAATCCAGATTAAGTATCAGCATCCCTTTGTTGTATTGCAATATAAAACTTTTTGTGACAGGAAGTCTTCCAAAGACCCTTAAGAGAACTATTAAGTTTATAGTGTACAGGTGAGAGGGAAGGATTATCACTTGCTGGTTCTTTTAAACCTGTTATTTGTGTTATTTATTACTGTCCTGGGACAGTAGTAAAGTATGGAGTTCTTCAACAAAACAAAGTGTTACTTACAGGGTTGTACTGAAGGGCAGATACATATGCCTGTACTGCTCCTTCCATATCACCTGCAGCTACCAGCGCAGCAGCCAAATTAATATACCCATCAATGAAATCTGGTTTGAGGCGTAGTGCATGTCTATAATGCTCAATTGCTTCCTGTAGCTGTCCACGTTCCTTGTACACATTGCCTAGATTCGAGTAGGCTTCGGCCAACAGTGGATTCTGTTTAATAGCCAAAGTGCTGAAGTGAGCAGACCTGGAGAAAATTAGAGAAGTTACCAAAAAAAAAAAAAAAAACCCACAAAAACAACCCCCCAAAAACCCCCAAACCACCACCATCCTTAACTTTCAGTGTTTACCTAGTTACTTAATAAACATTCATACTTAAGTGAGCCAAACATACAGCCAACATATCTGGACTTACAAAGCTGTTTTGTACATTTAGCTTCTCCTAGCTTAAACTGTCATCTCCCCTGTTTTAAATTCTGCTAAAGACAGACAAGTCTCATTTACAATCAGTAGGGTTCAAGTCATCTCACCAAATGTGAACTCAATGCACTTGGAGAAAAGACCACAGAAATCCTGTGAAGCCTGTTCCAACATTAGTATGCTTTAAGCAATGTTCCACTCGACATGCCTTCAAAGAAGCAGGACACAGCTGACAGATGTAGATGTAAAATTCTGTTGTATCTGCCCCATTTTATCCCATATCTGAACTATTATTACAACTTCATTCAGAAGCCTGTATGAAATAAATCTCAGTCAGAAGTTCTTACTTCCTTCACCAGCACATGCAGATTTACAGCTAGAACAAGTAAACTTCAAAACACTTGAGGCACAGAAAGCAAGATCAGGAACAGGCAAGCACAAATAATATAGAGACAACTTTCAGATGACAAAAATCCTTAACTAATCATGCTATTTTGCAGCAAACAATCAGTGTTACAACTTAAAGAAAACAAAACCACAAACCTCCACACTGCAAATAGAATAAACAAAAGCCTTTGTTTACACATGTAATACCTCCAGTACACACAAGTAGCTGACACTTCAATGTTAATGTGTACAATAATAAAATGAGAATAATTGTAAGATCTGTTGTTTGTTGTAAAGCCAGCAACTCTCGTTTGTATTTCTCTTACCCTAACAAAACTCAACAAGGAAAAACATTATTTTTGACCAGTCCTTACTGCTGCCATGAATTTACTCCGTATTTGCGCTCAGTGATTAAAAAAAACAGAAATAAATGTCAGAACAGAACTTTCATCAGCCACACTCAGTACTATTAGAGGTGCAAACTATAAAGAAAATTTGACAGAGCATCTCAAGTCTCCTACCTGTCCAATCTGCGACACTGGAAGTGAATGGATGATAGTAATAAAAGCACACCAGTATTATCAGGCTCTTGTCTCCAAAGCTGCATGCAGTGTCTCTCTGCTGCTTCAAAGTCTCCTGCCTGATACTCACGATGAGCCAACTCCGCTAACCCTTGGAAGGAAAGCATACGTTTCGTTGGTTCTGGAGAATCACCAAAACATTTAAGGGGGGAAAACAAGAAGTTAGATAACAGGAACAAAACAAAAAGCAAAACAAAGCAATGTGAAAAAAAAGTGTACATAACTGAAGGATGAAAAGGTTTGAAATTACATAAAACACTGCAGCACATTGCACTTTGAACTCTCAGATCTTCATGCCCCAATCTACTAATATGGTATTTCTAACATTATCTATACAAGTCCATGACTTCATCAGCTAATAATAGGAAATATGTATACTAAAATGACTGTGAATATTTTTAAGTCAATAATTTTCTAGGAATTAACCTAAAATATATTTGAAGATATTTTCAACATGATACTGTAGTTTAGCTCATAACAGAAGTGCTGCTAACAGAACAATGGCTCTCCTCACTCTCCCCAAAACTGTAAATCTTACGCTTTGTAGTATTAAAAACAAGGTCTAAAAACTTAATAGGGAAATGAACGATAGCAGACAAAGACTTCAAAGCACTTGAACAAAAGAAAGTTTTGCTGTGCCAGAAGTGAAAGCCCTTTTTTTTTTAAATTAAAAAAAAAAAAAAAAAAGCACCATGTGTTACATTCCTTGAAGCCTCTACACTCCTACATTCTCTACAATGAGTAAAAATTCCTTTATAGAAACAAAAAATGGCCTTGGAACAATATCTGATGAGATACAAAAATGCACTTCAATAATTACACAACTGGCCTACAGAAGGAACCACTAAACAGATAGGGTGCAGGAAAGGAGTTACTGCTTCTGGAAGCTTAGCTGGAATGGGAGTGACAAAATGGTTTTAGTATTTAAGTTGTGGAGATCAAAATACTTCAGTAAAATACTGCCTCTTTAAGACAAAACAACCTTAAGTGTGAAAAGGAAATAAAATTTCTTACAAATCATAGTTCTGTGCTAAAATACAGACAAGTGCAAGTTGGAAAAAAACACAACAGCTCATCCTAGAAGGAAGTGTTGGTCTTCAAATTCTGCCTTTATACCAAAGACTCTTACTATTCAAAGGTTTGATTACTGCAAGTATCTTACTTTTCCTCCTGAGGTCCAGCATTTCCAGTATTCTGCAGCCACTTAATTCCATTCATTAAGCACTTCTCACCTGGACCTACAGAGTTTTAAAATTCTGAATGTAACTGAAATAGATAAATCCTTCTCAACACAAGGAAGCACCTCAATATCCAAGTAGACATATTTTTGCAGTTAGGTACTACAAAAATCCTGAGATGCTTTAATTCCTTTGTGAGAACTTTAAGATAGCAAAACAATCACAAAGAGATTAGGTACAGAGTTACTATCTAGTGTTTATTTTATGAAATTGCAATTGATGTAAATTATTTAAATTATTTTCAAAATTGCTTTTCTAGCACTAGCGGGTTCTGAAGATAAGATTGCAAACGTTACATGATATAACTAAAGTTGTTTTTCCAGATAGTATATTGTCTCTTTCAGTGCTAAAACCCTTACCTGTTTCACAGTAAGATGGAACTACCAAAGTTACTTGCTTTCGGATACTTGACAAATTACTAATCAAGTATCTTCATCCAGAATAGATTCCCATTTTCTAGGAGCTTAGCTTAATAGTTTTCCAAACCGTGACTAAGGAAAAAAATGAACTTTAGTATCTGGTTAAACCTACTGGTAATAAACAGTTACAATTGTTATTCAACATGAGAATGACAGCACCATTTACGAAAGACCAAGGTACTGACAGTAATAATGTTACTGGTGTACCTACATGCTCTTCCTCACTCCCTCCCTTCTGCCATTAACAGCCACACAGGTTTAGTGCCTCTGGTAGTTCGTGTATTTTCAAGTTCTGCTGATGGCACAAACATAGGGAAGCTGGACAGAGGAAGAGTGTGTCCCATGGACCTAACTGAATAATTTATTTTTCAAATAAATTTCATTAGTGTTACTAAATTTCAAAACTAAAGTAAAAAAAAAAAAAAAATTAGACTTAAATTCTTATGATCACTTGGAAAGACACTTCCAAATGTTACCTTAATGCTACATTTTGCATACGTAAGCAAAAAAAGTGAAACTGAAGTTGCAACTCCCAGGACAAGAGAGAAGGTAGTGCAGAAATACTGTATTTAATATCTGGGAATAAGAATTGCTAACAAAAGCAACAAAAATAAGTGAATCACTAAAATTTTCTTTCAATTACCAAGTCTTTTCATAAAACAACCCCCCTCCAGAATAGATAAAGCAAACCAATAAAATAGTGATCCACCTCCCAACAAGTATTTTAGCAACGATCTTTAAGAGGTCATTGAAAAATCTGAAGTGGACAGCTATATCACAAAGTTCAACAGAAATCTGTCTGAAAGAAAAGTTCTACAACCCAAAGAATCCATAACACAGCCATCAATGATTACTCACTGAATCAATTTTTAAATAAAATAATTGCAGTGAAGAGTCACAGCCAGAAGAACCCCTTGTCAAGTCTTGCATACGTGCATTTATGTACCTAGGTTAATGTGCTACATGCTTTGACTATGACCTTGGAAAAGTCTAGCACATGCTATGACAAAGACCTTTCCTGAGACTTTTACAGAATATGAGCAAAATAAAAACCTGCACAGAACTATCACAAATGTACCCAAGACCATTTTCTCCCCCAAAAATAACAACCTAAGCACTTACCATAAGCTCATGCATAACCTTACGTTTAGATAAAATCTAGGCCTAGACAGAAGCAGGTGACACCTCCATCTGGGAGGTGGCGGTGACAAGCAGTACAGGACTCTCCCCAAGTATGCACGTTTTTTTTCACCTCCACAGATCAAGGCTGCAAGAGAATGCTGCAGCTTTGCTGTCTAGGCACGTGGTTCTAACTGAGGAGCAACGAAATACGGTATTGCAGCATTTAGCCTCTCCATCTCCACTTCTCTATCACTACCATTTCCCTTTACGTCTCTATGTCTGCACTGCTACCCCATATTTCTCCATAGATCCTATTTTTTCCTCCTACTCTTCCCAGACATCATTTCGTTTTTTCATACTCTTCATTCCCTCTGGTTACAGAGGCTCCCAAAAATCTGAAGAATAAAGCTGTGTTGTCCTTTCATCCTTCCAGTAATCAAAATACTTGCTCTACAAGGAAAGGGAGATTTCTCTTCTCCCATCTGTCTCTCAAGACCTGGATCTATAAACTAGACGTAGGACAGGATCCTTCTTAGCTAGAGCACACTATCTTACTGTCCACAAAAGCACTGTACATCTCGCCTACGCCACAGAAGACCGGGCTTCTCAAGCGCGGCGAGGGATGCTGGACCAGTCAACACACATTTTGGGTCAGATGTTTACCCTCCTTAGCCCTCTACAAAAATGCAGTCACCCGATCATCGGATAAACATAGCAGTAAGAGGGCACCGCAGCAATAACTAATCGCGCAGCGCTCCTCCACCTTCAGCAGCGGCTCACAGGTTGTGGTCGGGCAGCATCGACAGGAGCCCACGCCTGCCCGCAGTCCGCAACAGCCCCGAGGCGAAGGGAAACAAGCACAAAGGCGGCGGGGCACTGCCTGGTCCAGATCGCCGCTTCTGGAAAGTTCCGCCGAGAGCAGACTCGGCGGATAGGCAGCGCCGCGCTCGGGGCGAAAGAGGTGCGGCCCTGGGGAGCGCAGGCAACTGTGCGGCCCCAGGTGAGGGCAGCGCCCGAGCTCCGCAGGTCTGCGGCGCGGCTGGCCCCAGAGCACCCGTCCCCGGGCGGCAGGCCACGGTACCTGTGCTGTCAGCCACGTTTCCCACGGAGGTCGCCATCGCGGAAGGGGACCAGTGAGGTTCTGGTGGAGGCAGCAGAAGGGCCGCGGGTGTGGAGAGGCCCACTCGGCTGAAGCGGGCGACGCAGGACTCAGCTGCCCACGCTCCCTGCACGCTAAGGCGGCGGCTCCCGAAATGGCGGCAGCGGAAGCAGCAAAGTGTCGAATGGCTGCTGCCGGAACTAGCTCCCCTGGCAAGTAGTCCGGGAGGAGTCAGTCAGCAGGCCCATACAGAGTCCTGTGCGGCGGAGGGATCCCTACCGGAACTTCGTCTCCTTCCACCGAGTCCGCCCTCCAGCCGTGCGACTGAGCGCGGATCTATCTTTGTCGGATCTGGTAGCCTTCCGCACAAACGCGCGCGCAGTCGCTCTGCGTGGTGTCCGTACGCTGGGCCTTGGCGCGTGCCGCACATCCGGGTACTGGCGGTGCGGGACCCGCCGGGGGGCCGAGGGGAGGCGGGACCTTCTGGCCCGGCCCACAGCGCCTACGCTGGCCGCGCAGCCGCACCGGCGCGCGAAGAATCGGCAACGACAGCAGCGCGTCTTTCAGCCGTCTCGAGTTTTATTGATATTAACTCAGCAGAAGGTACAACAGAACTTCATAGAGAACCCAGGGTCTGCATGTGCCTTCCAGGTGACTGAAAATGAGGAATCTCGGAATCTCCTGTGAATAATGAGCCTTCCTCAAGACTCAGATTACCAAATGTTTTCTGGGACTAATTGCAACCTAAAAAAAAAAAAAAAAACCCAAAAAATACCCCAAAACAGGGCAGCTGTTTACTGAAGTATTCAAAGTAGCTGGGCAGTTACAAGTCTGGGGTAATACTTCAGACACACTGCATTCATGCTGTGGTTCTAGAGAAAAACCTTCCCTTTATGAAATGAAAATTATTTTATAGTTGTTTATCAACAGCAGATGTTTTATTCTGAGCAAGCTTTTTTTTTTTTCTGACAGGCAAGATCCAAGAGGCATTCAACAATTTATGAGAAATTACTTTACATCTAGAAAGACTGAAAAATAAACCATACAAATCTTACCTGGATTCTGGAGCTACAGGCTACAACAACCCAAAACTTCACAGGGCATGCTTGTCTAAAGTTTATTCACCATCTACTCAGTCACATAACATGTTTTATAACCGATTAAAATATTATATTAAAAAAAAAAAAATCTACTTCTTGTTAACACAGTCCACACTACACTGTTCCTTATACCAAACTGGGACAAGAGGAATTCAGGAGCCAACAGTAGCCCAGGATGACCATCATCTCAGGAATGGCAGTTTATTCATCTGAGTCCAGGTCACTGTCTCCTGCAATGGAATGAAAGTCCTCACTGTCGTCCTCATCCTCAGACAGATGGACCTGACTTAATACACTTGGCCCGCAGCGCTGCTGTTCTTCCTCTTCCTCCTCTTCTGAGATCTCATACCCTCCAATACTGCTGAAACTAGTATCTCTTGTATTGGATTTTGGGTCTGGTTCTTCATAGCTGCCATAACTAGAAGAAAGAAAATACTCTTACTATACCATCATTTCAAATCAGCTGCTGATACCAACAATTCTATGTTTAACTCCTCTAAAAGGTCCCCGTCTTGAAGTCCTTGTGGAACTCTCAGAACCAGTGTGCACTTCAATTCTGTCAATGGCCAGCTTTTTAAAGTAAAAAAAACCAGTTATCTTGAGGAAACAATTGTCTACTAGCATCCTCATCCCACTCTGATATACTCAGGGCAGGAAAAACACATCGCTCCTACACCTTCCATCTGTCACCTTTACTGCAGACAGAAAGGCAGACAGCCAATTCTCATGATCTTCTCTAGCATTTTCTGTTGACTATTGTCAAGGTACTGGGCTGGACCGATCATTTGACTCACCCAGCATAGCTACCTGAACAATAATTTATTAGGCAAATATCAATAACAGCATTAAGGGACTGAATTCCACATGGAGAAAAAAAAGCAGAGAATCTAATGCTAATACTCTACAGAATGGCCAAAGAAGGAAGGGTGAATGCAAAAAAAATAAAGCTGATATTGCTGTACTTGTCATTTTTTAATAATGGAACTCCTTCCAAAATTCAAAAATGTGTGTATTCTGTATTCCTATTCTTTTGGATTTCAACTAAGTAGCTTCCTTTCAGGTAAGGAATGCTTATTCTTAGGGAAAAAAAAAAAAAAACAAACCACCAAACAAACCAACAAAACCAATTAAATTAACCAGCTAAATCATCTTTTAACTTCAAAAGCATCTTGTAGTTTCTGAGACAAGCTATAAAAACCTTTATTTGTCCTGCTTTCAAAAACCACTATGTACAGGAAATCATCTAATTTACAAGAACGAACAGGTTTTTAAAATTTAACTAGCATTTTTATTAGTGAAAAATCTAACAGCAAAACCAAATTTCTGCTGACAAGAAGTAAATTGCAATTATGGTATTTATGGCTGCAACACTAAAAATGGTGACAAAAGAAAAAACATGAGATAATATTCAGCTTTTTATGATAAATACTTTATAATAAGAATCTTTAAGAGAAAGGATTTTGTTTTGAAGAATTATTTTATCAAGATTCTCAGCTCTAATCACCTGATATTACTGTCCTCCATAACATGAGATGTCTCCCCACCATCTCCTTCGTAAGACATGCTTTCTTCATTGTCCATGCCCATTCGTGTGTTCTCTTGAAGAACATGAGGTTGTTTAGGTCTCACTGCACTGGGCTCCGCATCTGAGTCACTGCCACTCTCACTCAGTTGGATAGCTGTGCAATAAACCAACATTTAGTCACAAATCAACAGGTTTGTTCTGTCAGTTACATAGCCATTGTCTTTGTTTAAAGGCTACAATATTGACTGTAAGGAATGTATATAAAGGAACATATACAAAAGGTATACCTATGTCTCTACAAGGTAGCAGAATGGGTATTTAGGAGGTGATACCACTTACTGAGTGTTATTCAACAGGAATCTCATTACCGCCATTACTCAAAAAGGCCTTATTTGCTTGTCTACTCTGAATAATTCTCCCTTCTTCCCCCCTAATAATTTTCAGAAGCCATTACTAAATACCACTGCAAGCTTTTCTGCATGGCAGTTTTTTTTGTAAAACAAGAAAGCCATCTGAAGAACCTTCAGATCCCTCTTCCAGTTCTTGGTGACATTGACCACACAGTTTCATATCTAAATAAATGTTTTGCTTTTACTAAACTGCCCATTCCTGGCTCTGCACACCAAATCATAGTCCCAGTCTTATCAAAACTATTTGCAGTTTCACTCTATGAAATACAATTGACCACATCTTGTCTTAACTCTGCTTTCTTTTGCATCCACACTTACAGTACTCCTATTGCACCTTGTTTTCAGTTCCATTTATGTTCATCCGGTTTTTTCATCTTGCTCCTCCTTTTTGACTACCAGACGCCCTGGCATACATATCCCAATTATGCTCTACACTCTCTACTGCATGTTTTGTGATGGAAGCATGAAAAGACTAGCTGGGTTTGTGAACAACCAGTTTCTTTCCAACCTTTTATAAAAAAAAGACACCTACATGAGAAAGGATTATCTCCCTCTTCATCACTCCCATCATCATCATCCTCTCCATCTGACATGAGCAAATCTTCATAGAGGACACTGGCCTGGGGCTGCTGGGCTGATCCTTCTTCATCAGCAAGGTCACCATCTGCATCTTCAACTTCCTAGGTCATACAGAACAGGGATAGTGAAGATCAACCAACATATAAACTACTGCTGCTATTTCCAGCATATGTGTTTTATTTATCACACTGTTTATTCTGAAGTATTCACTCATTTCATAATTTAAAAAATACATTTAGAAGTCCAGCTATTGCTATGAATACCACTATTTTTCAGGGCAGCAGACACAAAAGACAACCCTTATACTATGGAGACTTCTACCATGAGTATGTACTTCAACATGTAGACTGTAGCTGGGATTTCTGTAAACATACTCACTGGGGCTGGAGTCTTAGGCTTCCCATCATCATCCTCATCAAAACCTTCAATATCTACGTCAGAGTCTTCCTCACCCAGCCTACCTCGTCCCTGGCGCATCTGAATGGGGAACACAAGTAGCAATACCATTGAGGAAGGCACTACTGAACATAAACCAAAGGGCGTGACTGACTTCTGGACCACAGTGATGGATGCGGAAGTACAGGGCACAGGAAAGAAAAAAAATATACGTATATCAGACTGAGAGCAAGGATCCTGTCTCTCTTTATTCCAAGATCAGAGAGCACACAGTCTCCATGCACTTTTATCCTAATGTGCTCATTCTTGAAAAGGGAATCTTCAGCCTTACAGCAGAGTTCTTTGTTTACCTAGTTATTTCTGGAAAATATCACTAGATCTTAAAAAGTGTTTATTTTCGCAAAATATTTTAAAAGTAGACAGCAGCTTCCAACAAATCTTCTCCTGCTCTTCTCTCCTGTTCTTCCCTCAGTCACCATGACTCTGAAGTAGAGAGGACATGCAGATTCTGTCCCAAATACTATAAATCAAAAGTCTATACAAAGCTTGAAGACTTTCAAATCTAGAAGGCATTCTCAAAGCTACAGACAGCCAAAATACTACACAGAACTATTCATACTCAATCTCTGTTTGTCTGGATTGTTCAGAATAGCTCTCAGTAGTCTTTCTGGCACCACCTTCAGTCTCATGGCCCTCCTCACCTTCTTCCTCCTCCTGGTAATTTATTTTCATGGTCATATTACTGCATCTCCTTCTGCTATTCCCTTTCCTCCAACATCTTTGTTTGTTGTTTAATACAGAATAAAGACTAAGAAAAAAATATTCTATGGTTACTGTAACAAGTTCATTTAAAACTATTTAATACCTTTAACCTATCTGCTTCTTTTTTCTTTTACAACTACAAGATATCTACAGTGGCAACCATCTCTTCCTACGTGTTTGTACAGCTTCTAATCATCACTGTATGTAACTGTAATAATCTAATTATCATCTTCCAGAGCTGTAGAATATACTTCATCATCTCCCTATTCAAAATCAACAAGGGATTGCATATTAGCACTTTGTAGCATGAGTCACCAGGTTTCTGCTCCCAGAAGTAGTGAAGCAAACAAATATCTGGCGTTAGGCAGATTCTTTTGCTGCTTTTGATTCTCTATTCTTTGTTTTGCAGTATCTCGATTCCCAGTGCTCTTTAAATTTTGCCTTTTGCCTCAGAGCAGTCAAAATGAAGAAAATTGCATAACTTTTGAAATGGATTCCCTTCTCTGCTTGGGAAACCTGCTGATCTTTGTCCCCTGTTTCCTACAAAGTAATTGCCTCCTTTCAGTAATTTACTTATACAACCCAACTCTCCAACCACATGAAAAAATGGAGGATTCTGACCTGAGTTTCTTGCTTCTCTGGGGTAGTGATGGGAATGTCCATAGCAGACAAATTGCTCTCATCTTGATAGACTGAAGCATCATGTGACATACTGAGGGAAGTGTTGGTATCATACAAATCAGGTGGCTAAAGTATATGTGGAAACAGGAGACATAACATTCTCAGGCACTGAACTAAAACTAGAACAGTATCTTGAGAGGCAAGACTGTGATTTCAGGACTAAATGCAAAATGCATTTACTGGCATGGTGTTTATATTATTAAACACTGTTTAGTCAAAATAAGCTATTTATTCTTAAAAAAGAACAAACATGGTAAAATGCAATGGCTCACAACCTCAGGTTTGAAGTTTGCCAAATAGCAGATTTAAAAATAGAAGTCAGTGTTTCTATGCAGTGCAATCCTACATAGGCCAAAAATGTAAATGGACTCCAAAAGGATTAGATAGATTTATAGAGAATAGGCCTCTCTGCACCTCATAAATACAAAGGTCCAGATGCAATACCAGTTTAAGGTGCCTGAACAGCCAATTGCCAGAAGCAGAGCAGCTTCACTGGAAGAAGGATCACTGTACGTTTGCATGCACTTACTTCTGGTCACTGCCAGAGACAGAATACTTGATTACATCAACCTTTGGTTTGACTCAGCGTAGCCCTTTTCATTTCCATTTCTACAGTGGAAATGGTGTTGCAACCACAAATGCTGCTATCACAACTGGAAAAGCTCTATCACATGAAATAGCAAAACTTCAACTTTCAATCAATTCTATGTAAGTCACTGTCTCAAGAGTCTCTAAAGCTGACAAAAGGAAGAAAAATGTGGGCTTTGGATAAAGTGTTTTAAAAGCCAATCTGTAGTTTGTATGCCATTTGATCTTTGAAGAGTTACTGAGGAACTACAGATTAGGATTTTGATAAAATGCCCTTATAATACACAGTTTATATATCATGACAATCCTGAAAGTGTTAAGAGTAGTGGCAATATTGCTTAAATTAGACAAAACAAGCTTCCTAAAAACAGACATGTAAACCACAAACAGACCTCTACTTGCTGTACTTGCTTTTTATATCCTGCAATCTAACTCCTGAATACGCATATGGGGAGATAAATATTTGTCTTCACAACTGCATTTGAAATAAAGGGAACTAAAGACAAGCAACCATCATCAGATCTGCCATCTGACACAAGTTGCACAGTGTGGGAAGTGGAAGTGTACCTCCAGCCAAGAAGCAGAGAAAAAGCAGTCTGTCATACAATCTCCAGTATAAATTCTGCTTCCAATTTGGTCTATAATACATACAAAATAACTGATACATACAATTGTCTTCTATAAAATAATAATGAGAAGTAAAAAAAGTTATTTCCATTAGAACCAAAATAAAGAAATGTAAAGAATCCCAAAGAATGCAGAGGACTCATATTTTGCTGACCATATTAGGCAGTTTCTTTGCTCATAGCAATAAGCCTCGTCAACAATGCCCCCACCAAACAGCTCTCTGGCTTCTTCTGAACACTACAGTATTGATGTTTTTTCCTCATGTTCTCCTTATATTTTCACTGCCTTCTGAGGGTTTCTAACTGCTACACTCGCACAGTCTTTGAATTTCTAACCAATATTCAGTTCTACCTGACTGTACACTGCACATATTGACACCAATTTTGCAAATTGCTTGGGAAATTACTTTATCTTAGGTACCTCACTCCCTGAAGCATCATAACTGCTTCTTATATTTATCCTTAATAAACAGCTGTTAGCACACCATCTAGCATTTTACCAAGAAGATACTCTACTAAAAGACAAACTGCAGACAGATGGAGAACAGTAAACAAAGAAGTATCTGTAGATCAAACATCCAAGAGATTGAAATTAAAAGGAAGAGAAAACTTTGCTTGGTCACTTGCCTGTGGAGTGTAGGGACCTGGGGTCATAGGATCAAGACTTTCCAGATCTGCCTCTTCTAGTGCTGCTTCCTTAGCAGTAGAGATATCTCTCTCAAGTTGAGTCAGATGCTCATCATACTAAGAACAGAGAAACTTGCTAAGGTTGCAGAACAGAAAACTTAAACATACAAAAAAATATTACAGTAGAGTTGTCCACATACCTCAGCTAAAGTTTGACAACAGATGTTTACAATCTCCTGAGCTGTTTTTGTGTACTGACTGTCTGGCCCTGTAGTAAGAAACACATCTCTTTATGCATTCTGACATTTGCTCATTTCCAGCTGCTGAGACAGAAACACTGGTTTTGGTTACACAGCTATGATGACACAGGTCCCTAAATCTCAACACCTTCTGATCTAAGGAGAAATAAAAAGCAGGGTTTGCATTCAACTAACAAAGAGCAATTGGTTTGTTCCAGCATTAAAAATATGATTTATGAGACAGGAAGATTGTACCCTGTTAAAAGGAAATTCCCAGAAACAAATCACTGAAGCAGAGATGTGTACTGAACAAGCAGAAAATCCTCCCCAAATATAACTCCCCTATTCTGCACAAGATGGTAAATAAAGCACCATATGACAGTGAAAACATCACTGTTGAAGCATCTCTTTTTCTCAGCAGAAAAGGAAAATATCAATTAAGCTTAGGATTCACAGCTTCAGGCTTTGACAGTACTACAAAACAGGTACCCAGATTCATTTAAGTATAGAAGGCAGCTGAAGCCTGATTTTCCCACCACCTACCATTGTACTTAATGCTGTTGGCAAGGATGAGGTTAACATCATCCAGGAAAGTCTCTCTGTTCTGGTATTTGTGTTTGGAGATATTCTGAAAGAGATTGTCACCCAGTAAGTAATCAAGTCCAAATATCTCCCAAGTGGCTGCTCAGTTCAAGCTACACACCTTGCGGATAGTCTCCAGATCCATTGGACTAGCAATCACCTTGTAATAATCTGGAACAAACTTTTTGTTAACTGGATGATGAAATGGCCAAGACTGAAGGAAAGAAAACAGACAACTTTAGAAAGCTTCAGCGTAGAAATTTTTACACTTTGTGCTACAAATTTTGTAAAGCAAGTCTCCAAAACTGATGAACGCTCAAAATGTATGGGAAGCATTTGCACAGAGAGGCGGTAGATGCCTCATCCCTGCAAACATTCAAGGCCAGCTTGGACCGGGCTCTGAGCAACCTGATCTGATTGAAGGTATCCCTACTCTTTGCAGGGGGGTTGGACTAGATGACCTTTAACGGTCCCTTCCAACCCAAACTACTCTATGATTCTATGATAAGTATTTATAACAAGACATCTTGAATGCAATCATTTACCTTCAGGAGGGACACAGAAAACAGATCTACCAGTTGGATTTTTAACTAGGCTTGTTGATACCTGTTTGACATTAGGAACATGTAATACAAAACAATGATACAAAGGACTTTCCTATTTAATATCCCTGCTTTCTCCACAACACAACTGCAGCGTCCAGGAAAACACTAACTGTTTGTGCAATAAACAAAGAATAGAAACCTAGGTCTGACCTCACAACAGGGGCTACATATACCAATTTAACAGTTCGTCATGGTGTGACAACATAGAAAAATTCTAAAATCTACTCCCAAACATCAGAAATGAGAACTTTGTGACAACAGAGAATGGAACCAACAAAGTTTTAAAGAGGAGAGGCATCAAGCCCTCTCCCATTCAGTCTAACCACTACAGACTCTTCTTCCTTACTCCACTCAGACACAATACACATTATAAATGAAAGACACTTAAGTCCTTATCTGTGCAGCTTTATCTGATAAGCTTAAGGGTTTATTTTTAATACTAATGAACTAGTACAACACTGGGTAAACCTCATCAATTATAAGTCAGCTTGTGTTTCATTCACACGTGAAAACTGTACCTTTGCAGAGTGCTTTGAGATCTACAAAAGCAAGTGCTGTAAGCAGCAGGAGAAGAATATGACCACGCTTAATGAAAACCAGCGACTTCATACTAATGGGAGGTTGACACAAGCACTATGCAGGAGTGAGAGCAGCAGGAAAACAAACCGGGAACCCAGCCTTCACTTCTGGACCTTTGCTCCAGTGAAGGGGTGAGTATAGGCGTGTCTGTGGCAGTCAGAAAAATCACAGGCCAGTTCCCTGACAGAGCACTAACAACCACAATGTAAATATACAGCCACAAGACTATAATCAACAGTCTATTTAAGCTACATACATCTGGAACTGCCATCATCTTTTGAGTGACAATGTTATCCAAAATGAAGGAAAAGGCCACTTGATCATCGTCATCCAGGAGGGGATTAATTGCTTTTTCTAATCGAGCCAGTTTATCTTCCTTCTGCAATAAAAGTAAGGAACATCAGTGGCTGACCCTAGATTAGTCAACTGTTAATATCAGGATACTCTGTCCCAAAGAAACTCCCATTTACCTTTTTATGAAGACACTTGAAAATAAGGGAGGATAATAGCTTAGATATAAGCCTACATACAAGACAAATTAACTAGAGTAACAAAAGAGCATCTGTTTAGAAAAACAACATGAACTGTTTAAAATTCAATTAAGTAACAATTCAAATACATCCTGGGGTGAGGGGTGTATTCTGCTCTTCTTAAAGCCCTGTGTTTTGCCTACTCATATCGTCTATCTTCAAACTCCTCAACCACCCTGACCATCCCTCCCTCTCCACTCTGATCGCAACTCATTCACAAGACTTGCCTCTTTTAGCTTTTCATCACACAGGTCCAGCATGGACTGAGATATCTGTGTCAGTGAGTGCTTTGGCCCTGCAAACACATAAGCACAGTGAGATACTCCAGCCTCATTAAAAAAGCCCAGTTATGTCACATTATGAATTAATCTTTACTCCTAAAGTATCCCTGATTATATTTCTAGCACAGTTGAGAGTATGTCCTCAAGTGTATTCTCAATACACACAATTATTAAAGTTTAGTATGGATTTTATATAAGAAGAGGTTATTTGTAGCAAATATTCACGTTTCTGGTATACATTCTTTTAATGTTCGGAAACCCTATGGGAAGGCAGCTGTGCCTGCGGAAGACTGGCCTCTAAGCCCTCCACTTTTGCCAAACTTTTAGAGTATAAATCATGAAATTTCTGTTTCCTTCACTAAATCCATTCTGTGAAGCAGAACTGCTAAGGAAGGCAAGATGGACATTTAAAGAACAGTCAGAAAAATCACAGCTTTAAATAATTTCATGATTCCTCAGACACGGAAACAAGTATTTGCAACAGAACTATGAAAAAAATCTCATTTGTTAGGATAAAACAGGGACTCAGCTCTCAAAATAATAAAGGAAGCAGTAAAGGCACAAAAACAGTGCTGTCAGTGTCACCCTGAATGCTGCACAGCTCAGAGAGACTCAGAGCAGCTGGAATGTTTTTTTATCTGCCAAATTAATACTTTTTGGACAAAGACCTTTCTATCAGTGCTCAGAATACAGCTGACCTACAGTTGCTCAATGAATCAGCACTTTTACCCAGCAGATGCATGCTCTACTGCAAAATCTACGCTTTTTGGTTTTTTAAGTTAGATTTCTAACTTTCCCAAATGGGGAAGAATTTATTGCAACTAAGAACCAGAACATGCAAAATCATTACAGTAAACTCTACTCAAAGCTGCATGCTCCAAGGCAATGGCTTCAAAAGGTATGAACTATTCCTATTTGTATTGAAAGATTCATTCACTAAAGCATCATATTGAGAAAATAAGTTCATAAGTATTGCCCCACTGATCCATGTCTGAAAGCAAAAATGAAGGACACTCAATGTAGTCTACTAAAGATAATGTTTTGCTTAGCTTCACCCTATATTAAGGGGATATGCAGGACTGCTTCAGTGCAGTTTGGCTTAATACATGCACCAGTGTCTTCAGTCACTGAGAGGTCCATAACTGAACTTCAGTTACTAGATCACATCCATAATTTAGTTACTCTTAAATGTTAGTTCTTATTTATGAATTAGCTCATTAACATTAATATAGTCTTTAAGGTATATCTGGAAAAACATATGTTTATTGTTGCCACCTGACAGTGAATTTATTCTGCTTCTCTGTTGTTTTTATTATTTCTAAAAGTAAAAGATCCACATCTCATGCATGTACAACGTATTAGCAGAAACAGTTTCCCCGCACTGTTAATAGCCTACCATTGTATGTCGCACTGTTCTTAACAATCAGTTCCAGATGTTCTCTGAACTCTTCTCGGGATGGATACTGCCGCTTACGAACATTTTCACGCAGGGTCTGTAAATCCATAGGTCGAGTAATAATCTTATAATAATCTTTGACAACTTTTGGATTTACAGGTGTATGAAAGGGGTATGTCTGAGGATGAAAAGAAAAAAAATGAATGTTTATTAACACAGTAGCAGTGCAACTAATCTCAGTTTAACCTCCACAGTTGAACAGACAGTAACTTATAAAACCTCTACACAATCCATTCCTTAACTGCACCAGGGAAAATATTATAAGCTCAGCCCCACAGTGGCTATCACTTTCTTCTACAAAATGTTCTTTAATATCACTCTAAGAAGAAAAATTTCACAAAGAATTCTCAGATGATGTTTTTAGTTACGAAACACAAAAGTCAAGAAACTGAAATTTAAATTATAATTTCAACTAAAATCTTCCATTTAATCTTTGGGTTTTGCAAGTTTCTAGTAAAATCTGGTCTGAAACAGTGAAGTACAAAATTTTCTCTAGTGCCACATATATAAAAGTATTTCATATTGGTAGATTGAGCATTATGCATCTTTTTCTGATTTTGCTGGGGGAAAAAAAAACCAAAAAACAAACCAACAACATCCCAAGCTTTGAGTATGTATCCATACAGAACTATTCAACATTATTTTCTGATACGGATGTTTTCCTCTCAGAAAGATTCTAAGCTGAGATAACTTATGAAATACTGAACAGCAACTGGGTGCAGGGCCTGGGGGAAAGGGGTGGCACACCACTCAGATGAGAAAAGCCTAGTCTAATTTTGGTGTCTCCAACACACAACATACTTCAACTATATTGCTTAAGACACAGGTTTTTGGTCTCATAGCTTAAACTTACATTAGGAAGATCCCTTATGTCATTGATGATGCCCTCCAAGATGGATGACAGTGTCACCATAGGATCTGTTCGCCGTCGATGGATAGATTTATGAGGACGCTAAAAAAATCAGAGGCAGAAAAATTAAGGCACTTCCAAGATGCAAAATATTTACCCACAGAAATCCTAGGCAATTTAGTTTATTCATTTACAGGGCAGGTATCTGTACTGCATGTAGAGTATGCACAGGAGTAGTAAAGAAATTAGCCAGTTGGTACAAAGACAAATAGAGTTGCTACAATCAGCTCAGTTAACACCGTCACTCACATTCAGATAATCACAGTGAATGGTTGTCCCTACTCGCCGCTTCTTCTTTGGAGGAAGCTGCTGCTTAGGAAACTTCAGGACCAGTGATTTCCTGCGAACCTCATCCGCGCTAGGTAAAAATAAAAAAGAATAATACTTTCTCCAGCCCTGTTGTGAATCGAGACCATTTGTTCCCCAGTATTGGCTCTGGTCCCATCTGCCATAATACCAAATACACAATCAAAATACTGTAATAATAGTCTATATAAGCCCTGTCACTTTATTCCTGTGATTAATATACATATGAGTATTCTGCACTAAGCTCTAAATTGTTTTTTCTTACTACCCACCGATATCCCTGCTTCTTCCCTTACCTCTCTATTAGTTGTTTTCCCAGGACAATTTTTGTTCCTTCTACTTTGATGAGTTCTTCATTATCATTGTGAATGACTGTTTTCTCCAGCTCTTCTTCCTGCTCCTCTGTCATTGCAACAGGATTAGAAGGTGGGGCATTTGTTTGGTAGTAAAGAGGGCAGAACTTGTTAGTCCTCATATGGCCAATTGCACCACATGCTCCACATTTTAGCTGCAAAAATATAACAAAGATGACATATCACAATTCATGCATAGGCTCCTAGTTTAGAGGCGAGGATCATTAACATCCCCTAGTCAGACCTTCAGTACCTCACTAGAACAGAAAACTTCTCCAATACCCAAGACGCGTTAGCACACTTTACATACGGATATACTCACTTTCAAGTCTGGACGCTCTTTCATTTTCTTGGGCTTCTTTTCTGGAGGGCCCTTGAGTTTCTCTTTTTCTTGGTTTCGTTTTAACCGCCGTAATTGTTCCTGGATCCTGCGCCTCTCCTTCCGCATTTCTTCACGGTGCTGTTCATCAAATAGGGCAAACTTGCGTCTGGGGCAACAAAAAAAACCAAAACAAAACAAAACACACATCATCCAAGTGATGGTTTACCAGGTACTCTTCTGTTAGGTCAATCACTGCACAAAATTAATCCAAATGGACAGCCATCTCTCTCTCTCTCCACAATTACAGTGCCAGGCTTCTACATTCAACTCTACATTTCTTCATACTGCCGTTAGAATGAAATAGTCTACAGGCAAAGTTAAAGGAAAAAAAAAATAAAAACATCATATAGATCTTACATGAACTCTTCATCCTTGGTAGTCCGTATTCGGCAGTAGGCGTCAATAACAGCAGGCTTCCGAACTGTCTCGCACCTCACATACTCTTTCCCATCCTCATCTCTAAATGTGCGATAGATTTTGAGACGACGGCCAGTAGCAGAGGAATTAAGACTGGTTACAGAGGCAGTGTCATCATCTTTGTGAGAGTTTGCTGAGGCTCCTGAAGCTGATGCTACAAGAGAGTGTTTTATTTACTTTCAGTTTCTTTCACACTGTAGAAACATCATTGTTTAAATACAGCAGATAATTTTGGCTTAAACCTTCCAAGACACAAATACAGGAAAATCTAAGCAACAGAAGTCCCTGCACTGCTTGTTCACATTCTCTTATCGTGACTTATATCAATCGGAAACAAAGGTAAGCTACTGAATTATCCACGTGGATTATAAAGCCAGAAGGAACAGTTACAGTGAACAAGGACTCACAGGTGCCTAAGTGGAACCTGTAAGACAACTGCAACATGACCCTGCAGATTGCTTATAGTTGCAGTGGTTTTGATCACAGGTATGGAGATCTGGCAGAAACTGAAGGCCAACAATTATCCAGTTCTCCAACTAGTGTTACAACCAGTAAGCTAGCCTTATCTCATGTGACCACAGAATCTTTCTAGCACCATCCACAATTTTGGTTGATAGATTTTGTTCAAAATAACACTAGATATGTTTTCATAAGACAACAATCATCAGCAAGTCTTCCACATATCCCTTACTAAATTATTCCAGTAATTATTTAATTAATTATTTATTCCCAGTCTGTGTTTCCAACAGCAACAATAATGTTGACCTAGATGCAGCAGAGCTCAACTCTGCTCATACACGTGGAACAAATAACAGTGGTCATGAGCATCACCCTACAGACAGCAGTTTATTCACAGGTCAGACAGTTTTACCTGCCAGTTAGGGACATGTCAAGTTCTCTGTGCAATGGACTTAAAATAAATACATGTCCAGGAGATCCAAATCTGGCAGCTGCCCAATTACCTTGCAAACACACTGCTACAGCACACAGTGCAACAGATACTGCCATCAGCCTACATATTGTGCCTATCTGTTTCACATACATAGCTCTGTTTACACACAAGATCCAATTAGAGCACCATAAGCTGGCTGCAGGAACTATTGGTGAACACATCTTGAGACAACTACTCAAAATCACCCATCCTCCACGCCCATAAAAAAGGGAAACTTAAGCAGCCAGCAGCAGTGAGTGTCTAATGAAATACCAGAGTAAGTTTAGAGCTCAAAATAAGCAAAGCCATGGGGCAAGAAAACACTTCAAAGGCATTTTTAGACAGTAACTAGTCAGGAGAAGGAAGGTGCCCCAGATAAGCATGTCTATACTGTCCTCTTGAGAGGCCAGATCAGCACAGATCAGCCTGACACAAAGTTCGGCATCCCTTCCCAGGCACATTCTTCTGGTTGCAGTTACTTACACAGCCCCTTTTTGTCTCTCCTGTCCTTTTTACCCCTCTCTTTGTCATTGCCACTGTCTTCTCCCAGAAGCATCCTTTGCAATTCCTTTCGTTCCTGCTCTTCTCTTTCCCGAGAGAGCTGAGAACTAGTTTTCTTGTTCTGTAACATATTCTCAATATTCTTTCCCATCTCTTCAAAGTCACTGTCTTCAGCTGAGCTGCTATCTGTGTCTGTTGACAAAATCTCAGTGGATTCCAGAACCCTAAAACAGGAGGCACCATGAAAGTCATTTAGTGTCATCCTCCCAAAAAAATCAGCCTGTTACTTTCCCAGAAATACAAATATAAAAATGACACAAAGGTTTGAAAAGGAATGTTGCAAATCACTACTACAAGAATAGGCACAAAATATTCACTTCTCAGTCCCCCTGTAATCCCCATGTCCAAAAGATCAATTGTTCCAAGCCAATCTTCTCCAACAAGTTCATCTCTTCATCATTAACAGAACTATATTCCCTCCCCACTTTCAGGGTCTTTGGCCAGAACAAGGAATAATGCATGAATTGTTCTGGCAGTTCTAAAGAATAGGACACAGAATTGGTAGCTCCTACCCAAGAGAGAGATCGCAAACTGCTGTTAACAAAACAAAACAACAAAAAAAAAAAAAGAAAATAAATAGGGTGGTGACCTGCTAATCTGTGTAACAGTAGAATACCTCATGCCATAATATGTGGCAGACTATGCAACTCATTCTACCATTCCAAGAGGTCTATGACAGCAAGCCACTAATGCTGACCCATAAGTTTCTATTAACAGCCAAACCTCTTTCTCACTGCTGTATTTTGTGGGCCAAACCAGTTGAATCAACGTCTATACTACTACATATCAGTGAGCCCCAAGCATACATAGTTCTGGACTTTAAGGTGGGGACAGAGCAGGGTTCAAGGCTGTAAACATCAGATAAGAACTTACTTATTTTGTAAATCAAAGATGCGCTGACATTCTTCTTTGTATCTCTCCTGATGTTCTGCTACAGAAAACCGAGACCCACGTGCAAATTTGCTCATAGGACCTTCCCCTGAACGAGCCTGCTCTGTAGACATCGTACGTACCACATCAATCACTTCCCACCGGGACAGCTTCTTTATCTGGAAAGTGGAAGACAGACTAGAAATGGCTTTAGAGACATGCAACTGAGGTAGCTGACTGTGGATTTCAACTCCTTTCCACACAATATCAGAGTAGAAATCTTTAAGTCCATTCCACTGTCAGCTGCTGAATCTGTTAGTGAAGAGAACTCTGTAACCTGTTTCAGGTTCATGCTCACCTCCTCTTCAGGCACTCCAAATTTACGCAGAAGCTGTTTGGCATTTTTGAGAGAAAGTCGTCGCAGATCAGCATCTGTCCCAGTCACTGTCTTTTTCACTGGCTGAGGTTCTTTATCATCCTGTTCAGAAGAAATGTAACCTATTAATGTCATCATATCATAGCCTTTCCTAGGCTCATCTGATATTTTCTCATCCTGATGACCCATATTTACTCCATTTCTCCCACATGACTTTCCAGTTATTGCTCCTTGTCCAACCCAACCTTGGGAACTATACCTTCTGCTGAGTTGGTTTGTTTGGAATCTTCACATAAGAAAATCCTTCACCACAACCGGTAGGATCTGCTACACCAGTCACTTCTAGGAGGCACTTGCCCTTCATAGCAGCAATGAAAGCTCGTGTGGTGTTCCATGGAGCTGTGCGCACCTGCCAGCAGCAAGAAGAGAAACATGTCCTCACAGTCCTGCTACCACAAGGATTCTTCTAATCACACTGAGAACCTTTCAACTGACATAATGAGGGTGAATTCCACTTCTTGATCCTTCAGCTGCCCTGACAAACCCTCTATGAAGAGCCAAAGTGCTAGATAACTCACAAAAGGCATTTAAGGCAAAAAGCCTAGTCCTGAAAGAACCTGGCAAGAAGGATCCCCAAATACAGGTATAAGCTCGGCAGCAGAGTTCCCAGGAAAGTCACAAGAACATTTGATCTACTGAATCCTACTTCAAATACGTCCTTTATATTTAAAGACATATTTATCTCATTTATCTCCTGCCATGCAGATTTATATATTGGCATGCATGCTCATGCATCAGTCTGACAGTACCTCATCATCGATCTTCATTTGGAAATCTTCTTCATTCTCCTCCTCTGGTGCAAAGAAGGATTTCTCTCCGTAACCTGCATCCTGCAGAGACATATTAGGAAAAAATGAGAACCTAAAGTCTTAAAAAGATTACTAGAGAGAACTAAAAGCATATTATTAATCTCCTGTGGAGACTTGCTGAACAAGCACACGTCCACAGACAGTTGTGTGCAAGGTTCACTGTGACCTACAGTATCACAGATGACAAACTGCCAAGTATTTTGACAAACTCCTTAACTAAATACTGCACTCAACTTCACAAAAATAAGTAATCTCTCACACAGTCACATACTGGTTACTTTCTGCTGTAGAGCTCCAGGTAGAAACATATGCTCTTTCTTGTACCTTCCCCTTTGCTACCTGTGAGCATAGCTAATTCAATATCTAAAAAACAGGTGATAAGAATATAGTATCTCTCTCTTTAAGAACTTAAATCCTTTTTTATGCAGCAGCAAACTTCACAAGTTGTCCAGTAGTCAGGGCCTAATTTGCCTACTTTGCAGCAAAATTAGCTTTAGGCAGGCAGAAGGTGTAACAAGCTTCACCCTTCACAAAACTACGTGTCAGTAACCTGCCTTATAGCCTACAAGAAGAGTTTACCTTCAGTCGTTGCTCAGCTGCAATCATACTGTAATAAGCACAGCACTGTTCTGGGGAAACCATTGCTCTGATCTCTTCCTCTGTTGGCAATCTGAAATCTGGCTTTAAAACCCACCAATTTGAGTCCATACCTGAAAAATGCACAGATCAAACACTGAGTAGTTTCCCACGAACATTGGTTGCCATCGTAATCCTAACTGTATTTCAAGATTTGGTACCCTGCTGCAATGCTGGCAAAAGGAGCAAGTGCGAGAAAGCCATGACACTTAGACCGCTAAGAGGGCAGTTTTTTTCATTCTACATTTGTCTAAATCAACTCCCTCTGACTCAGTACCTGTTATATCAACAAACTCTCATACATTAATGCTCATTCAATGTATAAACTACATTCCAAAAACATTTAATCACCTTTCACTTCCTCACCTCAAACTACTTTTCCCCGTGGCTAGCCTAAAAAGCTTTGTATTACCACCAGTTTATCATTTTGCACATACAAATATCAGAACTCAGGCTTCAGAGTACTATTAGACTCATGAAGATGGGACAAGCTTCTACTGGCACGTATTTGCTTGCAAAACACAACATAACCCTTCCAACAGAGGGAACATGTATGTGTTGGTGTCAAATATTGTTACTTTACAAGTAAATCATTGCCCAAAGAGTTATAAAACAAATTTCCAAGGTCTATTAATTTCTGACCATCAAGCACACTTGTCCCACAAAGTGCACATTTATAAAAATTTGCACAAAAAAAAAAATATCAGATTACATTTCAGTTCTTCAAATAGATGTTTTTTAAAATGGTTTATCAGGAGATGTTTCCTACTCCTGCTCTCTTTGGAACTCCAAAAGCAGCAAAGAATGGCTGACTGCCACAGGAAATCTCTCAATACCTGTGCGTTTGAAATCAGCACAAAGCTTTAGTCGCTTTCGGATGCTACTCTCTGAGTGTGAGGGAAAGGCCTTCTTGATATCCTCCATGCGAATTCTCCGAGGACGGTCTCTGCTTTTCCAGAAGAGGCGATAAATAAAAACCTACAAAACAAGACTCATTTGTGATGTCCGAAGAAGGATTCCAATAAACCTGCAAAGACAGTATAGACAATGCTGTTTCTAGTGACTACTTCAGACTTTCTACTTAAAACCCATTGTTTCTTACAAACTTACTTAGAAAAGCTTTCCAAGCCACATGTCTGCTTCAGGTTCAGCTATTTTTGAGAATGAGATGTAGGAAAAAATATTTGTCTTAAGTTTTGTATTATCACATTAGAAATGTTCATGCTTTGGTACAGAAACTTGAACTCCAGGGGTTTTCCTGCTCTGCAGATACCTCTTGAGTTATAATTTTGAATTACAATGACAGTAAATTACTATAAATTTTCTCCAAAATCTAAATTTGAGGATATTTATTTGAATGGTCACTGACAGCCCCAAAGCTTAACTGCCTCAAGATCTAGGAAATCAACAAAGACCAATAGAGCAACTCTAATTCTGTGCTATGTAATAGGAATGTGATAACATCCCTTAATTGACTCTTAGTAAAACCCATATAACTGTCATTTTATACAACATAATCACTTCAAAGTTCATTTTAATTTCTTCCATTTCCTACAATTTTATATAATCTTATAATCTTTTATTTTGGCTAATAAAAAGCTTCAATCATATAGTTATCAGATAGGATGCAAGTAAACAGAAGCAGTATGCTATAAATCGTTGGTTAAATGACAACCAAAATGGTCTGTATTGTTAACATCCAACCCTTGTTGGGGGGCGGGACATAGCAGGGCAATAAGCTTCTCAAATCAAGGTTGTCCACATGAGTCCTGTGCCTATGCCATGGGCTTTCTCCAGAGACCCCTCAGATCTCCAAACCGTCTCTTATCACATACCTGTAGAAAATCTCTGATATGCGTGTTAGCTCGTTTAGAGTTGGGACCAGGTACTTCATAAAGTGGACACTCCTGACCAACTACAAAAATATCTACTAATTCTCGAACATAATAGCCTTGACGTGTCCGGATAATCAGGAAATCAGTTTCAGGCATCTTATGTAAATAGATAGGGGCCCGGAAAAGATTGTTTTCAAATGCCTAGTAAAAGAAACAAATCAAAGTTTGAAAGTCCGGTTTTGATCAAATTTTCTGTAACTCAATCTACACAAAACATAAACACCAGTCATTCCAATGGTACACCATCGTTTATATCACAATATATGTAGATGTACAGTCAGAACATTCCTTGCTTATGCAGAGAATAACCAAGGATGAAGCATAAAAGCATAAGAAAACGTAGAACAAAAGCAGAAAAAGTTTGAAAGGCTCTTTGGACTGACCTTTAAGAAGGTACTTTAAAAAAGGAAAGAAAGAACACATGCAGAAGAACACTATAACCATGAAAACAAGCTCAGGACACATGTACAGTCTGGGAACAGGAGAAGGCAACAGAAGCAGGGACTGAAGACTTTGCTCAGGAAAGCAGGTTGTAAGAACCTAACCAGAAAAGCAGAGAGCAGCAGAGTTCAGTATTTAAAGGTAAGGAAGTTTAAATTAGCACCAAGGAGGCACTAGACTGAGCATAACTAGAAAGACTATCTTCTATAAAGGGTTCTCTCCACCAGTAGGGCTTCCACAAGCCTTACTCACTGCTACTCTCCTGCACTACCCTCATCCATATTGTAAAGCTTTCCCTGAGATGGCCCTGTCCTCACTTAAAGCTTTCCAAAAGTCCTGTTTTATCCATTATTAAGTCCTCTTAGTCTTGAACAATTAGAATTATTGGTTCTGTGACGAATCTCTAATACCAACCTTGACCGTACGTTTTTCCTGTGGTACAGCACAGAGAGAATTATTGCTACAGCAAGAGCAGCGAGCATTAACTGAAATAGATTTATTTTTACATTTATCATGGATTTTGTAACCAAGTGGTCCTTAAGACATTCTTAATTCCTCTCCCCGTCTCAACTGTATGTATTTCAACAACAGAGAAAGGCTCATGAAGGCTACACACTTGACTAGTAACTGGCATCCAGCAGACAACTAGCAGTGCAATTCTCAGAACACACACATAAGGTTTTGATCACACATCCTGGACCATAATAAATCCATGTTTTCTGTCTCCTCAGACCCTATTTACTGAGTTCCCCAACATTCAAGCAGCTTTGGCCTTCCACTCAGTTGTCTCTAACAGTATTTCTAATGCCATTACAAAGCAAAGCAGTAAAGATTCACTTCCTGCAATTCCTTCATGCCTACAACAATTTTAAAAAACATACAACAGAGATGTTTTAAAAAAAAACAAACAATAACTCAATTGTTTTCAGTAAACAAAGAGACTTAAAATGGAAATTAAACTGAACCTGGTTTGGTTTTTTGGTTTGTTTTGTTTTTTTTTTTCTGGAAGTTGAGCATTATTTGTGATTTGGCAAACAGAGCATGAAACATTCTGCCTATTACTCCACGTACTACTTTACTGTCACCTTATGCTTGCATTTCTCACCTGCAGTAACTGGCCTGGATGTAAAGAACCCAGGAATGGAGAAGTGTGACAATAAACAGTCTCTCCATATTTACAGTCTGGAGCTCCCGGATCTTTGCCAGGTTTCTGCAACATGCAATGAAAGTGCAGTTAGCACTCAGTGCAAGGAAGAAGAAAATCACTGTCCAACAGCAAAACCTGCGTACTCACCCTTTTGTAGTAATTCTTAATCTTTGTTGCCATGCCAACCTGCATCATTAAAGGGGCATTTTCCTCACTGTATTCAGCAAGGATGAGATCTCCATCCTTGCCAGTTAGGTCCTGTGGTGTGCGCATGAAGAACATTTCACCCCCACCAGAAGCCTGACGCTCCTGCTCTCTCATCTGTGCCAGTGAAAAGACAGCATCAGCAAAATAGCACATGAAACAGATCTGCTGTGCAAATGGAGCCACAGCAGATATCAGATACAGGGAAAAATAACTGTACCTTGGCTTTCTTTTTTATGTGCTTCAGCAGAGGTTGCACAGCATGGGGCCCTGGCTGGGACAACGCACCAAAAGAGTATTTCTTCAGGGGAGGCCGATGAAACTGTCGGAGCTTCATAGGACCCATATGTGTGGGAAAGAATGGCTGGCGAAGTTCTACTGCTGGGATAGAGTGCTAACACAGGAACAAAACACGTGTTAAGAATGACACATATCATCTGAAAACCAAGATCATCCTCCTATCCTGCTAACTCTTATATAACAGAACCTAGTAATATTTTTAGTAATATTTTTTTAACATACACGTTGCCTTTTCACAGAAAGTGCTTCGGTCCACACATAGATCTTTCCTTTCTGTACAGAGGTGACTTTAATTTTGCTATTTCAAATGGCACCCAATGAGAGGATTTTTTTATTAACTAGAAGCATGCAAAGCCATTATCCCTATCAGTGGAAGAGAAGTGCATTTGGAGTTACATACATTTTTCCCATTGCAGAAGAGGCTGGAATTAGATGAGGTTTTAGAAGAGGTCATTGAATATCACAATGAACGAGGAAAAAATATCACCTCTTCACCTAGGGCTACTGAGTAGTAATTCAAAATCATAATTACCTAAATTATTTTTATAATATTCTGACTAAAACACACACTAGTAGCAGAATTATAGCCTCACCTCTTGACTGTGTGCACTACTTTTCCCCCCTCCCACTACTGCTTCAGAAAGAGTACTACAGAAAGAGACCCAAACAAAAGCATGGCAAGTATGATACAGCAAGATCTAGCATCTAAACCTCAATTTGATGGGGCAATCATGAAAAGTTAATTCAACCTCCTTTCTAATCATTTTAATTAAATAACAGTAAAAATCTCTCTCATGAACACTTAACTGACCTGCTGTACTCTAAATTATGTTTCTCTACAAATCCTAAATCATACTCTCAGCTAGAAACCTCCTACCAAGACACTCTATCTCTCACTCTATAGCCAACACTACAGAGATTACCTGAATGATGTTGCCTCCAAATGTTCCTCGAAGTCCCTGCTGTTTGGGATAGTAAAACTCATCATTGGAGAGGTTCCAAGGATCCTTCACCTCTGGCTGAGACATATTCTAATTGAATTTTAAACACAGAAAGAGAGATGTCAAAAAAAAAAAAAAAAAAAAAAAAAAAAAAAAAAAAAAAAAA
>WHYT01015415.1:122950-133811 GCA_009806455.1 Tetrax tetrax
AAAAAAAAAAAAAAAAAAAAAAAAAAAAAAAAAAAAAAAAAAAAAAAAAAAAGTCACCCTTTCCACATCATTCCCAATCTGCAAGGTGCTAAAGCTTATGCTCACCTGCTGTGGTTCTTCCTTGATGACACCTGTTTTTCCCAACAGGATTCGACTCTTCTTTAGAGAAGATTCTTTCTTATTCTCTTTTGATGGAGAGTTCAAAGTCATTTCTTCCTTTTCATCAGGAATTTCTAAAAACACAAGCAATCACACTGTAGAGCACTTATCCTATGGTTCCCTTTTCAGTACCGCAACTTCCTACTGAGCTGCAGCTTGGTCCAGCTATTTTAGTGGTTTTGTTCAGTTTCTGAGGTGACTGTCCTCCTTTTACACTCCTCTTCCATTTCCTCCATACAGGTTCATATGAAACAAACTCAAAAAACACAGAAGAGCTCCATGCTTAGATCTCTACTTTACCTTCTTTAGCAGCGAGATACTTAAGTGGGAGGAAGGTGATTGTGTGGATTGCTTGATATATCCATTGCTCAGCATAAAATTTACTAATAATCTAATTGACGAAAGTACAAGAAATAGGATCTGTTCTGCCAAAGCTATTCTAAAAAGCTGAGAGACAAGGCAACAGGAGTGCAGTATGTTTCCCAACTACATGTATTAATAATCCTTTTCTTCCCCACATATATACAACATGAAAGTGAGCCTGAATCCAAAAATAATACGGACTTGAACTCAAAAGGGAACTCAAAAAGGAATTTGTGAAGCATGGATTCTCCAAGTAAGATTTTAACAGGAGAAGCACAGCCTAGGCACATGGACTTGCTAAACGCTATACCAGCTTTATGCACAGATTTCATGTCACTCTATATAAAATAAGAACAGGCTCACCTTAGTCAGTATTGATACAAGTACCTGCAATTTTGTGGTGTATTTGAGACTTGGAAAGAAAATACTGCAAGTTTATTTGTCTTTACTTTAACCAAGCTCAAATTAAGAGTGATTTTCAAGGTTTCTGGCTAGTATCGAAACATTCTGATCAATACATATAGAAATTCTTAGAACTGACCCACTTTCCTGAGGAAGAAAATGCAATCTAGGCCATATAAAAGTGTAGCAAGATATGCCTATCCTTAAATTACATAAGACTGCTTGAAGAATACCAACACACAGATCTAAGAGAAAGTAGTGATTTTAGTAGTCCAAGTAAGAAAAAAATATCTCCAGCTTGTAACAATATAAGCAGGGAATACACTCAAATCAAACTTCAGTTCATGGAGTAAGTTCATGACAGCAACAAAAACGCTGAAATGTATTATACAAAGTCATTGCTCCCACGTGCCGTTACTGTAGCCTGAAAGAGGCTTAAGGAATCTGCTTCTTCAGGCTTTGAATACATGCCATGCTGAGAACAGCATAAGCTAGTTTGTGGTTTACTTCTCTACCTCCCCTCTTTAAACCAACATGCACACTAGTAAAATTAAGATCATCACTTCTAAAACACACCAAGAGTCACATGAATTATGTTAAATTTAAGGTTCAGGGCATTAATTTTTACTCTCCTCTTGTTGCTTTTAACTTGGGGGCTGAAAGTATATACCACACCATTAGAGTTATTAGCATTGCCTTCTTCTGCTTAGGCCTTTGATTACTTGCAAATTATCTTCAAAAGCCAGAACAAAGAAAGGATTTAAGTACTGCTCCAGTCCATTTATTTCCATTACAGTGTGACTATAAATCCTTGCTTCCATTTCCACTTGTATTTTCCCATTTGAGTCAGACTTCTGCATGCCATAAACATACCTAGAATTATGTTTTCATCATTTGGATCAAGTGTTAAGACAGGTGGATCCAAGTAGGCTTCCATTGCCTGATCATCCCAGATGATATTGTCTTCCCAACGGCCATATACTAACTCTTCATTATCAATTGGGAAAATAGAGTACCAGGGCTTGTCTTCATCCAGGGAAACTGCAATAATCATAAGATAGAATCCTTAAGAGTTTTATAGACTACCTTGGCAGAAAACCATTTCAGAGCTCATCCCTACATCTTATTCCCTCAACTTTCCCCACCCTTCAGGGCTTTCCGAGGCAGGACCTCTAAAAGGCAAAAGAAAACTCATCTTAGAAGCAAAGAGGAAGCGGAGCCCCAGGTCTCAGCTTTACCAACTTAGAGATTTTTCTCCATTGAAATATAGAGAACATCCAAGAATGAAACAGGGCCTTTAAGCAGGTTTCAGAGCAAACAAGCATCCCTTTTATCTGCAGCCTGTTGCCAAAAAAGGACCCTGCTATTACACAGAACAAGTCTATACAGAAATATGTATCACATGCACCTCCTCATAGGCCAAAGATTGACATCCTCATTACCTTGCTGTTCAGGGGCCTGCTTTTCTTTGCCCTTTGCTATACCTAGGACTCCTGCTACATTTGGTTTCTGTGCTAGTGGAATTGGTGGATTGAGCAAAGAGCCACTGCGGTTCAAACCTAGAGAAAAGGAAAACAAAAGTAAGGTTACCTTGAGTGGGAGGGTTAAGGGGCATTGCATTGCCTTAAATCAAAACTTGGGGGTTGCATGGAGAGTGATTTCCAGCCTGAACCAGGATGGGCCTACTGCTCATGTGTCATGTGTTATTAGTGTGGGTAAGACTTACAAAAACATGTTCACCCACAGCTTACTGATGGAGTGTCCAGCCTCTTCAAAGTTACATTTGGCTTGCTTTGCATACGCTGCATGACAGTGCATAAGACACATTTCTATATGGACCCTATAAAAGTGAGAGGCCTCAAGCAGACAGTTGGCCTGGCCTCCAGCAGCTTCCTGTCTTATGTCAAACAGTCATAGAAAAAAGGATGGCCAAGCACACCTCAAGGAATCATTCTGTGGAGGCAGCTTCTCCCAGGGCAGACCAACTCACCTATGCTCATATGCCACTTATGTTACTTAAGTTAATGCTTCTGGAAGGCATAAGACCTAATGCATGTGAACAGACCAACCATGTTTAACATGTTACTGTAGCTTTTGATGGGACTCAAACACAATGAGCCTAGGTCTGGATAGCTCAGGCACAACTGTGCTGAAATAAAAATTGTTATAAAATGCTATCTCCAATTCACCTACCCAACTCCTCAGAGTGTCTGGTACTCATAGCTGAAAAGGATTGACACTACTATCCAATAAAAATCTGATATTCCTATTAGTCTTTCCTTGTAGACGCAGGATAAGATAAAACAAAGAGATGATAAACATTCATTCCAGAAAAGCAATTTAAATTTAAAACACATCTGTGCCTAGGAGAAATCTGAGGCTTGTAAGAATTGTTACTTCCTATCTATAAAAAACAGAATATCATTATGAGTTCAGGAGAAATTTCAGAATACTTTTACACAATTCTTCCAATTAAAAAAAAAATATTAAAAAAATTCCATTGGTCTATAAACAGCAGACAACCTAAGTGTAGCACTGTTTGATACTAATGCAAATGGATGTAGCATGTGGTATTCCACACGAAGAGAAGAAAGTCAGAGTTGATATTTTCTTTAACAGAAAGGACCTACTCTGTTTTTAAAAAGAAAGTAAGTCTCAGAATTCTGAGCAGAGCTGTGATTTTGCCAAAAAACATTCCCTGACAGGAAAAATCATATTCTGTATTTGAGACAAAAGTATGCAAGGAGTCAGCTCAACTACAGCGAATACAATTCATATCAGACCATTGACTACCTTGTTGGGCATTGTATGCGGTAGCATTTCTAGTCATACTGGATGGCAGCCAGCCTGCCAGACTTGCCCGCTGTGTCTTAGTCCCTTTGTGCTTGACATCTTCTCCATTCCAGATAACATCATCCTCCCATTGAAGCTGTGTCACCATAAGGAAGTGCTCATCAGCTAGCAGATCGTCCTTCTCATCCATCAACCCTGCATCCTGGAAGGAAAGAATAGTTGCTTGAAGACCTGCATTGACTTTATACTTTCAAACTAAAGAAGGAAAATTAAAAGTCATTTTTCATAGTGCACAACCATCCCCTGGCCCATCACCAAGCTCTCATTTTGCAGCAATCCCCAGTGTCACACACATCTCCACACCTTCCCCCACAGTTTTCCTCTCACCCTCTCATCTGTGTGTCCTTTAACCTCCTGCTCCTTCTTCTTCTCTTTCAGCTTGAAACCATAATCAAATCCACTGCCATCTTCAGGGATCCCCAGCATATCATACCAGAGCTGTGCTGGGCCATAGCGCCATTCTGCCACTTTAGGCTTTGTATCTGTCACTTTGTCTATGTCACCAGGTGACTGGGAAAATTTTGATTCCACAGGTGCCATCATGGTAATCTGAAGCACAGCAAAGGAGGGAATAGTTATGCTGATGGTCTATCTAAGTGTTAGTAAGAGGTTTCTTCCTTACAAGTTTCCCAGCTTATTCTCAGAGGAGACGAGTATTTCTAAGAAGTGCTTTTCCATACTTACTAGTTGCCTTAAGAATGTTCTGCAATTAGACTTCCAAGAACAGAGATCTCTTCTTGATACAAAGAGGATAAGCTCTCCTATTGATCATGTACCACGGAGGCAGCCTTCTCAGTAAGAAGCAATCACCTGAAGTCACTGACTAGTATCTGGAGAAGAGCTTCTGCACAGCTGGAATACAAGCCAACCCTGTCCTCCAGTTTTATTTTGGAGGAAAAGCTCTTTATTCTAAAAGTGGCTATCCAGTCCACTACCACCCTTAGTGCTAGCTGGCGACCCTCTCTAATTCTCAGATATCCCACCTCATCATCTGAAAGGCACTGCTCAGGAGGGGGAGGAGCAGCAAACTCATATTCCCAAGGAGATTTTCCTTCCATTCCACTCTCAACTACAACTTCACCCTCCTGTATCTGCACTTCTTGTGCCAGCTCCCGATGTTTCTTCTTGCGTTTCCTTCGGGCACTACGCCAGACCGATGGAACATTCTTTCCAGGGCCAAAGAGACGCAGGAAACGCAGCACCTAGAACAGGAAAAATCGAGAGGGTCAGAGGAAAAAAAAAAAAAAAACAAACCACTGTGGAATGCTTGTCTGTCTTTCCCTCACCTGAAAAGCAGTAACGAAAGAGAGCACTCTGAAATTCAGAAGCTTGGCATGTACTACATGTTTGATGGGACTCAAACACAATTGAGCCTAGGCCTGGATAGCCCAGGCACAACTGTGCTGAAATAAAAATTGTTATAAAAAGCTATCTCCCATTCACCTACCCAACTCCTCAGAGTGTCTTGTACTCATAGCTCAAAAGGATTGACACTAATATCCAATAAAGATCTGATATTCCCATTAGTCTTTCCTGATGCATTAGTCAAGCCCTGATGCAATCAACAATCTCTTGGTTATACTTGAAAAAAAGTTTCCAACCCATGTGTTTGATGGATCCTACCTTTTCAAAAGGAATTAGTCTTAATTTCAGACACAAAGACACTCAAATAGAGGGAAGAAAGATTGCCTTTACATATTGGGCATGTGGTAAGACACCACCTGGAAATAATTATTTTAATTCTGAACAATCCACAACCTTCAGAAAGACACAGAGACTGAAGAACAGTTTATAACACTATTAGCAAAAGAGACAAAGCTAGAAGATAGTTATACAAAGCAGAGATTTCTTAAGCAATTGGACAAAAACAAATACCACAGTCCAGAGAAATAATACTAATTTTTATTTCTACCATAATGCAGTTCCCCCATATGCATATTGCATACCTCCAAAACCTGCGCTAATGACAATGACAAACTTTCTCTTTTTTATTCTACAATTACGATTGCTGTTTTTTAAGCACTGGTAATTGTTTCTTCAGAGCACTCTTATAAAGAGGGAAAGCATTATTCCCAAATTAACCGACAGATTCTGAAACAAGAATTTGAACTGAAGATTTGTAAAGAGACATTCTATTAATGTTCCCTGTTACATCTGTTATGCTGATCCCCAAAGGAAATAATGTTTCTGTGACCACTCTTCTATCCATCTCTGCCCACATCCACGTTATCCTTCTTCCCAAAACTCCCCAAGATTACTTCTGAACCCTTTGGCCAGTTTCAATGACCTTTCACCAAAGGCAAAGTTAAGCTGCTGACAGTTTAATGAAACACAAAGTCTGCTTCTCCACATGCCATAGTAAGTTTTACCAAGAAAAACAGTGCTACATTAACACGCACACTCTCAGACATCAACCAGTCCTCACAGCCAAATCTACAGGATTTCAGGCTTTGCAAGCTCTAGTGCTCATTAATTAATCATGAAAAGTGCTCAGCACTAACAGCCTGCATTAATTGCTACACCCACTGGGAACGTTCAACACTGCACCAGTCTCTGACATTCATTACATGTTGAGGACCAAAGAAAAGAACAGACCAACTGATATAAAATACAGTAAAATGGGAAATATCAAATTTGCAAAAGCCACGACAGAAGGCTAACTTCTGTGCTAGAGCCTCACCTAGATTTCTAATAGACAAAGGTTAACTAAATTACTAAAACATTACATTTAATAATACAAAATGCTCAACTCCTGACACAAAGTCTACGATGGATGCTCACATAAAAACAAGTTATCCTGGCTCAGAACCATCTGTTTGGCAACTATAAGCTCACCTTTATTCTCCTTCCCCTCCCACATTTCCTCTCCTCTTGACATCTTTAACACTTTCAAAATGATTATTGAAATAGATCAACTACATTTGCTATTTGGGAGCATTTAGGAAAGTATTGTAATTAATTCACTTTGTGCAAAAAATGATCATTCTTTTAACCAACCTGTTATTGAGCTAATTTTTGATCTATACTCAGAATAGTTTTGAGGGAGGATTAAGTAAGAGATATAGATCACAAGTTGTTTCAGGAAGAGCACACCAAGCTCAGGACAGCATGAAAGGAGTAGCAAATATTTACCAGAAAAGCCAGAAAGCAGACAGATTAGCATTATGTTTTTTAATCATCTGGCAAAAGTATTCTCCACTACCCCAGAAAAACAATTTTCACAAATGAACAGGGCTGTGCTGTGGTCTTACAGAACAGCAAAACATTATTTCACACTGTGACTGATACGATGCTTTTTAAAAAGCTCCTGCAAATCGTAGGAAAAGCATTACATGTTAAGTAGTCTGGAAACAGTAGCACATAGAAACTAAATAAAATATTGAGGCGAGCAAGAACATCTATGTGATTACTTGCTACATACCCTTAATACTATGAGTCATATTTAGAGGGCTTACATTACGCAGTTTCTGTCACTTCCACAAATCTCTTACAATACCTTGCCTGGTCGAAATTCCGGGAAGAGCTCTGTAACACTTGGCAACTGTTTGGTAGCATCTCGCTGCATGATTCCTGCAAGAGGAAGTGTGAGTTTGCCTTCCTTGGATTCTGCCTGCCTGGCTTCTTGAGGTCCCATCTCTGACTCAGAATCAGAGCTGCTGCTGAAATCCACCTTGTCAGAGGCAGCAGAGGAAGGAGCAATGATGGAGGGCAAAATGATACCGTCTCCATCTTCAGATACTACAATAGAACAAGCACCTTATAAACAAACACATCTCCTCCCTGTCCCCTAGTACAACCCCATAATGCCACATCTACTGTTTCTATCAAGTTATGCAAAAATTAAGCCTTTGCAGGTGTACTGAATACCATTCTGGTTTAACCTTTCATTTTACCCTAAGCGTTCCAGGTGAATTTCCCAGCCACAACTGAGAGGATGAGATAGAAAAGCAGTTTCAGTGTCAGTATCAGTATTTTAACAATCACTGGAAATACAGTATTTCACCCTACATTCCAGACAATCCTATAACATTGCATGTCAGGACAAAGACCCACCTTTAGATGCAGACTGCAGAACAAATTTTGACGATGCGTGGTGCTTGCCGCAAAACGAACTGCTACATAGCAGTGTTTGCTTCCTTCAGACACTCACATTACCAGAGAGAAGAAGTCCTCACTCACCAGCGGCAGCTCCATCCTTTTCATCTTCTCTCTTTCCAAGTACTGGAGGTGGCGGTGGTGGTGGCATCAACTTGGAATCAATATCTTCACAGTCAGCATCGTAATCATCCTCATCTTCATCTAACCAGTCAGGAAACAAGACTGCATATTAAGCAGACAATAACAGGGAACGAGGCACCCTTTCCATTTATACTATCTCATACCTGTCCCAATCTGATGAGAAGACTACATCTTCTCATTAGTAAGGAGACCATTCTCATTTTGCAACTAGATCCAAAACTCTTACAAATTCAGCTTCCTGCACAAACTCATTTGCAAGATTTAAATTAAAGAAAGAGCGTGAAGGAGGGAAAAGGGCAAGCTGACAGAAAGATGACTGAAGTACTTTAAAAAGATATGTATTTTTTCTGCTATCACCTCCCCTTATTCATGCTTTGCAGAGCAAATAAAGCTGCTTAAAAAAAGTAAGAAAAATGTGGTTAAAAAGCCCATATCTCCTTTGCATCCCACTAACCACAATATGTCAACAGAAAAGGTAAGTGTGAGGCGGCTTTAATGAACATGCAAAGATTTAGCATTTGCACTATCAGCTACTGAAAGGGAAAAGCTGAATGTTTTTGAAAATCTGTTCTAGGCCGGACAGAGATCCCTGGGACCAACAAAAGAACCAAAGTGTCTTCTGCAGAAAGTCATTTCAGGAAAAGAATTCAAGAGTAAAACAGCAGAAAGATATTAAGATCAAAGTGGCTCTCTAAGGGAATAAGGACTTTGAGTATCTCCAAGAAGCACTTGGCCTATTGCATAACCATCTTCCTAAGAACACAACTTAAAAATATATGAGCAGGTATTGGGTATTCTCTGCAAGAGATCCCAGAGCAAAGGAAGATCCTAGTTTCTCTTCTGAATATAGTTTAACTCTAATGAGGAACCAATTCCTTAAAAAAGGAAGGTATCAAGCAGTGGCTTCATCCCATGAACATGGTTTCACAAAAGCTTATATTGGGTTCTTGAAGCAAGGAGTGAAAAGGCACAATATCACCTAAATAAGAGACTGTCAATTTTTAGGGCAATGCCCATTGCCCTAAAATACCTTCTACAACTAGACTTGTAATGCTAATCATATTTACCTCGTCTTTGAACTGGCTGCAGGCTGCCCATTGCCTGCTTATACCTACGACTCTCATCTTCTGCCACTTCATTAATATCTGAATAATCAACAGCATCTTCTGTGCTTTTGACCCAGCCTAAGAAAAAAAGAAATTTAGTCACACAAATTTTTATCCTAATATATATTACTAACTTCAGACTTCACTATGTACACATGAACCCTTTCCTATGCTTTCTTTTCCCCTAAATATTGGGAAGTAACCAACATTAGCACAAGGAACACCTTTCACTTACTCAGTGAAGCTGTTCACAAGCTCAGAAATAAAGAGAGACATAATAACACTGTGCACTAAATAGGCTTGTTTAACACAGGGGAAAACGGAATAAACTTATTTATGAGGGAGCAGAGAGAAGTTAAAAAAAAAAAAACAACTTATAAAAAATTAAAGACAAGCTCTAATCCTGCAGCCCCTCTGTCACTTAACTGCAGGTACCCCAGTGCCTAACCTTCCTCGTCCAGGTGGGCTCCGTCGGCCTCCGGGCTGTCCTCCTCGCTGGCTGTGATCTCAGTGATCAGGTTGCCCAGTCCCAGCACACCCAACCCGGCCAGGTGCTTCTTGGATTCCTGGAGAGACCAGAGCCACGTCCCAGCCGGGAAGCTCAGCCGGCTCTGCCAGCCAGGCCGGGCCGATGCCCTGGCCGCCCGCTCGGCCCCGCCTGGCAGCCGGCCCCGCCGACACCTCCTGCCCGGCCCGCCCCGGAGCCGCGCCGCGGGGACCCCACGCGCCCTCCCGTCCCTCAACCCGCGCCGCCGGCCGGGCCAGGCCGCGGCGGCGACTCCCCGCAGCGAGACAGCCCTACCTTGTCGAGGACGCTGTCCCCCTCCAGCTGCCCCGCCTCATTGATGTTGCCGAAGAGGAATCCAGCCAGCGAGAACGGCTCAGCGCGGCCGCCATCCGCCTCCTCCTCGCTCTCCGAGTCTGACATCGCTGCGGCGCCCACCCGGAACCGGAACCCCGGGCCCAGCCGCTGCCGGAGGGAGCCGCCGCCGCCGCCCTGGGCCGGCAAACAGCGCCCCCGCGCGGCCCGGCCACGCAGCGCCCCAAGGAAGCAGAGAAGCTCCAGCGTTCACCGAAAAATCGTTTATTGCGTTCAAGAAAGGGAGTCTGGCTTTCCACAGGAAAGAACTACGTTTAGAACAGGTGCGTTACAAACAGCAGAGTGAGTTAATACGAGAGCCAGAGAGATGAGGAAAGGTTTATTAAAACTTAAATCTGCATAATTTAAAAAAAAAAAAAAAGAAATAAATCCTTTAAAACTGTTAGCTGTAATACAAATTCTTCTACAGTATAAAATCAAGTTGCCAGTGTATGTATCAGTACCACACTTAAGAGTCTTGGGCTCCCACTGCTGATGGGGACCACAGCCCACTTAGGCATCCGGCCCCCTGTGAGATCCTGCCGCTCCCCAGGGTCAGCCCAAGCAGCACCGAGATTTCCACAGAAGGAGGTTCACCGCTCAGAGACAAAAGCATGGTGAGGCTCTTATAGTTTAAGTTTCACAGAAATAGCTACAGCTGTAAACTGGAGAAAGCACTTATACATCTAAGCCTGCCTCATAACATCCTTTGGAAACAGAATTCCCGAACTGTGCAGCTCCCTGTAGATGCTTCAGCTATATAAAAAAAAAAAAAAAAAAAAAAAAAAAAAAAAAAAAAAAAAAAAAAAAAAAAAAAAAAAAAAAAAAAAAAAAAAAAAAAAAAAAAAAAAAAAAAAAAAAAAAAAAAAAAAAAAAAAAA
>WHYT01015415.1:139479-154088 GCA_009806455.1 Tetrax tetrax
GGTCTTCCTTACTCCCCTTTTTAAAAATGGGGGTTATGTTCCCTCTCTTCCAGTCATGGGGGACCTCACCAGACCGCCACGATTTCTCAAATACAATGGCCAGTGGCTTGGCAACTTCATCCGCCAGTTCCCTCAGGACGCGTGGATGGATCTCATCAGGTCCCATGGACTTGTGCACCTTCAGGTTCCTCAGATGTTCCCGAACCTGCTCTTCCAGTACAGTGGGCGGTTCTTCATCCTCCCAGTCCCTGCTTGTGCCTTCCACAACTTGGGTGGTGAGACAAGAACCCTTGTCGGTGAAGTCTCAGGCAAAAAGTCATTGAGTACCTCAGCCTTCTCCATGTCCCGGGTAACCACGACACCGTTTTCCTTCCAGAGGGGGACTACATTCTCCTTGGACTTTCTTTTGTCCCCTCCATACCTATAGAAGCTTTTCTTGTTACTTTTTATATCCCTGGCCAGATTCGATTCCATCAGGGCTTTAGCCTTCCTCACCCAATCCCTGGCCACTCGCACAGCCTCTCTGTAATCCTCCCAGGCTACCTGTCTCCTCTTCCACCCTCTATAGGCTTCCTTCTTCACTTTCAGTTGGTCCAGGAGCTCCTTGCTCATCCACATGGGCCTCCTGGCCTTTTTTGCCTGATATGTTCTTCATCGGGATGCACCTCTGCTGAGCTTGGAGGAGGTGCTCCTTGAATATCAACCAACTTTCCTGGGCGCCTCTTCCCTCCAGGGCCGCCTCCCATGGCACTTTGCCCATGAGGTTCCTGAAGAGGCTGAAGTCCGCCTTCTTGAAGTCTAGGGCAGAGAGATTGCCATGTAGTTTCCTCGCTGCCCCGTGGATCTTGAACTCCACTGCGTCATGGTCACTGCAGCCAAGGCTGTCCATCAGTTTAACATCCCCCATCAGCCCCTCCCTGTTGGTGAGCACAAGGTCCAGCATGGCACCCCTCCTTGTCGGCTCCTCTATCACCTGCAGGAGAAAGTTATCGTCCACGCATTCCAGGAACCTCCTGGACTGCCTGTGCCCTGCCGTGTTGTCTCTCCAACAGATGTCAGGGTGGTTGAAGTCCTCCATGAGGACCAGGGCTTGTGACTGTGAGGCTGCTCCTCTCTGGCTATAGAGCGCCTCATCCGCTCTGTCCTCCTGGCCAGGCGACCTGTAACATCCCCCATCCGTCCCTGTCCTCTGATCTTGATCCGTAAGCTCTCTGTCAGCTCCTCCTCCATCTCCAGGCAGAGCTCCACGCACTCCAGCCGGCTGCTGACATAGAGAGCAACACCCCCTCCTCATCTTCCCTGCCTGTCTTTTCTAAAAAGCCTGTACCCCTCCATGTTGACGCTCCAGTCGTACGAGTCGTCCCACCACGTCTCCGTGATGCCAACAAGGTCGTAGCCCTGCTCGTGTGCACGCATCTCCAGCTCTTCCTGTTTATTTCCCATGCTGCGTGCGTTGGTATAGAGACACTTCAGCTGGGCCCCTGACAAAGCCGACTTGCTGGCTGGAGCGACAGGAGTTCTTTTGGACTGCAGTTTAAGTTCATTTGCTCCTACCTACGTTCCTTCCCCGACTTCTGGGCACTTGGTGCTGGCACTGGCGCCATGCTAACAGCAGTGGGCTGAACTGTGCTCCCCCTCCCCCAGCCACACTAGTTTAAAGCCCTCCGGACAAGTCTGGCAAGCCTTTGTCCAAGCACACTCTTCCCCTCCTCAGTTAGTTGTACACCATCCGCCCCTCGCAGCCCGGGCTTCTCAAAGCACGCCCCGCGGTCGATATACCCAAAGCCCTGACTGTAACACCACTCCCTGAGCCACGAGTTGACCTGCCAGATACGTCTGGCCCTTTCAGGTCCCTGCCTTTCGACCGGGAGGATTGACGAGAAGACCACCTGCACCCCAGAGTCTTTGACTGTAGAACCCAGGGCCCTGAAATCTCTTTTGATGTTTCTTAGGCTGCTGCTGGCTGTGTCACTGGCACCCACATGAAACACCAGTAGTGGATAATAGTCTGTGGGCTGTATGAGGCCAGGTATTCTCTCGGCGACATCCCTGATATGAGCCCTGGGGAGACAGCATACCTCCTGAGATAGCGCATCGGGTCGGCAGATGGGTGCCTTCGTACCTCTCAGGAGGGAGTCACCCACTACTACCACGTGTCTCCTTTTCTTGGTAGTGCTAGTTATCACGCGAGCCAGTCAGGCTACCTCGCATGGCTCCAGTGCCTCCCCCGAGGTGCTGTGTCTTACTTCTTCAGTCTACAGAGTGGCAAAGCGGTTCTGCAGGGGCACCTCAGGGTTCTGTGCCTCCTGCTGTGCCCTGCCCTTGCAACTTTCCATTCATTGGCATCTTCTGCCTGCTTGCTTACCTCGTGTGTCAGTGGGGGGAGGGTTTGATTAGTTTGATTAGGTGCTGCAGTTCCGGTGCAGACTGTGCCTGGAATAACTACAAGCAGTCATTTGTTGTACATTGCTGTATGCTGGAGCTTCCAATGCTAGCCTGAACAAGAAGGAACTCGCATCTGCCTTCTCACCCAAATGCCTTTGAGGGACTACCAGTAATCCTCAACTTGCAACCAGCAGCAAATATGCTGCTTCAAACACAAGAAACAAACAGTGGGAGGAACTATATTGCATATTCCAGAAAGATCACAGCTCCAACACCATCAAAATAGCAAAGGGAACATATCAAAATGGGCAACAGTGAAGTATTTCACTTATAAAAGTCATGAAACCCTCTCCCTCCAACTTCCTCTTCAAGACCATCCAAACAAATCAACAACTCATTACCATTTAAGTCTCAGCTTTGTCCTTTTTGACAAAGTCTTTATCTGTATCGACATACTGCTGTCTTCCCACTAGGAGCACACATGATTCTCCTGTACTAAGAGAAAATAAGACTACCGTAAGCTTTGACACAAAGCTGCAAAAGGCAACTCAAGTAATATCGACTGTGGCCACTACTACATGCAGTGCTTCTATCAACATACGTACGCATGCACTATTGAAAACCAATCAGTGGTAGGAAGCCGTGCAAAAACCTTGCTCCAGAAAGACCCAGCAGGACATTGAAAGGGAAGAATTCGGAGGAAAATAAGCAGGAGGAAGATGCAGAAGCAGTTTATCCATTTTTGAAAATGGCAGGAATTACAGTTCTAAAACAACATTAATCAACTGAAATGAAATCTGGCAAGCCTTAAGCATACACAGTTTCATTATACATAAAAAAAAAAAAAAAAAAAAAAAAAAAAAAAAAAAATATCAGTAATCCCTTTTCAAGACTCCAGTCAAACACACAGAGATATGTACACAATTGCATATTGTAAAGGTAATCAGTAAAACGAAGAACACCACTGACCAGCAAAAGCTGACAGCAGGACTGCATATATTATTCCAGAAGAGTTGCACCAAGATTTTCATTTAACAGGGCTAGGAGAAAAAGGAAAAAAAAAAGTTCTGTCAAATTAGAAGCTTAGAAACATTTCTTGCATTTTGCAAACCCCAAAGTTGAAACCTCTTTTAATATAAAATTACTTAAAACATTACAAATTAAACATTTTAAGCATTATATTAATAGAGTTTGAACACTGTTACTGGCAGCATACAAGACAACATAATATTTCTGAACACAAATAGTTTAAGTCCTACAAGCAAACAGTGACAGAAAACTGAGTGTATTCTAATACTGTAACACTGTTCTACCTGAAGATGCAACTGTAACTCACCATCCTAGTCTCTACTGCTGCTCTCCCAGTAGGGCAGATCACCACCTGCTTTGACACGCTGCCATGCTCTCTCCAGCAGCAAGGCTGCCTTCAGACATTTCCAAACTCTTTCTTCTTCCCACCCAGGTAGCATGCCACCTCCTCAGCTGTGACCACACACTGAAAAAGGGTGAGGAGTTGTTTCATCTAGTTTACCAAGTAGTACCACAATTAACTTGCTGGTACAACCAAGCCAGTGGTAGCACATGGCGGGAACGAATCGTGGGGGAGGTACACCGCATGCTGCTATTGCTACCAAAGTATCACTGGACTGCAGCACAGAGAGCTGGGTTTAAAGCTTATTACTGTGTTTACTTCAAACCACTGAAGTACTAGAAGATCCTGTGCCAGAAACCTCAATGGTGACCAACAATTCCAAGCAAAAGTTTTTTCCAAATGAACTACCTATGCCACAGACTACTATTTTGATCAGTCAGTAACAAGTGACATCACAGAGACAGCAGAAATAAGTCAGTTAGATACATGCAATAAAAACTCAACTAGAGCAGCAAAAGTCTCATGGAGAACAAGATACACAAAGCCTTTTATATAACCAGTTCCTAGTTTCTAAAAGAAACAAATTGCAATAACTTAGAAACAGATTTCTCTTTAAAACACAAACTACGAGCTCCACCAAGGACTTACATCTCTATGCATTTCTGTCCAGAGCTTTTCAAAGAAAGACAGGGTATTCCAGAATTGCACCCCTACCTGCACAAACCAGGCACTGAGTGAGGGTCATGACACCAATATCGTAAGACAATACAGGCAGTTTCATATACTGGTAAACTACAAAGCCACGTGTATCCTGTACCATCATCAGCTAAAATAGTTTAATTAGAATTTTTAAATCGGGTTGAATCAAAGTGCGTTACCCAAAGATTACTTTGTTGGGACTTTATTTAAGGGGTCATTAGAGTTTTCAATTCAGAGAACAGTAGTAAGGTAACAAAAAAGCCTGAACACAATGCTCTTCCACAGCATTTCTATCTTAAATTACTTGACTATGGCTTGCATTTTAGAAGAGCAACATTTGGAGTAGGAAATAACTGTACACAAACACGCCAAAGCATCAGGCTAAGTATGAACTACACAAATACAATTAAAGAGCTTGTTCACTTTCAAGTATGCTTCTCTGCAGGGCTCCTTTAAAATAGGTTGTCTTCACTAAAAGGAATCATGTGGCATAGGCAATACAGAAAAATAAACACACACCAGGATACACAAAATTTAGAGAAATTAATAAATAAAGAGCAGAAAGAAGCTCCTACGCTCCAGAAACGTGCATGTTGTGAGCAGGTGTAATTTAAAGACTTACATATTGAAGATGTTTTTTTCTTTTTTTTATTGAATCCACAATGAAGCAAATAATACCTCCACCAGGCCTTTTCCATTAAACCCATACACTTTGTTCAAAATGTATAAAGTCTCTATTTATTTTTTCTTGTAAACAATTTGCCTAGTAATAAAACACTCATAAAAAAGCATAAGACAGCGTTCAAATTTGCATGGAAAAATTATTTTTCTTTCTCAAGCACCCTTAAACTTGGCACTGCATGCTACTTGAATATAACTGTATGCCCAAAAAAAAAAAAAACCCCATACTTCAAAAACAAAATTACCAAGAAACATTACCAGGAGCAGGAAAGCTGTTTTAGGGTTTGTTTTGAGGTTTTTTTGGTGAGCTTCAAAAGAATTTGGGGGGAAAATTTTAAAGAGAAAAACTTCACATACATGAGGAGAACAAGAACTGAAGGAGAACAAGTAACAAGAAATGAAAAAGAGAAAAATACAGATTAACACATCAACACATCAAAAACAAGACTTAGCATTTAGAAACAGAAAGCTGGGCACAAGCTTAAAAGCCAAGTTTAAAGGTTACTCGGAAAGAGAAAGGAGTGAACAGAAAGTCCAAAGTAGTGAGAGGTAATTTGGTTGCTCAGTCCTGCCAGAGAAAGGACGTTCATTACAGTTAAGATCATCAGAACATGGAGAGTTCTTGCAGTTACAGCAGAATGTGAATAATTTTCAAAGAATAAAACAAAAAAAAAAAAAACCCAAAAAACCCACAAATCCAACCAGCTCACAAAGAACAGTTGTGCAAAAATATGTAGATGAGTTATTTCTATCTTGTTCATCAGTGCCTTTGATTTTGAAAACTGGCACTCCTGTTTGGGTTAATTTCCTTCTCAGAAGATGCTGCAAAGTCTGCCTTCACTGCCTGTGCACCTGGCATTTCCTTTGGAATGTGCAAGATTTCAATCAACGTGTCAAGACATCTTATGGAGAGCTGCTGCTCCTGTTCTGATCTAGTTAAGTATTTTCTGGTATCATTAACAGATGGACAGATTGCTCTTCTGTAACTCAACTGGACATTTGGTGGGTAAATTCACTATTTTGATTCCACTTCCCCTCCTCACAAAGCTATTATAAGTGGAATCACAGAATAATTTCATGTTGCATCAAAATTTTTTTATGGGAGAGAAAAAAAACGTCTAGATCTTCCCTTTAATACTTCTAAAGGAAAGTTACCTGTCTGCTGAGAGAAGGGAGAAAACAGTGATGGAAAACAGAGAGGAAACATGAACCGAAATTCTTCTGAGGCGTTCTAGATTTATATTTTTTTATACTTCCTGCATTTCAAAAAATTCTTACAGATGAACTATTTCTTAGCAAGAGATGTCTCTGTCCTTGCTATGTTAACACCAGACGCCTCTTTGTTAGGTGGATTTTAGCTTTGATATTACTCTTCAATAACCTCATCTTCACAGAGTTTGTCAGGTATTCCGTATCTCTCTTTACAGTTTGGACAAGGCCCCATTTTGGCCAAAAATGAGCAGGAAACACACTAGGAGTTCAGTCAAAATCACCTGTGTTGTTCTGCTCAGCCACTACCTTTGATCAACCCCTCCCTGTTTTGCAGGCTCAGAAGTTTGATACTGCTTTATCAGGAGCAAGCAGAAGTTAAGAGATCTAGATGACTTAATTGTTCATCTTTCAGTAACAAAAACTACATCAGAGATTATTCACACCGTCCACCTGATACGTGAAGTAAGGCAGAAACTTTCAACAATTAATTGGGTGGGTAAGGCAGTTCTAAGTACATCCCACCATGCTCACCCATGCAAAGGAGTTAAAAGATTTTTCATGTTTAGCCACCAGACACGACAAGGAAGAGAAAGGGGGTCTCAGCAGTTTAATCAGGACTGTGTTACTATTCCACAACAGCTCAGCTTACTCATTGTTTGAGGCAAGCACCAAATAAATGGACAATGACAGACTTTTAGAATGCATGCCAAGAAAGAGTAAAAAAGTTAAATAGGAGACCTCAACCCTAATACCCTTCAGCAATGAATGACCTACTTGGACTTCTCAGTGCTTTTCTAAGTTTTCACATTGCTTTTTGTCCTGCCATTTACCTGCAAGAGAAACAGAACAATATACAAGAACAGCCTAAGTGTGGGGGGCAAGGGGGGGTGGTGGTGAGATGATTATGATGATATTAAGTGGTCTGTGTGAGGTATTGGGGCACCTCAATCACACAAGCCTCAGTGCATCAACACTCTTAATACAGGCACTTATACTCCAAATTTTACAGGACAGCAACAATATTAGTGACCAAATATCAATGACCTTAAATAGATTATGTTTATTGGATAATAAATATTTCCAAAGGGCATCAGAAACAAGCTCATTAAACAGCTGCACAGCTGTGAAATAGCACTACACCAAGGTGCAGCTGCACAGTCATACAGAAAATAAAAACTAGGACTTCAGTAGACATCTGCATCCCCAGTATATGAATGTGACATGTATCCTGTGATAATCAAAAGCTGCAGAGCATTAAACTTTATTTTCCTCCTGCAACCATGTGCAGAAGCATAGATGCATCAAGACAGGTATTCTTCACAATTTGTTTGAACACAAGTGACCCTGACATGCTTTGAGGGTGAGCACAGTAAAGGTGTAAGGCTAAAAGCCAGGACTGTGGGATTCTGTGCCCAGATCCACTACACATATCCTGGGTGATACAAGCAACTTGCAGAGGTCTTGGTTATCACAAGCAGTTCGTAAAAAGTGAATAACATACATCCTTCCTACTTTTAATAGATTCTAGCAAGGCCTATTCATTACCGAAAAAAAAGACACTACCTCAGATATGGGGTTCTGTGAAGAGGCGCATTAAGCACGTTGTAGGATGAATGATAAATCCAGTTAAAGCATCCCGGATTCCTATTTGAGGTGGAAAAAAACTGTTATTCTGTCTTCCTATCATCTTTTGTCACCTGGCATTCATCAGGACTCTAAACGCTCTGTATTTTTAAGAAAAGTTGTAACAAAGGCATTGTTGTATTTGAAGGGCAATGTGTATATTGGGAAAGTCTATGCTTTTTCCTCAAGAAAAGAAGCCCATACACAGTTTTCATTCTCTTTGATTTCTCCTTCTATCGGATTTACACATACAAGGATAGGAAGGTAAAATTAAAAAAAAACAAAACAAAACAAAAAAATACTCCTTTTAAAGATATGGATCTTTACATTATATCAAATTTTGTGAAAACACTTTAGACTCCAAAAGAATCACAGCCTCAACACGTAAGCAAATCAAACTGCATATTCAGTTTCCTCCTACTCATTGCAAGCTGCATATTTCATTGTTTTTCCAAGATCTCTAAAGTTCCTTCTAGGAAGAATACTTAAAAGCACCTTTTTACAATGGAAATAATAAGCTAAAATGCCAAATATAAATGTCTCATAAGCTTAAGTTCCCTGCAGAAAAAATTGTGTGCAGCTGAACACTGGCAAACTGGCCAAACAGAGCCTTCAAGCTATGTATTTTACATTTCACACAGAAGAGAATGTAAGCTTTTTTAAATCAAAAAGTAAGCTTGAGACAAAGAGCACACAGCTAATGATGCTGGCACAAGGAGCAACCCCACTCAAGCACAGGACATATGCTGCAAGCATAGGGTACACATAAAGAACAAAAGCATTTAAAGCTTTTTTATAACTCTGAGTAAACATGATGGGAATTCACAAGTGTTTATAAGGAGTAAACAGATAATGATTATGCATTGGTTCTTTAAAAAAAAAAAACAAACCCAAAACAAAGGGATATCTAAATCAGAAAGCAAGCTGTTCAGAACAAATAAAAAGTAGCATTGCTTCTCAGGGTTTGAAGTTAAGCTAGCAATCCCTCAGTACACGATGTTAGGAATACTGAAAGTTTATAGGACTCAAGAAGAGAACAGTTAAGCTTATGAAAGAGCTCTGTAGCAACTGTTAAATGAGACAATACCTGTGACTCCTGAAACTCCTCAGCACGCAGAATATTTTAGGTCACACTACCTTGCTCTACTTTTCCCAACATAACAATTTCAATTTTGTAGTTTTTAGAAAGCTGATCAAATACGACTACTCTTAAATGTCCCTGTAAAGGAAAATCCACTCTCAGCACTAAAACAAGAGACCTTTAGAAAAGGCGAACTCATATGCCAGCCACTGGGAGCAGAGGTCGCCTTAAATTTGCGACGGTACTCCTAATGTGGATTAGCACTCGCCTGACTTCAGACCAGCCCAGCCTCGGACGCTGTGGAAGAGGGAAGAGTGGGACTTGCCCACGGGGCCATTGCCGCTTCCTGTACGTCCCTGAGCAAGAAATGGGACCAGGGAAAAGCTTGTTCCAAAACACTTCTCTTCCCCTGCGCCTCCAGCATCTCCGGGGCCCCTGATTAGCACATTTACCTCCACGACGACCGCCGAGTCGGGAAGCCGGGACTCGCCCTCGATCTCCTGCAACCTCTAGAAACTACGAAAACACCACGCCCCGCGGCCGAGGGAGCGATCACTCCCAGGTTCGCCCTGCCCTCCTCCGTGCCCGGCTGCCTACCCAGCGGGGCAGGGGCCAAGGAGCCGCGACCAGCCTCCCCCGGGACTGAAACCGACATCGCTGCAGCTCTCAGGCCGGGAGAGGCCGGCCTCGGCCCCGGGCCGCCGCCCCGCTGACAGCGTGGGTGGCGGTGGCCAGACGCGGAGGATCATCGCCCCCGGCGCGCCGCCTGCCCCGGCCTCCGCCCGGCGACAAGGCTGAGAAACGCCCGCAGACACGCGGGGTACCCAGGGACTGCGGAGGCCGGTGCCTCGCCGCTGGGCTGGGCTCCCCGCCACCGCACTTCAGTTCACCCCCAGCCCCTCAGGGCCCACAACGCGCCGGGCCGGGCCGGGCCGCGCCGCGCCGCGACACGCGAGGAGCGCGAGGAGCCCGAGGCGCCGCCCGCCCCCGCGCCCTGGCGTCGCGCCCCTGCCGCCGCTGTCCTGACGTCCTCCCGCCCCGCGGGGCCCGCCCTCACCTCCGCGCCGCCGGCAACCGCTGCTCCCAGGGCGGCGGGGCTCCCTCGATCCGGCTGCAGCTCCACGCCCGCCCGCCCGTGCCGTTGCTGCGCGCAGGCGCCCCGCGCCCGCCGCGCGCAGGCGCCCTGTGCCGCGCCAGCTGTTCCCGGAGGGCCCACCAGGGGGCGCCGCGGCCGCAGGGCGGGGCTGCGCGGCCTTTCCCGGCGCAGGGCGCGGCGGGTGCGGGTCGGGACTCAGGCGGGGCGGAGAGCAGCGCGCGGGCTCTGCCGGCCCCTGCTGTCGGGCTTTGATACCCAAATGTTTTAGTACAGTCGGCAAGTGTTCTGCCTCGCCCTCTGCCCCCCTTCCCAGCGCGGGGAGCTGTTACACAGCGAAACCCCCTCGGGGCTGGCCTCCCTGTCGCCCGTCGCTTGGTCGGTACCGACCTCCCGCATCCAGGCAGTTTCCCGCCCGTAAAGGTCTTTGCAGGGGAGGACGTCAAGTCCCCGCTGGAGCCGCCGGCAGCGATGACATTTCCTTCGGCCCGCAGCTGCCATCGGCCTCCTGACGTTTCCCGGGCCCGGCTCCCCTTCCCCAGCGCCGGGGGCGGGGGCGGGCGTTAAGCGAAGCTCGCCCTACGCCCCCGAGAAATGCCAGGAGCGGCAGCGCGCCGGGCCGTGGGCACACCGGCCCCGGGGAGGCCCAGCACAGGCTGCGAGAGGTGCAGACAAGGGGGCTCCTCCCGTTGTCCTCCCTCGGCCCGGCACAGAAGAGGGAGAGACAAATGGCAGGGTTCAGCCCGCTGATATTTAAGTGCCTATCGGAAACTTCAGAGTATAACCTTGCTCTGGGTTTTTATTACTTGCCCCTTCTAGCCAGGGAAGAGGGTGTGCTGCAGCCTGCACGTGGCTCTGGGCTGAGTCTGCTCCTCTGGAACTGGTGCCAAGGTCCCTGGCAGCTCCGGAGCCAGCACTGCTCAGCTGTTGAAGCACTTGACTGTCAGTTGCTCGGTGTTCCCATCTCCAGCTCCTCGTCTTCCTCCTCCGACCAGCTCAAGCTGTCATCTGAGTCGTCCTCCTTTGCTGCCCCAGGCCCCTCTGCGTTGGCAGCTTCCTGCTGCTCGCCATGGGAGTGCAACTCGCTTCGGGGGAGCTCCAGCCTGGCCCAGGAGCCAGGGCTGGCTTTGCAAAGTGTGATCTCCACCTTGTTTGGGACCATGCTCACAAAACTGCTCTCTGGTTCGATGACCTAGAGAGAGGGAAAAGTGAGTTGTGGAGGGCAGGCAGCAAATGCCCATCCATCCCGTTACTGGCTGAGCCCTGCCACAGGAGAAAAGAGGAGAGATGTCTCCTCATGTGCCAGAAGACAGAGCAGGATGAAACCTGGGCTGCAGCTGAGCTTCACAGTGTTAGGTCTAAGCAGCACAGGAAAGCTCAGCTAGCCACAGACGCTAGCAGTACAAGCCTTTCCCCATGGCAGTGATCCGTGCTGAGGCACAGCATACGCATAGGCATACCCACACTCAGCACAATCTGCTGCCTTCAGGCAAAGGCAGCAGGCACCACACACCGGAAATAAAGGCAAGAAATGTGCATGCAAATTCCTGACTCTCTGCTTCTCCCCAGCCAGTAAGCAGATGAGATATCAGAGAGCAAGTCTCTCCCCTTATGCTGCTGCCTGCCCACAGGCACAGCAGGATTGCAGGTGGAGACAGGGACCTGCTGGGCCAAGGACCCTTTAGGGCACTCTGGGACCAAACCCAGAACGCCTGCATAAACAGCAGTGATGTCTAGCTCTACTCTTAGCCCATGATCAATCAGTGCAGCCACCAGCAGCCTCCGAAACAGCCCTCCTCACAAACCCTGAGATGTTTCCTAGCAGACGTGGCTATAAATGACAGTACCTGGGCAACCTGGCTCCCAGAGGTTCCCAACAAGAGCAAGCCAGCATTGTCACAGCATTTAAAAGAAAGTAGCCAAATAGGCACCAAGCCCAGGCACAGGCCTGGCTGGGGGATGCACCCCCCTGGCAGGGGGTGCTACCACTATGGGATCAATAGAGAAAAACCTAATTTCCCCATCAGCCTTTGCTGCTATAGAAAACTGGAGCTCTGGAAATAAATGAGTCCTGTCTGCTGCAACAGCTGTGGTGGACCTGTGTTCTCCACAAGGCTTTGAGAGTTGGCAATGAATCACATCGAGAGAGGGCCTATGAAATGTCTGTTTGTGCCACAGATGTGCAAGCCGGAGAGGAGATGGCATCCTGGGGGGCACAGCATTTCTGTACAATAATACAGTCAAAGTCTGCCTCATGCTCCATACACAGGAAGGACCATACAGAAATTGCAGCAATAACCATTTTGCTGCTTTTTCAAGTCTGAGAGTCCTGACTTTTGCGGAGAGCAATTGCAGAGAGCAATTTTCCTTACTGATAGCCTGTGTTTGGGGCTGCAAACGCTTCTCTCAGAGCACAGGCTGCCTTGCAGCATAGCAGCCCAGCTGCACACAAACTACTGGAATAGGGAAATCAAAGTAAACAGGATCTTACCCCCCAGAGATCCAGTTCTGCCTGGAAAATCTTATTCTCTTCAAAGATGACGTGAACCTCGAGCTGTAAGATCAACAGAAATTTATCTGTGTGGATAGCACAGCACTGCCAGAGCTCTTCCTCCAGACAGTGCAGCTGCCTCCCAGCACCATAACACATCCCACATCCTGGCTCTAGAGTAAAGGTCTGGTGATCCCCATGGCACCTGGGAGCATTTCACCCCCTTCACTGCATGCTGGGTTCACCTCTGCCACCAGTCAAGGGATTTAAGGCCAGCAAAGCTACTCGCTGAAGCTGAGAGTCACTGAGCCAGAGTGGCCAGGCAGATAATGCTGCAGCAGCAAACTTGCCGGGCACACAGCTCAGGTACGACAGGTCGGCAGTACCAACTCTGACTGCAGCAACAGACAAAACAGGCCATCAAAGAGTGCCAGGCACCCGGCTGGCTTCTGGCTGTTGGCTCCTCAAAATTAGGTACCATGAAAGCATGCATCCCCAGGCCAGCTCTGCTGGCCCCACTCACCACGGTGTGGTTGGCTTTCACGCTGCTGAGGGCAGGTAGGGGGTTCTTGGCATAGACCGTCACCACCACCTGGCTACTGGTTTGGTGCCAGTCCTGCCGGCATGACACTGCCTTCTTGTCCTGCCAGAGGGAGGAACACATCACTGCACACCCCAAACAGAGATGTCTGCCAGAGGATGCTCCTTTGCTCATCTCCTCAGAGCACTGGCTGAGGTCAGCATCAGCTAAACAAGATCAAACCCTGTCTTTTGTGCAAGTTTTTGGGGAGAGGTGATTCATGTGAAGGTTGGGCAGCCCCTGCCATACAACATGAGGCATCTGTGCTGTGCTTGGGGTTGCTCCAGAAGGACGTGCCAGGGACATCCCCTTCTTGTTCCAGAGTCACTATGCAGTGCTAGCTCATAGGCACTGTGCACAGTCAGGAAACGTGGCCTAGAGGACAATGCAGGGGCTGTTGCTGAATGTGGATCCTGCCATCACACTAAATTTGAGAGACAGATGCCCAACTGGCCATGATTCACCTTTCTCCCACAGGACCCCCACCTGATCTGTGCCACAGGCAGGTTTGGCTCCACCAGGCATTTCTGAGCATCACCAGGAGACAGAGCCCCTGCAGCCCTCAGCATTGCCAGCCAAAGAAATGCCCCAGAGGGAATCCCAGCCCCAAATTCAGGTGACAATTAGCACAAAGCATCTGCATCACAACATCACAGTTCATTCACTGTAGCCTCCTTTACATTACTGTATGTTTTCTGCTCCAGGATAAAGAACAGGCTGGGCTCAAAAGGTGTTGCTCAGGGCAGTGCTAACTCAAAGGAACATGATGCACTTTCAGGGATATCCTGGGCCACTTTGATGCCACTTTCCCAGCTCAAGCCTCTTTCCAGCCAAGAGCTTTCCTGGAGAAATTTACATACGCACACACAATATTGGGAATTGGGATCTTCTCCCCGTTGGCCTGCCAAAACATGTAGATGAGGAAGCAGTTGCAGAGGGAAAGCTTAATTAAAACCATATTTAGTCATCTGCAGTCATCTGTCAAAACTTTGAGTGGTTTGTTTTTTTTTTGCAGGGCTTTTCTCATGCTCAGCTGCCTATCCCTGTGTGGCAGTCTGCAGCAATGGGTATGCAGTGCCAGGGGCCAACTGCTGCCTTGTTCAGCTTCCTATTGCACATCTCCCCGTTGAGTGTGAGAGCCAACATGTTTTGTGAATGCGGGAGCAGCATTTTAAACAGCAGATGGGTGAAGATTAGGCATTCAAACCCTGCGCTGTCGTCTGCTGAAGGTTATGAAAATTTGGAGGATTAAATGCAAAAACCCATGTGAATGCAGAGCAAGGGAAGGAGCACTCCTTGGGTGCCAGTAATGGCACTTTGCTCACACAAGTCACCCCCGCCAAGAGCCCCCTTACTCCTTTCTGTGTCCAGCAGTGCCACCTGCTGCTGCTG
>WHYT01015415.1:155545-165587 GCA_009806455.1 Tetrax tetrax
ATGAGGCATCTGTGCTGTGCTTGGGGTTGCTCCAGAAGGACGTGCCAGGGACATCCCCTTCTTGTTCCAGAGTCACTATGCAGTGCTAGCTCATAGGCACTGTGCACAGTCAGGAAACGTGGCCTAGAGGACAATGCAGGGGCTGTTGCTGAATGTGGATCCTGCCATCACACTAAATTTGAGAGACAGATGCCCAACTGGCCATGATTCACCTTTCTCCCACAGGACCCCCACCTGATCTGTGCCACAGGCAGGTTTGGCTCCACCAGGCATTTCTGAGCATCACCAGGAGACAGAGCCCCTGCAGCCCTCAGCATTGCCAGCCAAAGAAATGCCCCAGAGGGAATCCCAGCCCCAAATTCAGGTGACAATTAGCACAAAGCATCTGCATCACAACATCACAGTTCATTCACTGTAGCCTCCTTTACATTCACTGTATGTTTTCTGCTCCAGGATAAAGAACAGGCTGGGCTCAAAAGGTGTTGCTCAGGGCAGTGCTAACTCAAAGGAACATGATGCACTTTCAGGGATATCCTGGGCCACTTTGATGCCACTTTCCCAGCTCAAGCCTCTTTCCAGCCAAGAGCTTTCCTGGAGAAACTTACATACGCACACACAATATTGGGAATTGGGATCTTCTCCCCGTTGGCCTGCCAAAACACCATGTCACTATGTAGATGAGGAAGCAGTTGCAGAGGGAAAGCTTAATTAAAACCATATTTAGTCATCTGCAGTCATCTGTCAAAACTTTGAGTGTTTTTTTTTTTGCAGGGCTTTTCTCATGCTCAGCTGCCTATCCCTGTGTGGCAGTCTGCAGCAATGGGTATGCAGTGCCAGGGGCCAACTGCTGCCTTGTTCAGCTTCCTATTGCACATCTCCCCGTGGAGTGTGAGAGCCAACATGTTTTGTGAATGCGGGAGCAGCATTTTAAACAGCAGATGGGTGAAGATTAGGCATTCAAACCCTGCGCTGTCGTCTGCTGAAGGTTATGAAAATTTGGAGGATTAAATGCAAAAACCCACGTGAATGCAGAGCAAGGGAAGGAGCACTCCTTGGGTGCCAGTAATGGCACTTTGCTCACACAAGTCACCCCCGCCAAGAGCCCCCTTACTCCTTTCTGTGTCCAGCAGTGCCACCTGCTGCTGCTGCAGCCCGGCTGCTCCAGGAAGGCGCTGAAGTCTGTCGTTTTCACTCCGCAGCAGCTCCAGTACTTCATCCTGAGGAGAGCAGGATGACCTGAGTGGGGAGCGCTCAAAGGGAGTGGGAGAGGGGATCACAGCGGGCTTCAGGGTGGTAGGGGAGAGGGGCTCAGAACCAACAGCTCCCCCTGCCCACATCCCTGGAGGGATGTCATTCATGACTGCACCAGCTGTTGCTGCTGAGGCCACACAACCTTGCGATGAGGCACTTTCAGCTCGCAGCAGTAGCAGTTTTCTCCCTGGTAAAACATTGTTTCTTACCCTTCATGGAAGACAGGAACACCAGGGTGGAAAGTACAAACCTCTGTATTGCTCTCTGGGCCCAGATATATCTGTGGAACAAGAAGCAGAGCAAAAGTTTCAGCTGTGCTCATGGCGTGGCACATCATGGTACAACCAGGCATCTTCGCATCAGTACGCATCCCTGCATAGGGCACAACACGATGCCCAACATCACCCTTTCACTGGGGCCAGCATCTTTGAGAACACTCTCTCTGACGATGCCCAGCCAGAAGCCTGGCACTGGTCCCCGCTCCATGCTGCAGGGCAGCCACTCTCACCTCACCAGGACCCAGTGTCATTCCCGCAACCCTAGCAGCAGCCCTTCCATATGCCCTCTCTCAAAGACAGCCTGGTCCTAGCCTGAGGCTAGGCATCACCAGGACAGTGGGCAAGTTTGGACACTGCAGAAACTCGCTCCAAGATGCAAGGCGCCGTTTGTCCATCCTGTCCGTTCTCCTCCTTCCCAGAGTGTGTCAGTCGCATGTCCTCACACCTCCCACCTTTTGGTCCCTGTTTGCTCCCCTCTCTGCTGCTTTCCAAGCATGCTGGCCCTCCCACAGCTTGGTCCCTCCAGCGCATGCCTCAAAGCAGGCAGTCAGTCCTGCAAAAGGCAGCCTTGGGGCAAGTTAGAAAGTGGACTGTGCTGCATTAATTAAATGCAGATGGGAATTATTCCATATGCATTTTACCTGTATACCCGTATCCTGAATATGTGCTATATTTCATTGCAAGTAATTAGCAGCAGTGAACCACAAATGTACCACGAATCCAGGAATCTGGAAGCCTCTTGCAGGAATGTGGCTGGGAGGCAACAGAGGCAGCTGCTCCAGGGATGGGAGGAGCAGGAGCACATGGAGCGGATGGGCGCTGCCATCTACTCGGCACCTTACTCTGCACCTGGTGGCAGCTGGAAGACAAGCTTCCTTGCTGAACCTGCGATACTCTCAGCCATGCAGCTCAGACAGTGCAAAGATGGGACCTTGCTGGGTACTCACCGCCTTGCAGGCTGCATTCTTGCAGGTGGTGCCAGTTCTCACCTGGGCAGCTGCCTCCCCTACGAGAGCAATGCAGCTTCACCCCGGGGCATGCATCGCCCACACCTGCCCCCAAACCCTCCTCGCCACCCCGCTGCTAGCTCCCCAGCTTAGCACACATGACCCCTGAGCACACTCCATTGCAATACGCCTCTGAGACCCAGCTCTTTGGGTTTGCAGGAGGCTGAGCATGCAGCACTCGTCATCCTGTGCTGAACCTGCCATGCAAAACCCAACACTGAACTTGCCACATGCAACCCCACTGCCATCCATCAGCTCATCACTACCTGTGCAACTGCCCTCAGATGCCTCATCCTTGGAGGAGAGGTTCAGTTTCTTCAGTGCCTGCTCCAGAGACCTGGATACTTTAATTGGCAGCAGTTGTCTTGGCTCATCAGAGCTGGGAAACAGCAGCAGCAAAGGCCAAGTGGGTTTTGGGTTTGTTTGGTTTTTTTTTGCAATTTAAGTGTCAATGCCTCTCCTGTGGAAGCAGCAGGGCAGGACACATGCAGAAGAAACAGCACAGCAGGGTGACACTGTTAGCTGGGCTGATCTCACCTTGGTCTTTCCCGATGCATCTTCTCAGCTGATTTTGGTCCTTGGATGATGAGCTCCTCAACTGGTTTGGCCTTTGACTTGTCTGAGGTCTTCTCTTGGCTGAAAGGCTCAGAGGGCTTCTCCTTGCTGTGAAACCCCTTTGTGCACCCCTGAGCAGCAGAGGCAAGCCTGATGCCCACTTTGCCCTCCCTAATCTGGCGGTTGCTCTCAAATCCTGTGAGTTTCTGTGCTCTAGTGGCTCTGTGTCCTGCAGGGATGGGCTCTGACTCTGCGCCAGGACAGGGGCTGTGTTCACAGAGATTCCCAGGGACAGAGTAGTCTGGCAGCCTCACCGGGGCCATGGCAGAGAGGTCCCAGCTATGCTGCACCCCAGCCTGACAGCTGAAGGGCAGCAAAAGTCTCCCCCATGTCCCCAGGGCCTCTGCTGCCTCCTTCCCCCCACCCAGGACCACTCAGACATTCTCAGCTATGCTGGAGCTTGAGGCATTTGTGTTCATCCCATAGGATCCTGGTGGGGGATCCCAGCCCCTTCTGGCACCCTTCTCTGGGAGCGCCTGCCTGCACTTTGGGAGCAGCACCCTTGCTTGCAGGCTCCTTGGAAGCAGATAGGAGATCCCCGGTGGCAGGGCAAAGGGGGCAGCCACGATGCAGGATGGGTATGGGACAGGATAGGAAAGGGCAAAGGCAGGGACAAGGAGGACCAGCAGTTGCATTTAGGCTTGTAGGTTGCTCACCTTTATGGAAAGAAACTCGGAGAAATCTGTTGTGCGTTTCTTGCAACAAGACCAGCCCTAGGCACCAGGAGATGACAAACTGGTCAGGTGTGGGCAATCCCACCAGGCACAAGGTCTCTCCCTGCAGCTGCAGCCTCGGCTCCTGCCCCACTCACCTTGAGGGCATCATGGAAGATGGGGACACCTGGGTGATACAGGCAGGAATCTGAAAAGGGAGAATCAGGCAGAACCTTTCAGGAGGAGCAATCCTGCCCATGAGTCATCTGTGACACCTGGCAGCTCCTGAGCCAGCTCCTGCCATGCAGGCTGCCTGCACTGGGCTTGGCTTAGCCCTGCTTAGCAGCTCAGGACACAACATGGGGGCCGAGGCCGCAGACCGGGAAAGTGGCACACATTCCCTCTCATCCCGGTGCAAGGCAGATGAGCCCACTTACCTTTGGTGTTGTGCTCAGGATCAAACCTCTGCCCACAGCCCTTGTTGTAGCACAGCGACGCCATAGCTCGGGCGTACTCGTGGCGTCCTTTACTCATTCTACAAAAATCCCATCAATCTCATCCCTGCCTGTGATCCCCTCTCTGCTTCCCTGCAGTTTCCAGCCCAGGCACTGGGAAGTGGCTTTGCCTATCTTTAGAGGCAGCCAAAGGAGGTGGCTGGTAACTGGAGAGCAGGCTAAATATGGACATAGCAGCTCAGCAGCTGACGAGACCCGAGACCCGGTGCCCACGTTATCTCGAGAAGCATTTCTGTCCTGCCTCTGCACTTGGCAGAAGGAATGGGTGCTGCAGGGCGGCTCCGCACCTGGAGCAGGCAGAGCATCCAGAATGAAGGCATCAATGTCACCCCAGTGCTCACACTCAGCCTGGGGCAACCTGTGACTTATCTTGACTAGCTGCTTTCAGTTTCTTTAGAATTTATAGAAGCAGCTGAAAGTTTCCTGCAAAGGAAGGGAAGAGACTTCCCAGAGTCCCAGGGCAAAACCTATGCTGATCTCCTGCAGCATCAAAAGGCACAACCGTCTGCTAGACAGAGGCACCAGTGGACCAAAGCAGTGCATATGACCAAGACATCCTTCAATGCAGGGTCATCTGCAACCCAGGGATGAAATCTATTCCCTAGAAGATCATTGTCATCACAGAAGAACAGTTCAAAATGTTATGTGAACTCCTTGTACCCAGGAGGGGTTTGCTTGGACTCTCTGCTCACATTTTGAGACCCAAGGGTTTTCCTCTACAACCAGGAAACCCTGTTGGAATCAAAAGTTTTTCTTAGTTCCTATAAGCAACTAAAACAAGTACTATCTTCTTTTTGTTGTTCTTGTTTGCAGAGACAGCTGTTTCCTGGGTGCTGCCCTGACCTACTGGAGCAGACAGCATTTGGAGAGCATTTCTGCTCAGGAACTGGGTTCGACATAAGCCCTTGGCACTATCAGACAGCACAAAGGGCAGGTCCTGCAGGCAGCAGCTCCCCAGGGAGTCCGCTCAGGAGGAGAACCCACAGGGTCTGCTGCAGCTGATGTAACCCCATCCCTGTCCCATGAGTTTGTTTAACCTAGTCAATCCCCCTACAACACCCTGCAGGATCTGCTGCCCCCCCAGTGGGATCTCCAAAGTCCAGAGTTAGGATGAACCCTTGCCGAAATTCTGGAGCTCACCAGGGAGATGACTCCAGACTGACTTCACACTGCCCTGCTGCTCCACCTGAATCTCAGTTGTGCCATCCCTACCTTGGGATGCCCCAGCCAGCAGCAACATCAGGGTTTTCCTTGTCATCTTATTAGCAGATGTCATTTTGACAGCTTCGCTGGAGGGGAGGACACATATCACCATCACAACTGGTGATATCAGTTATGATCATGGTATCACCATCAAAACACCTATCACCATCACATCACTACCATACCAGGGTAGCCTGTGTATAAACCCATATCCAACCCAAAAGCTAGGAGGGAAATGTGAGGGCACTGGGGAACCATCACACCATCACACCAGCATGAGCCTTGTGGCTTCAAGCTGATACCTCTGCAGTGCCTCAAGACACAATAAATGACCCAATGGTCCCAAAGGTGAGCAAAAAAATGCTGTTGGCATCCAGAGCCTCTGCTTGGGTGGGAGTGATGTCTCAGGACCTGGGAAGCCAGGCAGAGCCCTGTGGCAGCAGAATTTGTTGTCCCAGGGGCTGAGCACATCTATAGGGTTTCAGATCTCCTTGCCCTTTTCCTGAGCTGTCAGCAAAGCTGCAGCTGTCACCATCCCCATGCCAGTGAGAATCTGAAGCTCGATATGGGAATCTGGAGCTCAGGTTACCTCACACTCCTCAGAGGAAACACCAAGTGGAAGCTGTGGCTGACCCACTCACTGAGGCTCATCGCAGAGGCACCAGCAGACAGCTAGCAGGGGCCACGGCTGAGCACCCAGGGAGTGGTGTCAGGCAGCCAGAAGCATGCGGCAGCACTGCTCTGCCCTCCCTCCCTCTGCCGCACCACTGCAAATGTCTGCAGGGAATGAGGTGGCTTGAAAGACAGAACCAACTGGGAACATAGCACAGTGACATACAGTAAATTGAGGTGTTCAGAGGTCTTGGTCCAAGGGGAGGCTGCCTAAGGAGGACAAGGTGGGGGGGTGCAGCCTCACACAAAATATCCACCATGAAACAGAGATGAGCTCCAGGGAAACCACTCCGTCAGCTGCCAGCAGACTCCAGGCCCTGCCAGAGCTGGCCTTTAAAAATTAGGAGAAAGAGATGAGATTCAGGTGATGGCAAAGAGTGTGCTGGACTGCACATCCATCATGTAGTGTCTAGTTTGAAGCTGTGGCTTCTGGCGGTTGCATTTGAGCCACAGGGCTGCATTGCTGAGTCCAGCCCTCCTCCGGGGCAGAGCTCCAAGTAAAGCAGAAGTCACTGTGCGAGCCAGCTGAGCAGGGACAGTCATGACCAACACCTTTGAAACAGCTTGCAAGGAACGGGCCAGTTGGTTTATGTGCACTTAATTTGATATATAACAGAACAAAAAGGAGGTAGAAGAAAAGGACCAAATGATTCTCAAACCCAGCTTAAGTGTTTGTCCTTGAACACTCAGGGTCAGTGCAAAACAGGCCCCCAGAGTCCTGGGGAGAACATGCTGGATGTTTCCGGGGAGAGAAACCCAGCTCACCCCCAACCCTTCAGTTGTTCAAGAATCCTCTATGAAGCTTGGGGTAACGGGAAAGGAGTGCATTTCTAAAGCATAGAGTAGTTCCTCCATACAAAAGGCAGGTTAGGAGAAGGAAAATCCCCGACATACATATTACTGCTATGTATGTTACACAAAGCTAGTAGGCAGATTCATGTTTCAGTTATTTGGGAAATAAAATTTTCCCCCTAAGAATATGTGCTGAGCAATTCTATGGTAGAAGTTCCCCCCAGCCGCTCTTCTTCTGAAAGTGCTGCTCAGGGGTTATGTACCAGCTGTTGTCCAAGAGATCTGCACTGATTGTACTCAACAGCTCAGAGAACAGGTTTGAAACAGACTGGAAAAGCATCAGAAACAGGGATGTGGGCAATCTTTATCTCTCTCACCACCCTTCCACAGCTTGAGTTATTACAGGGCCAAACACTCTGGTCTCACTGAACAGTTAGACCTTCAAAGTGGAATCAGCTGCCCAGCTGATGGGGATTTTCTTCCTGTAGTTCAGGCAGTGTCTTGCTCCCAGAGATAATTTTGTCTCCTTGGAGCTGAGCTGCTAAAGCAGCCTGTTTACTCCAGCACTTGTTCTGACAATTCCTCACTTCAATCCTGAACAGGAACCAGTCCAAAAAGAAAGTTTGGTCTACTTCTAAGACTCAGTTTTCTTGTCATTTTGCTGATATCCATAAGAAAAACCTGCTGTCTGAAATAGCCTGAACTGTCAGGGAGTGTGAAGTTTTACAGGTTTTCCTTTGGAGGGTGCTGTTGCCTTAAAGCATGGTCACTTTGAGCTCAGGTAGAGCAGCGTGGCCAGGCTGTAGTGAGGGAAAGCGACCCAAAGGCAGTGTTGTGCCTGGCTGAGGTCCCTGCTTTCTTCTTCTCCTTTTGGCTACCTCTGGCACTTGGGTGACTCACCAGGTAGACGAGCAGGTACCTGAGCCATGATCATGACAGAAGAGGGAATACCGGCTCCTTTCAGCAAGGCCACAGGAAATAACATCTTCTTTCAGCTCCCAAAGGTAGCTTACTGTAGAAGTAGTTTAGTGTGGGGTAACGTTAGCAGGGCTGCACGTACGCAGGAGGGGCGGTCCGCAGCGATTCGCGTGCTAGGCGCGGATAAGTCCATGAGCGCAGAGGGCAGGTGCGTTCGTGTGCGTGGTGGGCACGGATGGGTCCATGGGTGCAGGTGCGTTCGCGTGCGTAGCGGGTGTACGGGTATTTAGCCCTGTGTTGCGCAGCATTAACTTGAAGGCTTAGCTTGGCGGTATCTGTGTGATGCTCTGCGTTCCCCGGAGCGGGGCTCTGGTGTGTGCAGGGTAGGTTAGCTGGCAAATGGTGACCCCGACGTGATAGGTCCGGACGGTTTTGAGCTGGGGCTGCGCGGTGGTCGTGCCTGCCTGCTGTTAAAGATGGCATCCATCTCTGATACAGTGAAGGTATTAAAGGCATTGGGTAGAGATGTGAATTGTCCGGTGCATATGGCACCGTTGACGGAATTCATCCTATGGATGCAGAAAAGGGGCTGGATTAACAAACCGGTAGAGGTGATGGACGTGGTGCGGTTACAGGCAGCGGGGAAAGAGTTGTTGGAAGAAGGGGAGGTCGGAACGAAGGGTGTGGCAACGCGGCTGGAGATGTTAGGTTCGGTGAAAAGAGTGCTGGCTAAGGCTCGTGAGGCACGCGGAGTATGGGTTGCGGCTTTAACTGCAATCAAAGAAGAGTGGCCCTCGGGAGGGGACGGAAGCTGGCCAAAGGCAAGTGCTGCTTCGGCACTCGGGAAGATGCTAGCACAAACAGTGGGAATCTCGCCCTGATCAGGTGAGCAGCCAGGGGAGATGGGGTCTTCAATGTCAGCTGAAGAAAAATTTATTGTTAGAATCTTTGTCAAAATCCTCAGGAGTTGTGGGTTAAAGTGCGATGAGATGCAGCTGTGTCTGCTGCTAGGAATGACGAGAAGCACTGCTTCAAAGGAACATATATCAGTTTTAATGATTCTAACAAAAGTGTTAGAGGAACAGAACTGTGCTATTAATAACACTGACCTGAAGAGCTTCTTGATCTGGGTGTCTGCTCATGTATCGGATGCTAAATCTCTAATATATGTGTGCGGTGGGCACCTGGGACACCATGGGTGTTGGACTGCGGGGCTGTGTGGAGCGGGGTGACCCTGCTGTTCAGAGGTGGTTGCTGGAGTGGCATGTGGTGTTTGAAGCCTTGGAGAATCATGCGCAGAGGTGGGATTCGACAGTACCTGTTGCCCTATCCACTCCTCCGTCCGTGGAAACAGGGACTGGTGGTGAGCCAGGGGGTCCCTTTGGTCCAGGTCCCATGGATCCGGAGGGGGAGCCTTCGGTCTTTGGAGCTTCCTCGTTGTGGATGTGGCGTGTTTGTGTGTGTGTCCTTTGTGTCAACGGTGTCATATTTTTGTTACTGTTCAGTGTTGTTGGTGTAGATATAAGCTTATTCCATCTGATCTATATTTGTGCTATAGCTGAGTGTTTGGGTGTGTGCAGTGTTGCAGGTCAGCCCTGTTAGAACAAGTGATACATCCAGGTTGATATTGCTGCGTGCAAGGCACAGCGTTGAGTTATAAGGTCTTTAAGTGGAAACGGACAGGCAGTGCAAACAAAAACAAAACCAAAAAAAAATTTTCCTACACAGGTATAAGCAGTCTGTGTGTGTGCATATAAGCATGAAGTGAATGCTATGAAATAAATGGGGTGAATACTGTCTTGGTTTCAGCAGGGATGGAGTTAATTTTCCTCTCAGAAGCTTTGGATTTGGTATGTGAAGAATGTTGATAAGAATGCTCTGATGATGAGAGTTGTTGTGAATGAGACCAAGGACACTGTCTGGCTTTCCAAGTCTCATTAACATGCAGGTGCAAGAAGCTGGGCCAAAGACAGACAGAGTATCGGTCACTTGGACGTCGAGTGGTGAGAAATTGTACATTGTTCATTTTATATATATTAAAGTTCTTAATTATTTTAGGTTTCCTCTTAGCAAACTGCAGCATAAGGCGACGTGTGATTGGCTGACCGTAGCCCCCATTCCCTCTTCCCGCCCCCTTG
>WHYT01015415.1:184533-201272 GCA_009806455.1 Tetrax tetrax
AAAAAAAAAAAAAAAAAACCCACAACAAAGAATAAACAAACATAAAACCTCCCCGAATTCACTACATGATGGATCATTTGGAGCTATATAAATTTACAGAATCATGGGAGCTGCAAAGTACCCAGATGCTGCCCTAGTACTCCAGAGACTTCCTGTGCTCTTAAGTAAGGTACACTACACTAAAAAATGCCAAGACATACTGCAATTTTACCTAGTTTAGTCTCAGGACTCCGGCTGCAAATAGGAAACCTGGAATGGTCAAGCCATTAAGGTCCCTGCCAGATTTTACCGTTACTGAACAACCACAGCAGCCTCCCAGAATTCGTTTTTCACATTGAAATTATAGGAATGCACCACATTAAATTTTCTAAAACCTTTACCAGTCAGACAAGGTCCTAGTGTGGTTTTACCAAAACAGGCCCTAATTAACTATTTTTAATATCCCCACCCCCCCCAGCCCCGAGTTGAATCCTGTATGCCCTGCCAAGATTCCTTTCCTCTTTGGGGTGTGTGCAGGGAGTAGCTTAATCCTGTTAGTATCTGCGACGCTTGTTAGGGCCAAAGTCACCCCCTGGATTTCCTCTGTTGAAGGCAGGTGGGTTCCCTCCCATTGCTCCAAGGCCTTCCATTGTACTGCCCTGGCCAAAGCGATCTGCAGGCGGTGGTGGAGTCTTGTAAGGAAGACAAATTCAGAAGAGGCAGGAAGAAAAACAAGGAACAACCATTAAAAGCTGTTTGAGTTGATTCAAATTCTACCAGGACTCCACAATTCAGCTGGCCTTTCTACAAACCTTCACCTCACCAAAAATACCCTCAAAGACCCAAAAGTGGACTGACAGGACCATTGCAGGACAAAATCTCTTTCCCCACATAACCTGTAGTCAAGCAGATTGGGAAAGTTTGTACCACCTCACAGACTAGTGCCCTGCTGTGGAGCATGTGGAGCAGTCTGGGAACGGAGAACTTAGCTTTTCCATCATATTCCTTCACCCAAACTAAATGCAAGTGAGGAGCTGACACTATAGCACTATCATAATCCAGGTGTATACAACACTCCAGTTCCAACATAAGTCTGCAATACTAGTCTTGTGCCCTGACCATATTCTGTTATTTCCATTCCTTTGGCCCTCTCCCAGTTGGGTTAGTGCTATTGCACAGCCTCTTATTTCCAGTAGGGAGAAGATAATCAAAGGATAATTCAGGTTGGAAGGTACATCAGGAGGTGTCTAGTCCAACCTCCTGCTCAAAGCAGAGTCTACTATGAGGTCAGACTAGGTTAGTCACAGCTTTATCCGGTTTGGTCTTATAAACATCTGTACTGGGTTTGTGTGGCAAGGTTTTGGTAGAAGGGGGGCTACAGGAATGGCTTCTGTGAGAAGCTGCTAGAAGCTTCTCCTATGTCCGATAGAGCCAATGCCAAGACAGACTCGCCACTGGCCAAAGCTATGCCAATAAGTCACTGCAGTAGCACCTCTGTAATAACGTATTTAAGAGGAAAAAGTTACTGCTCAGCAGCAACAGCAACCTGAGAGAGGAGTGAGAATACATGAGAGGAACAACTCTGCAGAGACGAAGGTGAGTGAAGGAGGGGGAGGAGGTGATCCAGGTGCTGGAGCAGAGATTCCCGTGCAGCCCATGGTGAAGCAGGCTGTGCCCCTGCAGCCCATGGAGGAGCAGAGATCCACCTGCAGTGTGTGGAGGACCCCACACACCACATCAGCCTGTGACCCCAGAGGAAGCCTGTGCTGGAGCAGGCTCCCGGCAGGACCTGTGGAATTGTGGGGAAAGGAGCCCATGCTGGAGCAGATTTGCTGGCAGGACTTGTGACCCTGCAGCAGACCCACACTGGAGCAGTTTGTGACCCCTACTCCCCATCCCCTTGTGCCACTGTGGGGTAGGAGGTAGAGAAAAATCAGAAGTAAAGTTAAGAGGGGAGGGCTGGGGAGAAGGTGTTTGAGACTTGTTTTTGTTTCTCATTATCCTACTCTGGTTTGATTGTTAATAAGTTAAGTTTCCCCAAGTCTGTTTTGCCCATGACAGTAATTGCTGAATGATCTCTCCCTGTCCTTATCTCAACCCACAAGCCTTTTGTTGTATTTTCTCTCAACCAGCATCCTTGGGGGAGGAGCTGCCAGCTGGGCCTAAACCACAACAACATCCAAAGATCAAGACTGCACAACCTCTCTGGGCAACCTGCCCCACTGCTTGAATGTGCTCACGGTGCACGTTGTACTTCCTTTGCAGAAGGTACTGGAGGCAATTACTGCCTCCTCCTTCCCCCGGACTGGTGCTAAGTGCCTAAGTAGAGCAGAGCTGCTTTGCACCAGGCTCCTGGGTTCCATTTATTCTTTGTCCACAGGTTTACAGCAGTGATACATGTATACGCAATGTAATGTGATGTGATACATATACGCACATCATAATTGGTATTAGTACTGTAGATGACTCCATGGTATTGCCTGGTTCTACAGAACATAGACCCAAACTTCAGTAAAATTGTCAATGAAGTCCGAGGGACTCTCAATGCTCACTATGCTGGCAGTGCAGGGGAGGCACTAGCAGTAAAACAGCACTCCTACCTTTTCCCCTTCCCTACTGATGAAAAATTCCAAGTAATCATTAGTTTTTCTCCTGTAGGACACATCACAAGGAAGGACACTGCAATCACTCCAAGCAGCCAGAGCAAACAAGCAAAGTAACTGCTCCCTACATGAATTAAAAAAAAAAACAACCCCACCACCAAAACAAAAACAAAAAAAACCCCACCAAAACAAAAAAAACCAACTGGGATACATGGGCCCAGTTACTCCTGAAACCAAGCATACGGCCAGGATAAATAGTTTCCAAAAAGATTATATATCTTTCTGACAGAGAAACAGCTTATTGATTTTTAGTTTAAAAGGTACTATTTCATCATGTTGATCTGAACTCACTTCCCCTTTCCATTCCTCTTCATCTTCCCTCTTAAATTTCCTTGTGTAGTATGCATTCCCTTAACCGGTCCACTGTCCCTACCACTTACAAAAGCTTATAGCCAAATAAAACTGTTCTTTATGACAAAAAGATCCGTGATGCAGTAGTCATGATAGATCAGGATGTCTAAGTAGGAAGGTTTGCAGAAAAATTGTTTTTGAGATGAAATGACATAAACTGCTATGGGAAGATGAACTTTCAGGACAAACTTGGCTATCACTGCTGCTATTTCTGATGCTGACCGGAAGTGCCAACACTGTCAGACGAATGACAGATGCCACAGAAGCCACAGTTTGTAAAGCTCTGCAGTAAAGTTTAAAACTGAATTAAATATAAAAATTTTATCAGGCAAATAAATAAGCACAAACTCCACTGATTCTTTGCTCTTTACCTCCTAAGCAAATTAGCTGAACTCATTTTAGCATACTTACTATTACCACACTCATTTTAACCTATTAGCAGAGATAATTCTTTTTAAAACTGGTGACGGACAGAACATTCCTGAAAGCCTGCAAGAATCTACTCTCAAAACACTACAAAACACTCAAAACAAAGTTTTATTATATATTATTGCAAAGATCTTTAACAAATGTTTCAGCACTAGCTATCTTGGAAGTAAAGTAAGTCGTTACTAGATTTGGCTCAATCTCCTGAAAATTACCAGCAAGAGTAACTTCTAAAGATTTCAACAGGAGTTAAGCAACAGGTCTAGGTAGACAAACAAGCTTCAACTTTAGCAGCATAGTGCTTAACTATGGAAATAACAATCTGCATTTTAAAAGTGTGCACAAAAAGCAGATGGAGATACATTACCATTCCCATGGCTCCATCAGGTATCATAGCTCCAGGACCAGTTGCAGGAGGTGCAGCTGCTGGGACGTTGGTACCACCCATAGCTCCTCTATTGTTCATGCCAATGGTACCTGGAAAAGAAAACTGAAGAATAGTCCTGGCAGACACGGTGACTGGGGTCTGCTCATCACTCCAGTGTCACAAAACACAGTGTAAGCTCCCTGCAACGTTATACTCAGGGACAGAGACCTAGCTGATTAACTAGCTTTGCACTATTATGTCAAGACAAACTGATCTTGCATTCCAGTATTATCTGAAACTACAGCAGGCTCTAACACTCACCACCTTCATTAACTACTAAGTCCCCATCACCTTTTCACTTACTGTGTGGCCTGAAACTCTAAATCATGTAGTCAAAATATGGAAATATAGTAGTCAAGATTATTTCCTAGGCTCAAGGTCTATCACTACATATTGTATAGTTTCTGTATTAGTACAAACTTTCGAGCACACTATGGGTCTGACACTAACTTCAACCAAGTCTTTTGTTTACTGAACCAAGTTTCACAAATGTACAGTACTGCCTCATACTCAAATTTTGTTGTTTCCTGTCACATGAACACTTTCTGACACTTAACTGGGAGAAGATTACTATGACTGAGTTTCTAAATTAAGAAGCCAATAAACGTAAAAAAAAAAAAGGTACAGATTTTGTAAAGAAGGAAGGGAACATGCATAGAACAAAGATGGCCACAGAATACTCTTACCTCCCATACCCATCTGTCCCATTCGCATGTCTGGTGGCTCCCTCTGGAAAAAGACACACATTTCAAATTATAAAAATTCAGGCTTTTAAAAAAAAATTAATTATATAAATTCAGTAAGTTCTGAGGTTTTACTACTGAAAACTTTGTAGAAAAGTTATTCCCAGGGTAAATTTCAAAAGAAGATCTGAGCTACCTTCACATGATTAACTGCTGAACAAACAGGTCTTATTTAAAAAAGACCATTTTTCACAATCATGGTAAAACATCCAGCAGCAAAGCTGCATGGGCAGATTTTACTAAAGAGCAGCATAAAGAGGTATCTGATATCTGGATGGAAAGATCTGCAGAGCAGCAGTAACATTAGATAGAATTAGTTTTGCTACTTCCTCAGCATAGCTAAGCAGCTTTTTCTGTTGAAAAGAATGCAAGCTTACATAGAGACACAGCACTGTGTCACTTGCATTAAAATACCAGTTAGTAAGTTCAGTTTCTCTTTTATTAACTGAGTATAAGGGACACACTACAGATCTCCCTCACTGCAAAGCTAGGAGCACCTCCTTACTTCAGTGAGGGTACTACTTTTTCCACAGCTTGAGGAACTCTTCTTCCACTGAAGAACAGATTTACTTCATTTGTAGTCTCACTGCCACTATTTATCATATGAAGGTACTATTATTTAGAGAAATCAGGAATTCTGCTACACAGGGTAATATTCACACATTTAGACCAGGCACATGATTTTGGCCCTTTTGGGTTTTTAATATATATCTATTATATATATACACACATTATATATAGCTACTTTGCTGAGGGGCCAATTTTTTTCTAGGATACATAAGCATTTGCCACTAGTTGCACTGATGCCATTATACTATCTTTATAGCACTACTTGTGGCTCCGCAACAGAAAGATGTTGGGACTGGAAATTAATTATAAGACAGTTCTTTATGGAACTACAGATACTGCTATTAAAAGGCAAGTTACCACACATTCCACATTACAAGAAAGTACTTGACCAACTGACTTTTAAGTACAAGCAATTATCATGCCTGCAGCAGCGTCTCAAGTTGCAATCATTACATTTCATAGAATCATAGAATGGCTAGAGTTGGAAGGGACCTTCAAAAGGTCATCTAATCCAACCCCCCTGCAAGAAGCAGGGACTAAGCATGACTAGCATGACTAAGACAGACTACAGGCTAAAGATATAGCTAGGCATATTACCATAACAAGGTTTTGCAGCAGTACTTCAGGACAGTACATCTTTGTTACTATTAGAATAAAATTAGCTAGCATATATTTCTCTGAACAGTAAGATAGCTAGTGAGGGTCCTACACAAACAGCAGTGGGACTGTAACTGGTGCAGTTGTACTTCCCAGACTAAACTGTATTAAGACTGGAGGGAGTCAATAACTTAGGGCAGAATGCCCTAAAGATGTAGAGTCCCTCAGCCAACAAGTTATGCATTCATAGAAAGCCCAGTGCCATGGAACAGCAAAAAAATCTAATGTCGGCGTCCACATGTAACGGGAAGGTAGAAGCATTCATACCGCATCAGCAAAATTCCCTTTAAAGCCTTCCTGCTGGCGTCTCATCATCTCTTCTTGCTGCCTTCTCATTTCCTCCTCACGGCGCCTGCGTTCTTCCTCTTGCCTGCAAAAAAGGTCCAAGGATGCTAAGCACAACACACACCAACCATTTGCATGACCATGTTTGCAGTGGTGCCTAATGGGGCTTGTTTGGAAACCTACAACTTTAAGAACATTATTTTGCTGAGGCTGTAAAATACTAGGTACCTCATGATGAAAACAGAAAGTATGTGCACCAAGACATTTCCAACACCTTCAATTTTAAGGCATTAATTATAAAACCCAACACAAGCACACTCGTGTATGTGTCTCACGAGAAGTGGCTGACGGGACTGGAGTTGTTTAGTCTGAATAAAAGGAGGCTTTCGGGAAACTTTATTGCTTTCTACATCCAGCTGAAAGGAGGTTGTAGCGAGCTGGGTGCCAGTCTCTTCCCTCAAGTAACAAGTGACAGGACAAGAGGCAATGGCCTCAAGTTGTGCCAGGGGAAATTTATATTGGATATTAGGAAAAATTTCCTCACTGAAAGCATTATCAAGTATTGGAACAGGTTGCCCAAGGAAGTATCTGAGTCATCGTCCCTGCAGGTATTTAACAATGCAGATGTGGTGCTTATGGACATGGTTTAGTGGTGGACTTGGTAGTGCTATGTTTACAGTTGGACTCTATGATCTCAAAAGTCTTTTCCAACCTAAATGATTCTATGATTCTATGTACACAGCAGCTCCTAAACACATACTGACTACTATAATGCATACAAGCCAGACAGTTCTCAAGCCCCTTCCATTAAAGTAGTTAGTCTGGAGATCTTCCTGGAGCTTCTCAAAACAACCGCGACAAGGAAGAGCTGGGATGGAGAGAGAAATCTCCGAGACTAAGTCACCCCTCAAACAAAAAGACAGATGCCAGAATGGGATTTCCCAACCTGCAGCACTGAAGCCACCTAATCAGTGCACAGATTCTGATTTTTCTATCTGCCTCAGTCAAGGAGCTAAACTGAAGCACAGAACTGCAAAAACCAAATACTAATCAGTGGAAGAAACTAACTCTTCCCTCTTAAACCAACTGTACGCTCTCCCTACAAAAAAAAAAGGCACAAAACAGCCTCACTTTAGGTAGTAATTAAATTGTCACACTGAACAATTAAGTACACTGAAGTTTCATTCCATGATATTATGCACTTACAGCATTTCATAACCTGTCCCCTTACCTGAGTTCCAACTGTTTACGTTTTTGTACTTCTTGGTTATGTAATTCCTCCATTCGTCTCAGCTCTTCCTGACGTCTCATTAAGTCTGTAAAAGACGACAGTAAAAAACTAAATCAAACTCATCTCCCCTGCCACCTCTTATCAAGTCCTGAACTAGCACCATAATATACAAGAGAAGAAGGTAACAGAGCCTCCAGCAATACAGTAACATCTCTCTATTCATCTGCCACTACTATGCTTGGTTACAAACCAATCAGCTACAACACAGCTCATCTTTAGTGGGTTCTAGCCACTCTACTAAGCTACCCACCCCTGGATGTTGCAGGGCCATGTTCTGATACTGTATTTATCTTTGATTAGTACCTTGCCGCATGAGCATAACCTGGTGCTCATGGCGAGCTGCTTCCATTTCCATTTCCAGCTTCTCTCGAGCTTCTTTGATGTTGCGGTCTACTTGTTCTTGCTGCTGCTTCTCCATTTCTATTAGAGCCTTCCAACGCATGGCGTATTCATACTCAAAGCTGCCAGGCTGTGCAAAACGAGGAGGCTGCTCACGCTCCCTGTCAAACAAGGAAGAGCTAGTGAATGCTGCAACAGAGCAAGAAGAAACCCCAAAAAATACATTTGTGTGTTAAATATAATGGCAGATCCTTTCAGCAGTTAGAAACGCATTATTTAGTGCAACAAATAAGGAACTACTTTGTCTTCTACTTTTTCACAAATAGCTATGCCTGAGATACCAGTTTGTCTGCTCCTCAGGAACCATCTTACTGAAAGAAGAAACTTAGACAGAATCTTCCTGCAGGATTATTTATACATGGAAACTGTGTCCTGCCCTCCACCGCAACAAGCAACAACACTGCATTCATAAGACAGCAAAAAACTATGGGTAAAGACATTTAGACCTACTCTTGAGAAAAACAGCCTGTGCTCCTGTCGCACATTTCATGGACAGATCCACTCCAGAAACAAACACTGCCCAAATGTGTGTGTTCATTTCACTAATCTCTGCAGCCCCTACACCTGGAGCATGACGCCTAATGCAGCCTCCCAGCTCCTGAAGCTCTCATATCCCTTACTTGAAAAATCCATGAGCTCACGTCATTTACTAATTCCCACTGCTTGGATCACATGATACCTGCTTACACCAGGAAGCCTTCAAAGACCATGGCCTTATACCTGGATAGCTCTACACTCTCCTAATCCTATTCATGGAATTCCTTAGAATTTTCACTGTGGGTTCAAATCTGTTTCCTCTAAAGACTTTCCGTAATACTTAGAGCAAGCACTTAAGTCTTTGCTTCAGCTTCTCGCCCAAGCAAGAAGATCTCACATTATCTCAAACTGACAGTTTTTTTATTCCTTATGAAAAATATGTGGAGGCTGCCAGTTTTATCCATCAGTGTGGATCCAAAACCACTGCTTTATTTCGGCTACCCATGACAAGAGAACAGTGTATGCAATTCTCTTTCCAGAGTCAGGTCACATTTATAGAAAAAAAGGAGAACCTTTAGTAGCACTGATGAGCCACCCTCCTAAGACTGAGGCACTAGTCAATCTCCTAGTTCACAGCTAGTTTCATCTCCTGTCACATAACAGTCACATACTTGTGATATTGCTGGTTTTTGATGACTAGTTTCTCTGGTAGTCCCTCTTCATCGTCATACTGATCCATGGGCTCCACAGTGACAGGTCGAGGGAATCTTTTAAAAAAAAAATAAAAATTAGGTGCTTTCAAGAAAATTCAAGAATGAGCTTGCAGTATACAAAAGCATGTGTACTGTCTGAACTTATAAAATACTTTTAGCACTGTTCAAAGAAATTCAGAGCAGTTGGGGATCTCAACCGAAGTGAAACCAGAAATCACTTTGAATGCTTTTTTTTCTCTCTTTCTTTCTAGAATAGGAGCTGAATTGTTAATCAAAATCCTTGTTGAATCCAAAACAAAATTGTACTGAAAGAAGAATACTTGCAGTTACTGGTTCAAATTAACAGCTTAACTGGAATCTGACATCCTCGAGTAGGATCTACTCAGCATGAGGTCTTGTAGTCCCTAGAGTCTGGTTCTTCTCCCTTTCCTCCCTTGCTACACGGCCAACCCCGTGCTGCACAAGTCCTTGTGTGCCTTTTCGTAGCTGCCTAAAGAGTAACTACACTGCTCCTCACTGGAGGTTGCTGGCTGTACCATTCAGTCATACTCTCCTAGTGAGACCATCACACTGCCAAGTGCTCTCTAAGTGCCTACTGGGCCCTGTCTGAATTTCTCCTCCCCCCTCCAAAGAAATCCACTGGTACACTTCACAACACAGACACCACACATCTGTGCTTCTGTACTCCTGGTTTCTGCTTGCAGAAGAAAGTATTTAACAGAAGTGTCCCCAGTCTCTGAATTAGTTCCCCACCTCAGCACTGACACTGCTCATCCTCAGCACAAAGCAGCATCGCAGCTTCTCATTAGCTCCTCAACCTCATTTGTGAAGTGGCAAGCAGTGCTTAAACTCCAGCAGGAAGGCAGGACATGAGAGGCTAAAATCTCTCTCCTCAGCTCTAGATCCGCCATGTAGCTTTTCACTTCAATGTGACTATTTCATTATTAATAGTCTTATTTTCCAATGTGGACCAATTCCAACCAGTTTAGTTGTTACTGTCATGAACTAGGACAAACCACAACAAAACCAAACCATAACTAGAAATAAGCAGCATCCTGGTTTGCTGTCCAGATATCAGAATCTAATAGACTGATAGCTACAAAAAGATTGAATGTAACCCTCAAACTCTCAATTATACACTGGCAGTGATCACTTAAAAATTTGGTTTTGTGCTTCTTTCAAGATACAGACTTCTGAATCAGCAAAAGCTCCCTAACAGCAATCCTCCTGCAGAGCACTACACACTACACTAGTTATCCCCAGAGTCTCGGGGAGGAAAACAAAACAAACAAACAAACAAAACAACAAGAAAAAACCCACAAAACACAAAAAGACCCACAAAACACCTGTTTTTTTTGAAACTGAACATGCTGTGCCATATGCAGGTCTCCAAGAAAAAGGAGAGATGAGAAGCCCAAAGCTTACAAAATTACTTAATGAATTAGCAATATAGCCTCAACTTCAGGAAGTATTCTATTCACAATTCTAGATGTATACATAAAAATTACTGTATATTTTTTATTTTCAAGATATCAAAACCAGCTCCCTCTTAATAGTTAGAGCAACAAGCCATGCTCTATGGAATGCATCTAGAATTAGACATTTACTTGAGCAAATTCACATAATTGTGGAGTAACATGCTTTGTTGCCTTATGATATTCAAGCACAAGGAAAACATTATATTATGGTGAAAACTTCAAACAATCCAGTCTATCTGACCAGCTTCTCTGACAGATCCCATGCCTGCAGCGGTGGATCAGGACTCACCTCTGAAGCGACCCAGAGTGCACAATTAACACACTTAAGCTTAATTTCCAATAAATTATATGGATGGTATCTGAAATAGCTCCTGCTTCTTAACAGCTGATTTAATCGCTGTAAGAAGGTTTTATTGAGAAAGAGCTTATAGGGAAGCATTATGCACTTACCCCACTAGCAGCTTCTCAGGTCTGTTTTCAGACCTGAGTTTCAGCACAGACTCACTCTTGTTGGAACAAAGCTAAATAAAGTCCTCCCTAGCCAAATCATCTACCACTTCTTGCCCCATATCCCATCTGTCCTGCCCTGGTGTTAAGAAACACCGCTCACAAGCCAATGCCACCCATCAACCTGCACACACGCCAGTACAGCACTTCTCACCCTCCACACTTACGTAGTCAGCAGGAAAGATCCATCACTACATCTATCCAGGGCTTTCCTAGCTGCAGGCTTCCCTGAGAACTCCACAATGCCTTTCCCAGAAGATCGTCCTCTGTCATCCACAATAACCACAGCCCTTTCCACCTGGCCAAACACTGAAAAGGCTTCCTCCAGGAGCTCATTGGACACAAACTGAGGCAGGTTCCTGACTGTCAGAGATGCACTGTGGCATGCAAAACGCACTCTCAGCTGCTTCCCACGTAGAGGCATGTTGTCTAGCTCCACCTTTGCAATCTCTGCCAGAGTGCGAGTTTCCTGAAGATAAAAAAAGTTGCCATTAGAACTCCCAATGCAGTACAGAATCAGCCAGTCACAATCACAACAGAGTCACAAGCCTATTTCCACTGAACAAGTACTCCATAGAGAGGAACAAATAATCTTCCTATAGCATGGTAAAAAGTGTCCTAACAAACCGTAGCTATTCTCTATTATCAATTATTCTAGCTGAATGGGCATGTAGAGAGTTTGGGGGAGGGGGGAGGGAAATAGTATCAGACAGAAGCTTAATCCAACAGCCAGTATGAACTAAGCACACAATTAAATGATCATTATCTATCAGACAACTATATTCAGGCTACAAAGCATGCCTCTAAAAAAAACAAACAAATAAATAAAAAGAATAAAAATCAAAATTCAACTATTAGCAAAGTCTGATAACTGTAAAAGGAAGTGCTGATTGTATGAGAATTCATGAAAGACATCCTATGCCAGTCTCACATCTTTCCATTCCTTTAAATCACTACCAAGCATCTACACTACAGCAAAACACCCCAGACTTTGGTGTGGGAACCTCATGCTCCATTCACTCACCTTTGGGATTTCAGAAAGGTAGTACATGAGCCAATAAAGTCTGAGAAACATTACTCTATGTTGGTAGCTACCTCCCTCCTAACCATGCTTCAACGTGATCATCTACAGATTCCCTACCTCCAGCGCATTCATTACTCCAGTAACACCGCATGACAACCTATGTTCATAGGAATTCCATGTTTACACCCTTCCAGAAAATGGAAGTCCACCTTGTCTACAGCAGTATCACGTTAATGTTTTCTTCCTGTTTTCTACCAGTTGACTTCAGAATAACTTTATCAGATATCTCACAAATCCTGCCACAAGATGTCCAAATTAACATGCCTTCTAACAACAAGCTCTAGACAAACACTTATAGAAGCTGATCCCATATTCTAGGTTACTAAAATCAACAGCAGGCTTAATTCGCAAGATATCTGAACATCTACTACTTCCTATTTGCAATACTCCAGTGTGAGTCACTGCCACAAAAATACCCCAAAGGTAGCAAGTCACTCACCAGCCTGATAAAGCCAAAGCCTTTATCCTTGTGTATGAAGACTTCACCTGCCTTGCCATACTTCTCAAATAACTTTCTCATCTCTTCCTCTGTAATATCTGGGGGTAGATTCCCCACAAACAGGCGGCTTCTTTGGGTGAAGGTCTTTTCACCTGGTTTCCGGAAATTCTTCAGGTCAATAGTCAGGCCTTCATCTGAGGGGAATAAGGTACACAGCTGCTCTACAGTTGGGGGGATAAATTCTATTAGGTTTCATCACAGTGAACATATAGACATAGGACAATATAGGTAACCCCACCCATTCACTTCCATCTCAAACCTCTCCAGCCATCTCTACAGCAAGAAGGGAATTTTATTTCAGAATGGGTCCATATTCTTTAAAAAACAAAACAAAACAAAACCCCATGTGCTTGGAGCTCAGTGCTTATTAACACCAGTGAAAGATAGCCTAGAACTCAAAAAAAAAAAAAAAACAAAAAAAACAAAACAAAAAAAAAACTACAACATGAGAGATTTCACTCCACTTTTGGAGATCTGGTCAAGATGACTGGCCCACAACAAAATCAACTGGAGTCACAACACAGGATTTTGCTATTACAACCTGATTAATCATAGAAAGTCACAGGTGGCCAGCAACTACATTTTTACTCAAAAAACCAAGCCTAAATGTCTAGAAAAATATGCAAACGAGAGGAAATTTTGCCCACACAGATAACATTTGAGATAGCTGTCATTCTGCAAGATGGGATTTGGGATCTAGAGTCCTGAAGAGAAGGTTCGAATAGTGAAAATAATGGAAAAAACCACCCCTAAAACCAGCCATATAGGCAACACCTCAGAAAAATTACAAAGTTAATTACAAAAAAAATCGATATTTGGTAGGTTATCTAACACTAAACAGGACAGATTGTACAAACATTGTCAAATCCCCATATGCATACACAGTCTCTAACCCTTAATTCAGCAAGAGTCCAGCACAATCCTGGAAGCTCTGCTATACACCAGACACAGAGGTGGCTTTAACATCACTTAACTTTCCTGTGTACCATTTTCTTAAATGTATATGGAACTTCCCCACACAGGACCGGAAGCCATAGAAAGCAATCCCCTTGCTTTGCAGAGGACACATCTTACGGCTACACACAAGAAATAAACTACAAACATGAGTGGCTTGATTCAGTCTACAAAGCATGGCACTAATCAGGAAAGGTTATTCATGCAAAGACAACACATGCAGGGACAACTCTTTTATAAGAATAAGAACACCTCCATGGCTAACACTGTGGGAAAGAAGAAGGGGAAAAAAAAAAAAAAAGACTGACAGTATATCTATAGAATAACAGTGAGAATAAATAATCTACTTCACACAGCAAGAGAGCATAAGTGAAGTGTTTTGTCTTGTGAACTTCTTCACACCACTATCAGAAGTATTTGGGGATCATTTGCATAGCCTGTGAATACACTAGGAGTGACTTACAGTACAGTTATACCACTACCGCTGTTCCACCTTAAGGAGATCCACTTAAAGGAATCTGAAATACAGTCACTCACTATAAGCTGATCCCTGTGAGAATACCACAGTACAGTTGTGTTGTATTGTTTCCAAACTGACTGGAAAGAAACTGGTCTGCCATCCTTGTCTATTATCTTTTATGAGCTGATAAGGGGCCTGTTTAACAGGGCCACCTAACAAAAATACACAGAATATTTTTTACTAATCTAGTATCTCTTCATGTGTGTCTATATAGGTAAATCTGCAACTTTGAGATTAAAAAACCCAGAGGAATCATGCAGAGTGCACATGTGACTTCTATACACTTTTGTTTTGAACAATCAAAGTGCCTAAACTTAAAAAAAAAAAAAAAAAAAAGATTCTAACATAAGTAAAACATTTCCTCCCCCCAAAATGGTAAAGACAATGCCTTGCAGCCATTCTTCTAAACTATCAAGTTAGATCAGTTGAGGCTCCAGAAGCCATTAATGCATATTGTCTCAGCTCACAAGCACCCCCACTGTACCCGAAACAACAGAACTACAGTCCACATTGATTAAGAACAAACCTGGAAACACACTAAATTAGAATTAGCTAAACAGCTATCACCAATGTCAGTTGGTACTTGAATACTGAAATATTAAATAAAGCTTGACTGCAAATTGCTGTAACAATGTTCTTGCTACAACTGTATCTTTACAGATAGCCAATTTATTTTGCTAATACTTAAGGATCCTGTGTTGAGAAGCCATCTGATACGGTTGGGAGAAAAAGAAAACAGAGCCAAGGGAAAACAGGCCATTTTGTATTTGTAGGGTTTACAAAAACACTGTTTTCAGAGCCTTCTAAACTTCTTAAGCAAGCTTTTCTTGAGAACTTGAGACAAAGAAGGAACCTCTACATCTCTGCTCAGTTTCGGGAACACAAGAAACTTACAAACAAATCCCAGTCAAACCACGTGCATCTTTGAGTAGACTGAGAAAAAAAACAAAAACGAATCAACACAGCCGCAACTGAAATCACTGTCTCCAAAAATGGAAAACCCTGACTATTGCAGGCAAACAGCAAACGTAAGTCGTGGCTTGCTTAAGAACCTGAGTTTCTATTGTTTTAAACTGAAAGAGTGAGTTTTGCTTGTTTCCACCGAGACGTGTTGCACCCCGACAGGCCGGCCTGTAAGCGGGACCCGACGTTACCGCCTGCAACGAGGGCGGTCGCTCAACGCCTACCCAAAGCGGGGCCGGGGTCTCCCCCGCGGCGGGGCCAGGACTCACTCTGGCTGTTGGCCTGCTGCCCGTTAGCGGGGATGGACGGCAGCGGGTGCTGCTGGTGCTGGTGCTGCTTCCGCGGAGTATGGTTCTGCTTCTCCATGTTGAAGCCCTTGTTGCCCTGCATCTTCTCCACCTAGAGACAGACACGCCCGGTCGGCCGCGGCCCGGAGCTCGACCTCGGCTCCCGCCCGCGGCCCCCAGGCTCCTGGGTGGCTGCTGTTGCCCCCAACCCCGCCTCACCGGGGCCCGCCCGCCAAAGCGGCCGCGTGCAGCGGCGGGTCGGGCCGCGCAGGCCGCGGCGGGCCTCAGCAGCGCCCTAATGGCGGCGGCCGCCCGTGAAAGCCGGCCCCAGGACAGACCGGGGCGCAGCCGAACCGAGCCACGGCCCTGCGACTGCCGCGGCCTCACCTGGGGGCAGACAGCGGCGCCGAGGCGGATCACGGCCTCCTCGCCCCGCAGCAGCCCGAAGAAAAAAGCGCGCGCGGCCGGAACTCGCGCAGCCTAACCCAAGCGCCCGCAGCCTGCGCTCCCATTGGCCTCGCGGCCTCTAGTACCGCGCCGCCACTGGCCGTGCTCGCCGCCACTCAGAGCCCGGCCGCGGCGGGGTGGGACTAACCGCCCCGGCAGCCCTCCGCGCGGAGCCGATTGGCTGCGCGGCGGTGGCCGCCCGCCGCGCGCGCTGCCAATCATTGCTAGGGGCAGAAAGCTTCAGTGAGAGGCGAGCGAGGGACAAAGAAGCCCGACGAGCCGTCAGCGAGCGCTGCGCAGGCGCAGTGAGATGGAGGGGGACACGCATGCGCGACGAGTGCCACTTGCTTTAAAGAGACAGCGGCGGGGGGCGAGCGTGTGCCGCGCCGGGCGCTCAACCTGCTTCTCGTCTTGTGCGCCGCCTCTCCCGCGGCGTGCCCGGCCCGGCCGATGTTGCTAGCGAGTACTAGAGTGCGGACAGAGCTGTCCCTGTGCCCGCCCCCTTCCCTCAGCCTGTGCGCCCCGTTGCCGCCAGCCCGCTCCCTCGGGGCGCTGCTGTCCCGCGGCGGGAGGGCCGCGGCTCAGCAGGAAGAACCGTCCTGCGAGAGCTAGGAGGGGTCTGGCTGTGTCCCGGCCCGGGGTCTCGGAAGCGCGGTCGTTGACACGCCCTAGCGAGCTTCGTTTCGCCCCCTGCCAATAAACCCTCCCGTTTCCATCCGTGTTCCATCGCACGCCACCGGGAGCGGTGCCGGGCACCCGTGGCCAGCTCGCTTCCCGGGCGCAGGAGCCTCGCGGCGGCTCGCAGCCCCCCCGGTGGGGCCGGTTCCCTGCTACTCCGCCTTTCCCTCTCCGCGAGACCCAGCTTCCGCAGCCCTTGCCTTTCCTGCGGGGAGGGGCTGCGGGGGGACGCGGTGGAGGAGTCCCCAGGGGAGCGGGTCGACCGAGGAAGGGATGGTGCCCCTCTGAGAAGGGGGGGCGGGCCCTACCGCCCTACCGGGAGCGGAGCCCCCGAGGGGGCC